>JAABNY020000063.1:22767661-22777720 GCA_015164015.2 Brevimyrus niger | reverse complement strand
CCCATAACAACTCTCCAGCGCCCCTAGTGGTGAATATGCACAGGATGCCTCCGTACTGATGTCGGCCGCTTCTGTGAACCCTTCACCTCTCCCAGCCAGGAGAAACCACCGCGTGCTTGTTTGGAGTCTGTCCGGTGTGTCCAGCTGTTTCCAAACAAGCTGCTCTAAATACCGCTCTTTTTTTTTTTTTTAAACCAAAAGTATCTATCAACAGTCGGAAGGTCTGCTTCTCGTGCAGGGGACCGCAGCTGAGAGAAACACAGACGTGATGTTGCTGTTCCCCAGAGCGGTCTGCACCAGTACACAACGGTGACCTCTCAACATCTAGAGTGCCTGAAAACAAATACACAAAAATCAGACTGTAGTTGAATCCTTAGCTTCCTCCTTCAGATTCATTCTGCTCCGGTAGAATAATCCTGAGGTATTATGAAGGTCTGAATCACTTTTTTTGGTGTATGAAGGTGCTCACTGGCCACTCTGCATCATCAGGACCCTTTGTCTCCATGTGTGAGTTAATTTATAAGGCATTAAGTGGCTCTTTTGCATATTACAGTATAATTTACAGTTCCTCAGAAATACTGTACTTAAATCAACATAAATTATTTTGTATAAACGTGTTCCTGTATGTCCTTGGAACAGTTTGTGATGTTCTTCTGGGGAACAGGTTCTCCTGGTTCCTGTAGACCCAATAGCATGACACAGAACCAAAACAGTTGCATGGAAAGAGCATTTTACGCAGGGCATTCACCTAAGGCAGGGGGTCCGACTCGATGCACACGGCTTTTGCATAAAATGCAAAAATTCCATCACACCTCACGGCAGGCATACTTCACATGCTGATTTTTTTTGTGATACATGATGCATAAGGCAGCGTGCAGAAGGGGTCTTCAGACGGCTACGCAACAAAATCAGCGGCTGAAACTAAATTGACAAAACAATCCTGGGATATTTTTTACTAGATAAGCTCCGCCCAAAGCTGACCCACGTAGCCTCATGCGAACGAAGATCTCTTCTCCATCTCCACCTGCTTCCTTTTTTCTTCTCACAGCTTGGTTAGAGTGACTAGTTATCAGTCTTCTCTTGCAGCATCTCTTACAGATGGAGACGGGTACGCGAATCTAGCTCCGCGTCTTCAGAAAAAGGCTATTAACTTGGCCCATGTCCCCTAACGGTGTGACTTTGTTACACAAAAGTGGTCAGTTGTAGTAGTGTTTTGAGAATCTTCTGGTTCTGATCTACATCCTTCGTGGTACTAGTGAGTCGACCTTTGGGGAAAAAAGCGCATTCCACAATCCTGGCTCGTCCTGAGAGGGGAGCCGTATCCAGTAAGCCGTGGAGAGCCTGGCTCAACATTTATGCTGAATCCAAGTGCTACATCACATCTCCATAGTCGTCGTCTAAGGAAGGTCCTCCTTAGAAGAAGGTCTGGCTGGTGTGAGACGGTGGTGAAGCACTTTATCAGCCCGGAGTATAACCATGGCAGGGAGCTCGAAGTCTCCTTACCACGCCGGCACTAACGCCGCGGTCTGCTGAGCCCTGATCTGACGGGCATGGACGTCCTAAATGCTCTGGTGGGTCTTCGGTGAACTACTGCTAGCACAACGAGACCCAGAATCGCTTCTCAATGTCATAATTAAGAAAGAGAAAAGCAAACCAAACTTAAGCCTTTAACCCTTGCGCCCCCCCCCCCCCCCGTCCCCCACATGTATGTAACTTAGGATTGTGATACTTTATGGATCCACGTGACAAACATGTTTTCTTTGCCGATTCCATATTGCTCTGCTTGAGACACACAGAGGTGAGAGCAAGTTTGGGGAATCACAACACCAGGTCATGCAGCAACTCTGAAGTCGGGGGGGCGGGGGGGGCGGTGAGTGAGTGGCCCAATGGCGGCATCAGTCTGTCCACATTGGGATTTGAACCAGCAACCTCCCAGTCGCAGTCCTAACCCAGTAAACCAAGTGATCCTGTAGGACAGCGTTTTCTCTTGGCTTCGCGATTTCTGCGATAAAATGGGGCACCGTTTCTCAAGGTTAGCGCAGGCAGGCCGGCCCAGCTGTGGTGGAGCTGATAACGTGTTCTGGGAGGGTCCTGCGGGGGCGGGACCTCGCTTTGTTAACGTCGCACGGCAAGCTGCGAGGCGACTTCAGGGCTGGACTCGGTGCCCGTCTTCATTACAGTAATGCTTCCTACATCTAACATCCTGTTTATCTGAAGTTCCGTCCCAGTGTATGTGGTTTGGGCTCTTTTTCCATATTCCTGCAGACCGTAATTGAAAACACGGACACAGCTCGGCATATTACTAATTGCTTGTATATTGGAATCTTCAGGCGGCATCTGGAGTGTATCTGGTCTCGTTTGCGTGGCTCTGATGGGCAAACTGGTCCCCTGTGTGGCAGTTTGACCTCCTCCTTCACTCGGGGCACTCTACTGAACGCACCCTGAGACGCTGGGTCCACCCGGCCCCGCCTCTTTGGAGCTGCGATACAGGACACGTTGCTTTCTGTTGATACCCGTCCCTCCCCTGCTCTCGGCCACGGGGCTCGATGGCCCAAGACACGAATAAGAACAGGGGAGGTTCAGATTCACACCTCTGATTTAGCCCCTTGTAACGGAAAGCAATTGTCTCCATAGAGAGTTATGATGTATATTTTTATTTCATAATTGGGAAATACTGATGAATCTAACGGTAGACGGGAGGAGTGGTCGGCCACGACTCGCGACCAAGAGGGACTTGTAGCCTGTTGGGAGCCAGTGAGTAGCTATCATAAGACTTAATAGAAATCGAATCCTTTTTTAAATTTCTCTTTGTACTTCACGTATACAGTTTGACCATTCTGCATCTCCCATGATTATTTGGTTTGTAGAAGTAACTCTCACTGTAAGTCAGACCCTTGATCTGGAGATTACTCACTTTTTTTTAACGATACTGGCATGTCGGCTGAAGAAAAATATATACACCACATTTTTTTTTTTTGTAATAAAGGTCAAATCAGCTTCGAAGCAGCACGGGATTCAATATGATCTTGCGCTGACATCACACGTTCTAACACTTGATTGCCCGGGCCGAGCTTTTGCGCATTCTGGACGCACGAGACCTCCACATGTCCACAACAGGCATGGATGGGGACCTTTTAAGCTGTGATTCACATCAAAGCTTCCCGTTGAATGAAGCGCATTAGTAAACACCGCATCGCTAAACCCAATGCTTCTCATTTTACCCACAAGAAGCGATTCTTGGAGCTGGGACACCGTAAGATTGTTTACTGTACCATTAGGGATCCAGGCATTCGAAAAACAGAGACGACTGGGGCCATGTTGCTCATAGTCCAGATTTGACAAATAAGTGAAAAGGGTAAAAATGAAGGAGGTGGTCTTGTCCAAGCATGGAGGATCCACGCAGGGAGCCCCCCCCCCCAAAACGGGAAGGACCTTCCGGAGACACATGTTGGGGGAATTTGCCACATCTGTGAGCGGGGCCGCAAACCCAGCAGTTGATGTGAATTAGCAGCATGGCTGTTTGCGGTCACGGGGAAAGGACTGCATCCAACAGACTGTCACTCAAATCTCAGAAGGGGAATTAGCATTGCGCCCCGGAGCTATGGATTTATTTTTCATCACTTCAATTAAACATTTGGCTGTGTAAATTGCGCTTTGCAGCTCAGTGTGTGGCCAGCAGGTGGCCTGGTGGTTAAGGCCATGGGTTTGCAGACTGGTGGTTGCTGTTTGGGAAGGGCCACTCACTAGAGCAATAAAAAATGAAACTGTTTAAATTGGCAACAACTCCAGGTTACTTTAGATAAAACGGTTAGCTAAGCAGCTAAATGTATATAACTCATAAGCTCTATCTGGTGCTTTTTAACAAAACTGCACTGGGCAAACGGACCTGAGTAAAGAATGCAGTGCATTGTGGGAAATGTGAATAGAGGAGTTCATACCCAGGGAGCACCAACACAAGCAATCCCGTCATGTCACTCGGGGGTCAGTGGTGGAAAGCGACGCATGCTTTGTTCGGGGGCTATTTAAAATTTGAATTCTGCAGGGGTTTTGGGAACGGTTGATGTCAAACTCTCAGCTGCAGGGTTGTTCCTGTTGGCCAGTTAATGCTTCATTTACTGTCGGGCAGATTGAGGGTCACTGTTTCACACTGAATTTGAACTTATCTGAAGCTGTAGCGAATCAGTGACTTGTTCTGAAAGTCCTAAAGAAAGCTTCGTGAATATTCCCCGAGACGCCCAGTCCCAGGAGCATGCTGTTTGCCTGCACCGGAGGGTGAGGGGTGCCACGCAGAGATATATCTGAGGCGGGACGGCGACAACATCTGCCGTTACATCATGGCATTTAAACCGTAGGGAGATACACCCTCTGGCGGAGGCCAGCAGTAGAACGTCAGTCATCCAGAGCCTCCCAGGGTCTCCCAGGCTGAAGTTGAGCAGATGGGACCTTTGGGGTTCTTGGCTGTGGCCCGGCAAGAGCTCTGGGGCTCAGGACAGAAGCAACAAGTGGCTGGCATGAGTCATCAAAGCTCGTCCTCCGATTGGCTGTCCCTCGCTCACTTTCCCACTGGCTTTAAATCTTTGTTTGCGTGTCTCTTTCTGCTTCTGTGATTGGCTGCCCGAAGGCCCCTCCTGCATTTTATGCATTTTATGAGCGTGTCTGTCATTTCTGTTCCAGCTTGCTAGTGCAGCTGTGAGTCTCCCACTTCAGGTTTTCGACCGGCAGCTTCCACCCGACAGGTACCCATTCGTTTTCTACCTTGAGCAAAATAACTTTGCTTGACTTTATTGCTGTGTTGTTATTCATAATTTTCATATTAACATTAGGAGAAAAAAAATTGGACATTTTAGATGTGTTACGGTGTTTGTTTTGGCGTGATCATTCACATGATTGGCTAATTTGAGGTTTTGCACTATGAAAAGCCATTATCTCAATGACAGATTTGAGGTGGAGATCTGGAGCAGAGATTTGAAATAAAGCAGAATCACCTAATGCTGTAGAGCGGTGTTTCTCCACCTACTTTGTGGGGACCCACTGACACCCATGTTTTCGCATGGAGTCTCTGCAGATCCGCGAGGATTGAATTGGGAAACAGTGCCGCAGAACCGTTGTCCGGATGCATACGAACCAGTACACCAAGCTGGGTGACACAGTTATTGCTGCTGTGCGATGGCTAAACTCTGCACGTTATAGTTAGCCTGCCGGGTCTTATGTGCCTGGCTTCTGTCACATGGCTGGTTGTTTTTGGGTGCCGGTCCGTGTCTGTGAGCCAAGCTGTACCCGGGAGCTCTCTGTCTGCGAGCCCGCTTGTAAATAGAACAGTGGACTCTGTTAGCGGCCCGATCCCAGAAATAACTACTTTGTTCCCCTCTCTGCTCGCTCACTATCGCCTCTTAACGCCGCTTTGCGCAACAGAGTCTCATGATGAGCAGATTGTCATCCTGAAAGTGCATCAGGTCAGAGTGTTTCCTAAAGACCAAGACCGGATCTCCACCTCGAATCTGTCATCGGCTTCGTTAGAGATCATTGCGGTCAACGTCGACCGTGCATTTCGTAACACCCTCCTGAGACCCAAGGGGAAAAGTGTCCTTCGATTTCGCGCTATTCGTCCGTGAAGGAAATAAGACATCTCACAATTTAGATTTTTTTCAAATGTATTTTTATTTTTAATTTCACGGCATGTCCACTTTAGTGTACAACGGGAATAAATACGTTTCCTGACATCAGTGAAAAGATAGATGCAAAAATGAAACGTCCACTACAATGGACATAAATGGATGGGTGGGGTTTCAGGAGGATATTACGGCGATATTCAGTGACTCAGCCCTTCGCTGTGACCTTAGGTGTACTTTTTCAAAGCTTGATTCCCGATCATGTGCAAACGTGGGCTATTGCGGGCCACATGGCCGGGTTTTAAACCTGTGCTCAGGCCAGTGTGTCGGCTGAGAAGGCTGATCGGAAGTTTGCAGGTTCGGATCCCGTAATCGGCAGAGCGATGTTTTCGCCAGATCCATTAACAAGGCCCACAAACCCTTATAACTCCAGGGGTTATGTGTCCCTGCTTATCCATTGCATGTTACTTTGGATAATAGTGTCTGCTATCGAAATGTATGTAAATGTACCAGGCAGCATGAGTCTCCATTCTATCTCCCATGTCAGGGTGGAGCTAAGGGTCTGGTTCAGCAGGTTACTCCACACAGGAGGGAGAAGTTTGCTGCGGGCATTCGGAGAGGGATCGAGAAAGTCCATTGTAAACGTTCATTTAACTGGAACCCGGAGGACCGATGTGTAAAATGACCCCCCTCCCACCCCCCCCAGTAATGATGGAGGAATCAACTCTCTGTTCATGATCTCGCGTGCGATATGCATGGTGTCAATGAGTGCATTTTTTTTCCCAGCATATTAGGGGCAAAATAAATAGCCAGCAGGGGGCGTCGGACTGGGAACTGCCCCACGCAGTTGAGGTGTGCAAACAGGCATCCCTGATTGAAACTGTTTAAAAATTTTTTGCCTTGTACATAATTATCAGCCTATTTTATTGCGACATCTCCACTGAGCCAGTTATACCATATTGCTCTGAACCCTGCTAGTGAACCACAAAAAAAGCTACATTCGCTGAACTGCTGCTATATGTGTTAAGTGAATAAAAACAGCCTGGGTCTGTTTTCGGCCTACTGCCCGATGCGTGCATGTGACGTGCATGAAATGATATATGAACAACGGGAGCAGCTTAACTGTAACTTAAAAAGTCAAAGCAGAGCATGCATTTCTTGATAGCGATGTTTTTTTTTTAAGCGGAAGCTGGCATGTGCAGGCAGACCGGATTGGGTTGGGTTCCTTTGTAGTACATGACTACAGGAGATGGATTTATTTACAAAAATATGTGAAAGTCACAGTTAGTCAGCAAAGAATGCAGGCTGGATTGGAGCCATCGATGCATTAATGGTCTGTTTTAATAACCTTCGAGAAGACATCGAAATGTATTTATCAAGTTAAGATCAAGAACTTTGCTAAAGGGGATGACGGCCTAACTTCTAAGGATCGCTGAGTGGCCCACTGATCCTCCTTAAGTTCTATCCTTAGTCATCAAGGGCGGTGCTTGCTTTGCGTTGTCCGTAGAGCTCGGTATCTGCGCAACAGAAATCGAAAGGCATCCAACACCTCGTCCGCCCTGAGGGACTCCAGCATAAGCAGGCTTTTTGGTCCAACGCCCTGCCGCCCGTGAGAGAAGCCACCTTAGCCTGGCTTTGCGGTCCAACAGCTTGTCCTCTGTGGGAGACGCCAGCTTAACCAGCCTTGGGGTCCAACCCCTGTACTCTGCAGGAGGAACACAGGCAATGGAGCGTATGGAGCTGAAGAAGGTCCGTACCGACGCGGATGATGACAGTGCGGAAAGCCTGACTGATCCGTACACTGAACCCAGCAGCTCTGAAAAGGCAGCAATTAACAGGTGAGTCCTCACTTATTCCTGCATTTGTGTTGCGTTAACCTGAAGTGTTCCAGCTTGCATGCATGAGCAGGATAGTCAGTTTGCTGGCCATGACAACTGGGTCGTTTCTCAGTACCAAGAACCCAAAGATCCTACTTGTGGTCTAGGCAAAACTAGTCTTGCTAACTTGCATCTCAAGAACATACCTGGAGCGCAGTGAATCATGGGATTGGTCTCATTTTGTGAGGATGCAACCAATGCATCCTTGATATTTGGGGCAGGGCATGAACTCCATCCAGAGATTTTTACCCTCCTCTGTACTTCTGTTCCTGAGTATTGGGACTCGTCATCGGCGAGAACGCAAGTACGGTCAAGTACGCATTGAGAAGCAACCCTGAGCTTGTAGACTGTCAAACACGCAACCGCTCCATTTCCATAGCAGGACAGAAGCAGCAGTAAGAGGGCAGCAAGTTCACTATGAGTTTCTGAACTCCCAGCACCCGAGGCTGAGCTGAGCTCTCACACACTTCGGCGATGCTTTAAATTACATTAGCATTGCTAGTTAAAACTTCGACAATAAAATCCGGAGCGAAAGCACATTCATACATGTGACACGTGCTGTCAGTAATATTGAAATGCTTGTTGCTTTGGGGTTGCTCCCATTTCCCCTTGATGTTTTTGCCCAAAAGAGCCTTTTCAAAACTCTCAGCACACATGATCCCTCAGATCTGAGAGGACACATCCAAATCTTCCCGTTTCGCTGTCGGGCATAAGGACTTTTCCGCGTTCTGCTTTCCAGTCCGTTCGGTGACGAGGAATATCCGGAGAACCAGAAGTTTCTCAGCAATGGGATCACGAAAACGCGGAAATATGAGGAATTCCAGGAAGATGTGAGTCCCGCCACCCGAATCCCGCGTCATCATACATGCATCACCTGTTCAAAAACATGGTGGGACACAGACCCTAACTATCCTATGTCTGTACGTTCAGGAGCCCGGGCATATCTCCTTCGGGATGTCTGTCTTCAACTTGAGCAACGCCATCATGGGCAGTGGCATCCTGGGGTTGTCCTACGCCATGGCCAACACGGGCATCGTGCTATTTCTGTGAGTGCTTTTCTCTTCACGTCCACTCTTTGCATCACTCAATATACTCGTTTCGCCACAGATGTGTGTAGTGAGGCCTATTTCAGTGGTAATCGTTAGCACCGAAAATGCTAAAATGCTAACAGCATGCAGAACTCCCGGGATAATAACGCACGGCCAGCCCAGCAGACATCAGACATTTTTTTGCTTCTAGAAAGCTCCCATGGAACAAGTCACTAGCAGCGGCTGGATTAAAAAAGGGCCTCCAGAATGGGAGGGGGAATGGGTGGGGGCCACGGCTGTCAGGTGTAATTTAGGATGGCCTGAGGGACACACTGTCTCATTCACGATCTATGGCATTTGGCTTCTAACTGAGAGGAGGTGATCAGCACGGACTGGGGTAGGGCTTGGGGGGGGGGGTTCAGCTTTGCCGTGACTGAACTGAGCAACTGGAGGTTCTGCTTAGTCACCAAGAACACCAGACCCTTACTCTGTACTGCTAATTGTCAGGGGTATGGGGGGGGGGGGGGACTGTTTTTTTTTTTTTGAAAGATCCTAGTCTGTGAAAGTTTTTTTTATTTTTCAATATTGGACATTGTTTTCCTGGAGAGTGAGAATACCAGAGATTTTTCACTGATGCACAATGACTCTGCAGTAGTGCATACGTGAAGGGCCTCCGGAATTAACATTATGGAGGGGGTGGGGCCTACAGAGACCCCACCCCCTCGATCCGAATAATTGAACCTAGATTTATGACTGTGAGGCTGCAGGTTAAAAATCTCTAAGTTACGTATTTAATAGCCTCAGATTAAAAAATGTACAGCTGTTCTGACAGGCTAAATGCGTAGCTCTAAGCAAATATTTTAGTAATTTGTAAGAATACTAGTGTTGACTTTACATTAATGAGCTGGTAAAGACAGATAAAGTGTGCTTATTGGTTAAGAAATCCGGTAGGACACCTCCAAGGCACTTTGTTGTTCACCAAACTGATGACTGCACACTGGAAATGCAAAAAAATTGCTATTAATTTTTATTGAGAATCATTATAGCAATGCTGTATGCTAACACAGAGTGGAGCCATTGCAGCGGCTCCTTTCATTCAGAGTTAACACATTTGCTGCTTATTTTCTATCCACTGATCTATTTTGCCTTGAATCTGTCCCATGGACAAGGTGGGGGTGTTTACAGGGGCGTGGTCACAGGGACACCATCCCCAGCTGAAAGTTGATGAACCCCCGCAGAGCCCCCTTCCCTGTCACTCGTCGATTCAAAACATACCATTGTCCTGTCTTATGCCCCGCCCCCCACCACCAAAAAAATCTTTGTATCGCCCAGGGAACACAATCCAAGGAACACCAGTCCGTCGTACGGCAAAAACTCACATACACACACTAGAAGGAAATGCAGAGAGAGACGCAGGTCGACGTAAACCACATTTTCACAGTTAGGATGGAAGCCAGGCTACCCAGTGGAAACCCACATGAGTGGGGGGTGGGGTGAAGGGGGGGGGGGGGGGGGGCCCCACCCGCGGACGGGCGCCGCGGAGCC
>JAABNY020000063.1:22756869-22766884 GCA_015164015.2 Brevimyrus niger | reverse complement strand
CTGGCTTTCTTTTTATATTCATTCATTTTTTAATTTATTCATTTATTCATCCCCTCATCTCCCCCCCCCCCCCCCCCCAGTACTAAGCTCCGACTGGATAAGGCATTAGCCTTCAGAGGTGGGGATTGTGGGTTGGAGTCCCATCTGGGTTATAAAACAACGTGATTGTTTCATCGTACAACGATGATAAAGGGATTTTAAAATTCTGTAATCACGATTGCCTTTCTGCGGCGACCTGTTACTGGAAGAGTCGACATTTTGTCCTCGTCTGCGTTCAGTAGCGTTCTGTCCGTTTTCCCGCAGCCATGTCCAGCTACCTGTTCATCGTGAAGTACGAGCTGCCAGAGGTCATCCGAGCCTTCATGGGTGTGGAGGAGACCACTGGGTAAGACGTCAGAGCGCATGACTCACAGTCCATTCATTCCCGCACGACCGATCCAATCCGAAAGCAGCGCTGGGTGACACACACGTTCCGGAACAGGGTCAGCGCCACACAAGTCCACATATCAGCTGATACGGTACCGTACGGAACCTCACATGCTTTGGCATTATCTATTATACTTTGCAAATAAATATGATGTCATAATGAAATAGATTAATCAGGGAATTTAGGTTACACTTTACTTAAGCCAGACCCTTACTCTGTACTGCTAATTGTCAGGGGTATAGGGGTACTGTTTTTTTTTTTTAGAATGAGATCCTAGTCTGTGAAATTTTTCTTTAATTTCCACTATTGGCCATGTTTTTAGTAATTTATAAACACATTCATAATGCATTTATGAAACATTATAAATATTACTATATTTTTTATGACACATTGTAGTCAAGTTTATTATGCTTTATGAATGCATTGTTATTTGTTCTGAATGTGTTTATAAATGACTAAAAACATGCCCTCAAGTAAAGTGCTACCAGAATTTGTTTCTGATCAAGATCCTATCTGCTGCCCTTCCTCTGTCGCTCAGCGAATGGTATCTGAACGGCAACTACTTGGTGGTGATTGTGTCTCTGGTCGTCATCCTGCCCCTCGCACTCCTCAAAAACCTTGGTAAGCCGCCCGTGTTTCACTGCCTGCAGCCCACCACTGCCTGTGCTGGATATGCTGGCCTTAGTCTCATACCTGCTGCTGTCTCCTGTGCACAGGGTACCTTGGATACACCAGTGGTCTTTCCCTGTCCTGCATGGTCTTCTTCTTGGGAGTGGTAAGCGTCGATTTGGTTTGGAGTGCGTCTCGATTTTAGTGCCGTGCTATTTGCTCTCAGTCCGGTGCTGTAGCGGAGCATAGGGAAGAGCACACGTGTCTGTTTGGCTTCTCACCTGCACCACTGGGTATTTGGTCTGCCGTCTCACTCTGATTACATCACAGAAGTGCGACGCTTGCTTTCTGCTCACTATGGTGACGGGCTCAAATCATTGCTGATTCACATTGTCTTAAAATGGATCAAAGGAACAAACAGGCACGCTTAGGTTCACTCAAATACAGTTTAATAAGTAATACAAAATAATCTTGCATTAGCATCAATACCTAGCTATCATATTGAAGGCAATGCAAAATAACTTGTACTACAATGGGTAGGAAATAATATATATATATATATATATATATATCTTGTAGCTAATATTATTATATGCAAAGGTACGAATATATATATATATATATAGAGAGAGAGAAAAGAATATACACATAAAAGAAGCAAAGAAACATAAAAGAAGTTAAGAAATATTATCACAAGCGGTGATAATTACTCACAATTCAATGAAAAAAGCATAAGCAGTTGCAAAGCTATTTACACTGGGACGTGCCCTCATCACCCACCTTCACTGGGACGTGCCCTCGTCACCCACCTTCACTGGGACGTGCCCTCATCACCCACCTTCACTGGGACGTGCCCTCATCACCCACCTTCACTGGGACGTGCCCTCGTCACCCACCTTCACTGGGACGTGCCCTCACCACCCACCTTCACACACAGACTGGGGAGCCCTTTCAGTCCTGGCAGGAGACCAGCACGTGAGTTCCGAGAAAGTGCCGGGCGATGCGTGCTCTATCCCACGGCTGAGCTCCGGTCAGTACTGGAATCTCCCCCTTCCTTTATACCAAATTTAGTGCCGCGTGTGGGCAGGGGGTAGGCTGGCCAGGCTCACCCCTTCCCCCCAGGCAATATAGGGTGTTCCAATTCCCCCTTTTGTCCAAGTGATTCTGCCTGTGATAAGGTAATACAAGGGGCATACTGGCGCCTGGTGTCCTTGATTACCATGCCTCCCCCATAAAAACAATATACGGTGTTGCATACCGACCCCCACCCCCCATCTCCCGAAGCCAAGATAAGCGTTCTGCTTGCCGATATAACGGCCCAGATTAGCCTCCTGGCTTCTTTTTATGAGCCTAAGTTATTTATGGAGAAATGGGGCTTTTTTTTAAACAGGGGATCGGTAAGCAACATGTTCGTGCAGTTTAGTAACATTCGGGGTGAATCATGGACGATTGATCTGAATTCCAGGATGATCAGTCCACACACGATCAGAATTAATCCATAATTATAACTTCCCAGAATATCATAGCAAAAGGATTACGTGGGTGACGCAAACGCCCGCAAATTTATCCTAATACACACATCCACTAAACAAGACAGAAATACTTAATATGCTACATCACATTAGGTCTAAGAACCAGGTAAAAAACATAGGTGAGACATTGAGTTTTAAGTTTAATGAGATTATTATAAGGAAATCCTGGACTAGCTTCTATCAGTGCAACATTCGATTATTGCTGAAATGTTGGATAGTGTGTCTAGTTTAGCTGCAGTGTGTGTGTGTGTCTGTGTGTGTATGTGTGTGTCTGTGTGTGCGTATGAACATGTATATATTAGTGTTGGGTGGTATTCCGGTTCATCTGGTATACCGGTTTTAAATTCCCATGCGCTTTGAGTTTTTCATATACTGCCACATCATAGCATAGCTAAAACAACAGCTGTAACACCTTAATAGGCAGCAGAATACATAATACTGGTTGCTGCTACACGTGCTGTGCATCGCTGTTCGGAGTGTATTGAGAGGAGACCTTTGCTATCCCCGCATACCCTTCTTATTAACAGCTATACCTTTATAACACAACGACTCTCCACATATTGCTGGTCAGCAATATATGATTTATAGCTACAGCTTCAGCCTTTGCCTGCAAATTTGGATTATGTGTAGTATAATTAAATTTGCAATTAAATCAGTTAAGCAAAATCCCTACTATTATCGATTTGTCACAGTAATAATTATTAAAGTCATGCCGGTTATGCAAATGTTACCGAGCTAAATTATACAGTAATAATCAATAAAACGTATGTCCGTGGAGCTAAATATACAGTTATAATCAATATAACGTTGCTATGTAGCTATATATACATTATTAATCTAATAAGACCTGTCAGTGAAACAATTGTTATTGAGCTAAGTTCAACATTATAATTAGTAAAACATGTTGCTACGAGCTGAATATATATTATTAATCTGCAAATGCATGAAAACACTTATAAAGGCTTGCTGGCGCGATAAGGGTGATAAGGGTGAACTTGATACCGTGCGATACTATAGAATGATTTTAATGTTACTGTGATAAAAATACTGCGATACAAATTTTTGGTCATTCCGTCCAGCACTAGTATATATTACATTTTAGGGACCAGGACCAGATATCCCCACAATGTAAAAAAAAAAAAAACTCTTTTTTTTGGACCCCACAAAGGGAAATTCAATTTTATAAAAAATCTTGTGAATGCAATTAAAAAACTAAAAATGCAAAAAGTCCCGTATTTTGTTTGGTTACTTGTGTTTCTGGTTAAGGTTGTCATTGTCTGGATTAGGGTTATGCCCATAAAAATGGAGATTTCCCACAAACCTGTAGATACCTAATCTGTGTGTGTGTGTGTGTGTGTGAGAGAGAGAGAGAGAGAGAGAGAGAGAGATTCTGTGAATTCACCTAGGGGCTTTAATTATGTTGGAACGCAGTCACTTGCTGAGGGTGTAGACCCATTTCCGGCAACTTTGCGCCGC
Organism: Brevimyrus niger; assembly: GCA_015164015.2. Taxonomy (NCBI): domain Eukaryota; kingdom Metazoa; phylum Chordata; class Actinopteri; order Osteoglossiformes; family Mormyridae; genus Brevimyrus; species Brevimyrus niger. The sequence goes on along the minus strand of JAABNY020000063.1, from coordinate 22,762,840 downwards.
GTGTCTTGACAAGCCGCAGCTCAAGGTGACCTGGCGCAGGAATGCTGCTCCGCGATGCGTCCTGTCTTCAGCAATATCTACTTTCTAATTACCTCCGAATGCAGCAGATGCTTCACCATTATTCTGCTAGGAGCAAACAGAGTTTTGTTATAGAGGAACGGGACCACGGTCAGGATTTTTAATGTGATGCTGCCATGTTCCCGACTGGACCATGGAGGGTGCCTTGAGGTATCCCTGCATGCAGTTCTCATCATTTATGTGTTTGACAGGTTATGGGGAAGGCTGACCATCTTTCCTTTCCACAGATCATCTATAAGAAGACTGTGCTCCCCTGTCCCCTGCCCTTCCTCCATCACGACGCTGTCAATCACAGCCTCAATGGGTCAGAGCTATACCCCTCACTCGCTAGCGACCCTTTGCATGACTTGCCCCACCCCACAGGGGCGCAGTTCCGGGACGACGGCCACCCCCCGGATGAGGACATGTGCCAGCCCAAGTATTTTGTGTTCAACTCGCAGGTACGCATGTGTAGATGCGCGTCTGTGTGTGTGTGTGGCTGCTCCGACCCCCTCCCCGCCTTGCGTCTTCTCTGACACCGGCTTCGTGCGCTCCCCCACACAGACCGCCTACGCGGTCCCCATCCTGGCCTTCGCCTTCGTCTGCCACCCGGAGGTTCTGCCCATCTACAGCGAGCTGAAAGAGTGAGCCATCGCAGCCGCACTTCCGTCCGTTCCCAGGAGGGGGCACGGTCACCATGTGGCCACCGTCCCGCAATGACATCGTCACACGAGTGGCCCGCATCTCACCATATGCATTCCTGTGAATTTGCAGCCGCAGCCGACGGAAGATGCAGAGGGTGTCCAACCTTTCCATCTTCGCCATGCTCATAATGTACATGCTGTCCGCGCTCTTTGGCTACCTCACCTTCTACGGTACGCGCCGGGGGAGGGGGGGGCCGTCCGGGCGCGCGGCGTCGCATTACCATGCACGTGTGCCGGCGTCGCACGCCAGCCCTGACACTCCTCTCCCGTCCCGCCCTCTTCCCGCAGACAACGTGGAGGCCGAGCTCCTGCACACGTTCACCAAAGTGTACCACTTCGACACCCTCCTGCTCCTGGTGCGGCTGGCCGTGCTGACGGCCGTCACGCTCACCGTGCCCATCGTGCTTTTCCCTGTGAGTTTCCCGCCATGAAGCTCTGCCCCGATGTGTGTCTCAATGCACTAATCCGTCGTACAACAGTCGAACTTGGCCAAAATCAGGTCTGTAGGGGCGGTTTTATCTTTTGCCAAAATATCTCAATGTTAAGTTTTGAAGAAAGCACTGTCACTTAGTTACCTACAACACAGTCGGGTGGACAGCCAGTAAACCATGAAGTCCTTTTTCTCAGTTTCACTGGCACCGCAGTTGCAGTGTTTCGCCTTTGTAGGGCAGTATGCAGTGCGCGGTACCTTCCTGCATTATTCATGTGTGCAGTGACTCACTGTGCCGGACATGCCAACAGTGTCCTAACCATGCGATATGCCTGCACATATAAGCAGTTTAAATGGCATGACCTTCTATATGGGCTCTGTTAGAGAGGTGGGGGCCCCAGGGATCCGATTACACGGACCTTCCTGTCCTCTTGAGTGATGAAGGTGAACGGCCGAAAATCAGGGCTTCCGACGTCACGATAGTATAAGCAAAGCGGTGTTTCGGTGTTTCGGTGTAAGCTACTCCAAGTGCTATAATAAGCAAAGCGGTGTAGTAGTGTAAGCTACTCCAAGTGCTATGATAAAACATGCGATTGGCCAAGCTCAGCCCGCAGGTTGCACGCTGCTTCCCCCGTCGTGAGGGCGACCAGCCAGTGCAGCCCTCGCTCCCGCAGTGAGAAGCATTCAGATACACCTGACGCCATATGGGGGCGGGGGCTAAATATAGAGCCGCAGACGCAGGGCGGCCAGGAACAGCTGACGGCCACAACCGCTCGCGTCACGCTCTACGTCTCTCCACGCTATATTTCTACGCGCACATCAGTTTGATGTTTTACTTTTTAATGTTTTAAATGTTTCAGTGGTTATAATATTTATCAGCGTTGATCTGTCTTCATCACTATCCAAATTTTTTATTTGCACTATTACGCACTATTACTTTATGTCCTAAAACTCTTTTATTTCGTTAAATAGCAGTTGAAAGTTCTATATTTTAGTATGTCTTGTTGGTTTTAAATCTCTTTTTTGTACTATACCTGGATTTGCAATTGTTATTTTTAAATGTGTTATAGAATGTCAGCTTGACTTGACTTGACTTTTCCCCTTGGGGATTTGCGAGAGGACAGGCCTCAGTAGGGAAAATGTAATTCTGATTTCAAATCTTCTGCATTTCGTGATTCGATAATTATTTTGTAACGTGTGTGAATGTAGTGGTACACCAGCAGTAGCATGAAACTGCTGCTACTCCACACTGTGCTTAACAAAATAATATTAGCACAAGAAAACAAAGTAAAGTAAGTGAACAAAATAGTACTAAAATTAAAGAAATATATCAAAGATACAAAATTATAAGAAAATGTGAAAAAATTTGTGTTCCGGCTGCAGTTTTAGCTTTTTTTACTTGGTGGAATCAAATGTTGATTAATTAATGATTAATAATCCTAAAGGGCTGTTTTTTTATTAGCCCTGTCCAGAAGGTTCCGGATGCGCCTGTCCGAGTGCAATGTGTGGAACAGTTCAGGTCATCAGTGCAGAATGTCTTTGATGATGCTTAATGCCCTGGACCTACATCGTTGGATGTAGATGTCCTGCAGGGCGGGTAATTCTGCCCCCATGATTCGCTTGCTGCGCCGTGTCGCCCTCTGCAAGGCTCTGTGCTCCTCGGAACTGCAGCGATGATTCCGGAAGGCACAGATCCCACAGCATTTTCCAAAGCGCACCAGCGGCGTGTAACAGACGCAATCGTGGTCTTGATGCGGATGTAAGCGAAGTGTCTCGCTGTCACTTTCTGGGTGAGCCACGGATGATCATTACACAGGTAGCCCAATAGGTGGTGCTGAAGGCCACGACTAACGAGGAGCCGTCTTCCAGCTTTAGGGTGTACAAACCAGTGAGAGAAACTATGAAATGTGTCCTCTTCATCTAACCCATAGGTGACATCGTGACATAGCAGGGGGCAGCTAATTCAGCGCCTGGGGGCAGTGCCTTGCTCAGGGTGCCTCAGTGGTGCCTTGCTGGTTGGGGATCCAATTTTGCACTCTTTCAAATCGCACTTCTGTAACCATTAGGCTGCCACAGTCCATGAACGTGCACTTGTCCAAGAGTCATTAGCGACTGAACGGGAGTACAGAAAGCCACTTGGAAGCGGTGCCTTGAAAGAGTGAGGTCAGGGTCAGGGAGACGCCTGCCTCAGTGGGACGGGACAGTGTGTTCTGTACGTCAGTTAGCTGTCTGGGAGGGGGGGGGGGGGTTCTGGTTCCGTAGAAATACAGCCTTGTGTATCTGAAGCGGAGTAGTAGTGTTGCTTAACTAGGTCAAGGGTCAGTGCCAGAGGTGGTACTTCCATTCACTGAAATGTGAGATTAGGCTGAGTCTGATTATTGTTACTTTTTTAAAAAATGTTTCTTCAAAATGCCCTGGAAGAAAAATGTGTATAAAAGTGATTTTGGATTTTTAATCTAATCCAAAATGCAGCAGAGCAACAGCAGTTCCTTTATTTTTTTATTTGAGCATAAATGATCTGCAGACTTATCTTTCAGAACAAATACACTTTTTCTGAACGCTAAACAAATCCTGAGGATCAAAACATGACACAGGAAAATAACCGTTTACATTACTACCCTCCCATTACTGTCTGATGCAATCATGCAGCAGGGTTGCTCTGCTCGTGTCTGGGTGGGCGGAACTTTCAGACCACACCCACAAACTGTTCCCTGGCCAATCATCTTGCTTTTGTTCATCCCCAGGCCCTTTGGGCCTGTGACCTTTCACTCCCTCGTGTAGAAGTGGTTTCGAGGGTCACATTCTTAATTTGTTTACAAGCACCTTTGTAATCTTTTTAGGCTGTAGATACAATTATTTTTCTCTTTAGCTGACCCTCGAGAGTATTCTGAGGTACAAAGAAAATGGAATATAAGTTTTGTATTTGTTTATTTTATTCATTATTTTATTTATGGTTTATTTAACATGGACAGTGCACCTTAATAAACGTAAAATGTAAATGTGCTATAATTAGCCAAAATGGCTGTTTTACATCTGTTGTCCACAAACCGATTGTAACAGGTGAAATACATAATAAAAAAAACAAGATAGCAAACAGTTTTATTCAAAATAACATATACCAGGCGGCATCCCTGAGGAAATTGGAGGCAAATCCAGGACCGGCTAAGCCACACACCTGCCAGGTTCTGCACAGTTTTACATATTGCAGGATTTATTTTCATTCTGCTGAGTACTGGTACAGAGCCAATGAAATGCAGTTAGCATCTTAACTGGTGCAAGCAAAATGTATACAAATGCCATAGTACAATAAAATATAAATGAATTATAAATAAACGCATAAATGTAGGGCTGTGTCAAAAAAATTTTGCTGGAAATTGCTCGGTAAATTGTCAAAAATTTGCAGAACCTGGATAACAGCCACTGTCTTTATTTCATTTTAACAGGCAACTTAAACCCTAAAATGTCTACCTTTGATTTCTCAATTTTTGTTATGGGTATATTCTTGTCCTTAGCATAGCAAGTTGTTTACAAGACATTTCAACCAGCAAATGTGACTTTTTTTGGGGGGATGGGGGGGGGGGCACAATAACAAATCACAAAAAGTCCTACATTGACATGGCATACAGTTTTCTACAAAATCTGCTGATTTTTCCACGCATACATAATCTGACATCACTTCACTGTGACCCAAACAAATGTTCCTCACCTTGTGCTGTGATACCGATTGAGGGATCCTCTCGTTATGCTTTGTGTCTTAGATTCGATCCTCCATCATAATGCTGCTGTTCAACGGGAGCGAGTTCAGCTGGGTTCGGCATGTCCTGATAGCAGTCGCCATCTTGGTCTTCAACGATCTCCTCGTCATCTTCGTGCCAACCATCCGGGACATTTTTGGCTTCATCGGTGAGTCGGCGGGTCCTCCTTCGCGCTGAAGGAGAGCGGAGATGAGAAGGTGTAGGCTGCGTCGATGAGGCCGACGTTCCTCAAACTCTTCTCCCTTCTCAGGTTCTTCGGCGGCAACCATGTTGATATTCATCCTGCCCGCCGCCTTCTACCTTCGGCTTGTCAAATCCGTCCCTCTAAATTCGCCTCAGAAGATCTCAGTAAGTCTCCGCTACCTTAGCTCGTAAACTTAAAGGGCCAGGATTATTATGTGGGGAGAAATGTCACAGGCGGAATTTCCGTTTATTGTTTTTCTGCAATGTGAGTTCAGCGGCATGCAGCTTTTAAATATGATCAGTTGTGCGACTGGAAATTCTGTTCTTAAGCTCTGCTCTTTGGCACTTTGCATGAATGTACCTTCATGGATTTGGGCCTGCTAGGTTTAGCGTATAGCGATACATGTGTTGTCACTGACTACTCCTGCTTCTTAATTAGCACCTTTCCTGCTGAAATGACTTGTAAAGACATGTAGGGAGTCACCGTCGCCATGCCACTCTTGTCTTTTCTGCAGGCAACCATATTTCTTGTCACGGGCATTGTCTTCATGGTCGGAAGTCTGTCGCTAATAGTCCTGGACTGGGTCCACAACTCATCGGGCTCCAACGGCCATTGAAACCTGCAGGCTCTGATGCGGCGGGGAGGGCCAGGGACTTGGTACAAGCCCCCCTCTCGATGGGTCCGACGGGGCCCCCCGCTGGACTGCCGCAAGCTGGAGCGTCTCGCTAACCGGCTGGTTTCCGTGAACATTTGTGTACTACAGGGTCGTTTCACTACACAGCCCAACAGCATTAGAAAGATGGGGTCACCACTGCCGTGCCCACACCCCCCCCACTCCCCT
>JAABNY020000063.1:22720304-22753787 GCA_015164015.2 Brevimyrus niger | reverse complement strand
TTTCTGGATTGGATGTTGCTGTAGGGTGAAAAAAAAAAATATTAGTGAGTAAAGGTATTGTTCTCGGTGTGTTTTATGTGGGGAGGGTTGGGGGGGGGGTGGGGTGTTGCGTCACATTTTTGTTCAGAGTACCAGTTAACTGACAGATGGGGGGGGGTGGTGAGCAGAAATAGAGGATTCTCCCCGATAAATCATCTTAGCATGTTGGTAACTTGGTCCATTTTGGCTGACAATTCCTCGTTCACCATCAAGGGCACGACAGGTGAGACCTCCTGATTCCTTTTCTCCAAGAGCACCGCTGGGTCCTAGTGGCACCGAAGTTTGTCTACTTGCATCCCGATGATCCTTTTTACATTGAGCGATAACACTTGGTGTTGTTGGCCGGGATCAAAAGGCCTGCTTCCCTGGACTGTTATTTAGCTAGTTGCCAAAACGCCCAGCATGCCCCTTAACATACCAGAAAATATAATCATCTCATTACCTTCTATTTCTTGACAGTTAAATGCATGCAATGCTACTTATTTTATTTCAGTTTTTGTTGTGCAGTTTGAATGATTTCATACTGATTATTATTACGGGACTTGTTTGGCTACAAGAGGGATGGCACTAAATTGGTTTGTCAGTCCAATGTTTTATATACTAAATCAAAGCATGTTTTTATTTCCTATTTATGATCAAGATCTTGGATGATAAGAGTATGATGTTTCAGCAACAACAGGTATGTTATTCTAGCAAGCCTTTGCTGTGTGGTACTGGTTAGCGCTCGTGCTAACCAGCTGAAGGTGGCGGAGAGAGGAAGTCCAAGTCGCCAAACCTCGCAGATGCTGTCAGCAGTATTCACTGTATATGCATCTTCTGGCAGTTTCCGGATAATGTCTGAGATGACTGGGTAGCTCTGCACGCACTGGGAGTGAAACAGTATCAGACAAGCGCTCCTACAGTATATAGTCACTGCTTCCATAAACTGGATTTTGATATGCAAGATCACAAGAGCATGTTTGCATTTGTCTGAACTCAAATATTTCATGTATCAAAGCAACTGCAATTATCAGTGCATTTGTCTATTTTTTTTTTGTTGCTATTCTAGCGGTAAAGGAACATAAAGTACAATGTTCACTGTGGGTTGAGGGATATATTCTGTACCAAGGACCAGATAAACCCCGGGGCCAGATGTGACAACAAACAATGTAATGAAATGCACTCGTTCAAGGTTTCGCTTTGATTGAATCGATGACGCAAACGGCAGCAGTGGATCCAGCCTCACAAGGGTGACCTGCTTACTTAACAACAGCTTTCAAATTCCAGCCAGGTCTCAGTTAAGACTTAAAGTTGGGGGGGGGGGGGGGGAAAAAATTTCCATTGCTGAAAATCCCTTTTCCATTCATGTGGTTAAATTACGTAAGTGATGAAAGTTGTATAAAGCAACACTTATTTGTTGCGTTAAAACAAAGTCGTTACATGAACAGTGTGGTCTCTCTCTCTTTACGCTAAAGATATCTCTATAGGCATGTTATCAACGTACAAGGCTCTCAAGTACAAAGTACCTGAAGTAGTTCAGGTTTTGTGGACTTTCTAAATTTGCCATTGTGTTGAGTGTGACCCTGATATGTTGGCCTGCAGACACATAGATGTGAGGTGGTGCTTTCAAATTTAGACACTCCGCAGGTTACATCCGTCTGTGTCACGTTTCACCGTACTATATTTTCGCCCTACGGTAGGTTTATCATCTATAAGAAAGCCGGGTCACAGTAAATGAGGTGTAATGCTTTTCGCCCCACAGTGAAATCAACATGCCATTTCTAGGATTCAAACCAGCAACCTTCTGACAGGTACACTGTCTGAACACTAATGCTACCACATTTGCAACTCAGCAAGGTGCAACCTCAATATATTCTGCCTACCGTGATGTCATGTGCAAACCCCCAAATGACTACGCAGTCTAGACAGGAAGGCCCGCCCAAAGCCAGTTGATTGACAGCTTGGCCATTTGGGCAAAAGCAAAAGCATTAGGGATAAAGCAATAAAGAAAAGCACATGTTTTTTTAAAACCTTTATTTTTATCTGCATTAATTTTACTTTATTACTCATCATTTTTTCTTATTCTTTCATGGCAATCCTATGACTCCATACAGGACATCCCCCAGGCCTGGATAAGCAGTTAGAAAAAAAACTATGGATTGATTAATCGATTGATTAAAGCTGAACCCTTTGCTCCACAACTTTCTTTCAAGTGGTCGCATTCTCTCTGGTGGCACTTCTGGCTCAGCTTGCAGCTGCTTTCTCTTCCGGGTTTTTATCGCCCTTGATCGTGGGATCCGTGGTGGTAACGCAACCCAGGGCCTCGGTGAACTACGGAAAGCAATTCACTGCAATAAAGTGCCTTCTAGCAGAGGCCTGCATGCGAGGCTCATTTACAGCGGAAGCATTATAAAGCAGTTCAAACAACAGAGTGTAAATCATTCAAACAAGCAAACATTTACTATTACTCTTATTGCCAGCACCACTGATAACATTCCATATTCTATGGCCACTTATCCAGTACAGGGTGGTGTTCAGCTTGGAGCTCATCCAAGGAAATAAAATATAGAGATATAAAGTATACAGATGACACCCAGAACACCATGCCAATGCTTCGCAGGGTACAGACTTACCCAAAAATACTCGCTAAATGAGTCACACGCTGATGAACGGTCACATGGCCCTTAAATATTTCAGATTATATCAAATTCAGTGCTAACTTATTGGGTAATGCCCCTCGTGGCTGTCCCTCCCTGTGATTGGACAAGTGTCTGAATAAGCGGGACTGGCAGCCAATGGATGGCGTTTCTGTAGTAACGTAACACAGCGCCGGTGTTCAATAAAGACACCATGCATTATTAATCACCGCCGCCCTTTGTACCTGCTTCAACACATGAGTGGTCATGTGACATCCTCCAGGTACTCAAATTTCTTCCCAAACACCAAAACCATGTGGTGAGATGAGCTGGTATCACCTCTAGGGTGTGTGTCCTGTGAAGGACCAGCACTTCCTCCACGGAGTCAGTCACCATTTGACCCAGTGCTGAATAAGTGGTTCAAAGATGGATGGATGCATAATTAATAATTAAGTGATTTAACTTAATCTTAAATTATTACTACTCGGTTTGCAATCTGATTCCTTGTTGTCTAGCTCCGGAGCCCCCAGGAGAATGAAAAAAACGACAAGATTTCAAACACTTAGACATTGCGACAGAAAAAAATATTTTGCCACTTTGAGAAAAGATATGGTTTGTTTGGTGCACACATATAAACTAGAAATTCTGGGTCCCTTGACATAATGTCACCTTGGCCTCCTGTGCAATTTTATATACAATATTTCCATATTCAAGGGCCCCTGTAATCTGCCAGGATATTCATGCCCTTCCCACCCCCCTGCATGTAAAGACATAGCAGATGAGGGGGCTAATGTCACACCGCTTTCCAGGAGGAACCTTGAGGTATCCTGAACGGGCAGAAAACAGGTACAGCGCTGATTAAACACAAAAGCTGAGAAGCCATGATTTTGGAAGTTACTCGTCAGCCGTAGGTTATTCCATTGGTCACGGTCCCACAACTGGTGTATCGGTCAGTCTGGGTCTTATTCATAGCCTGAAGCAGAGGTGGAATCTAGGGGGCAAACAACCTGGGGCCCTGCACTTAAGGGGTCCCTTTGCTGATATTGACTTTTCTTTGTTGATCAAATGGCCACTTCAAACCATTTATATAACAATTTTTAAATATTGCAATGAATAATAATATATCTCAAATTTGGCCAATCAATCTGCCAGCACAATGCCCCTCTCCCCCCGATCAGTGAATTTTACTAACAGCAGTCCTGTCCCCCTACCCTGATCCGTAAGTTTTTCTGGTGGAGATTTCAGCTCCAGAGAGTGCAAATCCAGACCATGATTTTGCTTCAACCAACCAGTTGAGTATAAAGAGTCACAGTCACAGAAAACTCAACAGGTTGGTTGAAAACAAAACTTTTGTGTGGACTTGTACTCTCTGGACCTGAAATCTCCACCTGTGCTTATTATTGATGTTCCATCATTTTTAGTCCCCTCTCTTTTCTCTTTTGACTTCAAATAACAGCTCAGATGGGCAACTTAGGGCTCTCCCAGAGAAGTTACTGTGTCGCTGGCCTGATATTATTGGTATATTTTGCTTACAGAGCTTACAGTCACTTCTACAAATGATACCCTGTTTTATGAAGAGGAGAGATACATTATATGGCCGAAAGTATGTGGAGGCCAGCTTATCATACATCTAAGAACAAGGGTATTAATATAAAGTTATTAACATGAAGTGAATCGGTCCATTGCTGCTACAGTACTGGGAACATTTCCAGTGGGATTTACAGCCATTCAGGTTGAGTATTAATATTGGGTCATCAGGGTTCTGTGAGCTTGTGTGGCCTGCCACTTTGCAGCTCAACACCCAGGTGTTCTGACCTTCACAATCGCATCACTAGTGGTTCACCAGGGCAGCTTTAGCAGGACAGAACTGGGCCAAAATTGCTTGTTCGAAAGATGACATCCTTTGTGTGAACTGTCACTAGCCCGTTTAATACGACACCCATGGTGCAGCTAATTAGTGCTGCAAGAGATCACGTGACTGTGGGCTTAATTATACACCCGTGTCAGTGATGGGCATGTCTTAATTAGCCAATTACTCTAATTAATAGGGATGTCACCATACTTCGGGCCACATGGCGGATCTTCAAAGACAGACTTAGTCCAGAAGATGTTTTACTAGGGAGGTGCTGTCAGCTCCAATAAGGTCCACATGGCTTACAGAAAGATTTACCTTAACTTTACAAGAGTGACCAGAGAAATTCCAGCTCAAATAGGTTACCTACAATAGTAAACATGTACATTGAATTATTTCATTTTTAACATTGGCAATATTAGGAGAAATCTGGTAAGATAATGTGGAATGGGCCGTAAGTCAGCCTTCACCTGTCTATTCAGTTTGTTATATGCTAAGTTGCACGAGCCCAACACGATCCAGTGGGATCCCCTTTGTACTCATTGCCCCCACTTCCTGATGAGCAAAAAGAATTTTGTAAGAAAAGTCGAGGGTGGTGCAGCGAGAATGGAGGTCAGAGGTACAAAGAATGTTAATAAAATCAAACAGTTATTGGTTTAATAAATATCCATTCCCATAGATTCAGAGGGGGGGCTATAAACCGTAATCGTGTGAAAGTTCTCTCCCCCGAAGATTAACTAATAAATATCAGTGGACCAAGTTATTTAATATGTATGCTGCATATACTATATATGTTATACTATATTTGTTCTATTAATTTCATATATGTTACTGGAAGGACTCCCAGATATATATACTGTACATATGTCAGTCAGAAGTGCTCTCGCTGTGCTATGATTTGATATCACATTTCATAGACAAACGGCAAGCATTGATTGACATTCTTGCTAAAAGCCTGTCCCATATTTTATTAATATATATAGGTCTGTGGGATTTTCATTGTTCGTTTATTTATTTTTTAATAATATTTACAGGAGGCCTCCGGTTCCAGGGTGAATTTTGTCTTTGTCTGACTCTTTACCTCAGCAGCCGTTGTGGATTAAGATGAGGTGAAGCTGTAATTGACCTTGATGTACTAAGATTCAGCCACAGCCCACGTTTTTAAACCAGATGAAACAATTGCACTCATTTGTGTTTTATCTTGCTAACAGTTTTTCTTTTTCAGTTTTTTTTTTTACCTCAAAGGTTCTAACTAGGAAGTGGCACTTGGGAGACCATAGACAGGTCAAGATCCAGCCAGAAGCCCTAAATCATAAATACATTGGAAACAGAGTACAGATGCTCCTCTACTTATGAACTTTCAACGTATGAACTTTGAAACATACCTGTATGAACAAAGAAGGACTCTAAGTCCGAATTGTGTTTGTTGGGCTCCAGTTTCCTGTCCGCAACATCAATTTTTTTTTCCGCACACCAATTCCGCCCAGTACGACTTCTGGCCACTACTCCCGCCGCACAGCAGCGAGGCGTGCGAACTCCCAGCATCCTAGGTCTTTGTACTTGCGTATACCCTTAAAATGATGTTGAATAACAACTTACAAACGTTGCAAGTTACGAACGGCCGTTCAGAACGTAACTCGTTCATAAGTGGAGGAGCGTCTGTAATCTCCTAAATTCTCAATTGTTTTAACAATAATGGAAAAAGTAATTAAAAAAAAAAAAAAAGCCTTTCACATATATGCCTTTCAGCACATCTGATTTCCCATTTACGGCATTCTTAAGCAAAAGCATATTAAATGGTTGTCAAAATTATGCATTGTACAGCTACTGTAAGGTCTTATGACGCAAGTCTTTTCTAAAGGCTTTCCTCCCCGCAACATGGGCCTGAAACTCTTCACTCTCAAAATACGCCTACAGTCGTCAAGGCCGCAAGCCCTTGGGATGAGCGGGTTTCATAGCTTTAAATAACTGCAAATCCCAGAACCTCACCTACCCCAAAAATAGCAGGCCGATTGCTCACAAAAAAGGCACACCTAACCGAGCCCGTTTCTACAGATGAATCGCTGTTAGGGCTTTAAATGCTCTTCCGCACTGCATTGTGGAAGTTAAGGTACGTCGACGCCGTCCCGGCACATGCCAGGCCTGCGCTAAGTTCTACAGCCCAACACGAAGGCTGCTCCTGCTGTAACATAATACCTTTCTCACCCGTGGAGTCTGTTCCACTTTCTCACCCCTCTGGAGGTTGACAGATACGTATTTTGAAATCTTTAATTATGTTTCTTCACAGACATCATTTCGTACTGAGTATCGCTGCATTCTTTCTCACTGACATTGTCTGGTGGGGAAAAAAAAACACAGAGAATAATTGTCAAATATCCTCTTGGGTGATGCAGGTGAAAATAAAAGAAAACCATTATCGCCGCAATCTCGTGCAAAATAGCTGGAGATTAGCATTCAAGTTTATTTTGACCAGCTTGTGTATATATTTAAGCATTGCTGCCTGGTTTGAGTCTCCGCACTGGCTCTATGTGTGGAGTCTGCATGTTCTCCCTGGGTCACTGTGGGGTTTCTTCCGGGTACACCAGTTACCCCCCACAGTCCAAAAACATGCTGAGGTTAATTGGAGTTACCAAATTGCCCATAGGTGAGTGTGTGAGTGAATGGTGTGTGTGTGATAGTGAGTGTGTGTGTGAATGGTGTGTGAGTGAGTGGCGTGTGTGTAAGTGAATGGAATGTGAATGGTGTGTGAATGGTGTGTGTGAATGAGTGAATGGAGTGTGTGTGAGTGAGTGAATGATGTGTGTGTGAGTGAGTGAGTGGTGTGTGTGTGTGTGTAAGTGAGTGAATGACTTGTGAGTGAATGGTGTGTGAGGGAGTGAGTGAGTGAATGGAGTGTGTGTGAGTGAGTGAATGGTGTGTGTGTGAGTGAGTGAATGGTGTGTGAGTGAGTGAGTGGTGTGTGAGTGAATGAATGGCATGTGTGTGAGTGTATGGTTTGTGTAAATGAGTGAGTGGTGTGTGTGAGTGAATGGCGTGTGAGTGAGTGATTGGAGTGTGTGTGAGTGAGTGAATGGTATGTAGGTGAGTGAATGACGTGGTAGTGAGTGGTGTGTGAGTGAGTGAATGACGTATGAGTGAGTGAACGAAGTGTGAGTGAGTGAGTACACCCCATCCTGGGATATTCCCTTTTTTGCAACTATAATTTGTGGCATTTTTCTTGAATCGCCATGACCCTGAATAGGACAAGTGGGTACAAAAAATTGATGTACTTATCTGGATACAAGCTCTAGCGCAAAGGATTTGGCAGAAATGACAGAGAATGCAAAAAACGGATGACAGTGCAATGGTTCATACCAGGACAGTGTTATATCAGCATGTATGTGTCAGCTGGGAATGCAGGAAAAATGAGGGGGACGAGAAAGAACATGAGCACTCTCGGTAACATCATCGTCGCGAAAGAAAATTTACACTAGCGTGAGTTTCAGCTTTCCGCTGGGTGCATGGGAAAAGGCCATGCCCACCGGACCGTTAAAATTCCAGATCATATAAGTTCTGCTGTGAGCAGGAATTCCGAAGAAAACAAGCAGACACATTTGGCGCAGCTAGACGGTGCCCTCCTCTGGCTGCGAGGGGCATGGTGATAGGCTCCCTGGGAGGCAGATCCTGCGGGGTGAGATCATGGGGAAGAGTTTTCCCATGGTCAGATGACAATGCAGGCTAAACACAATATCTGCAAATATCCCAAGAAAGGTCATTTGGGGCAACTGGACATTTGTAGTTCCTTGCAAATGTTTCGCCCTTCAATCCACAGGGCTTTTTCAATTCTGACTGACTGGTCAGAGTGGCAGGTTTATAAATCCTGCGGAGCCCTCAAGTCGTTAATACTTGATGGCTACTTGATGGTTGTTGTCTCCCCTGGTGTTCATGTCACTTGTGGGTTGGGTCGAAAGAACGGCATTGTAAGTGGGTGACAAATTAATGCCTAGGACACCTCATCTGTTTAACGGGGGTCGTCCAATCCTGCAGTACACGCTGCTTCTCACACACCTCACTTGAACCAGTCAGCCTCTCAGTCGAGAATCTTGATGTCCTGGTTTTCTGAGGGGTGGCCTTTGTCTTTCAGATGTAGGTGAACTTGAACAGGAGTCTTGTCCTGATCAGCTGGCTCTCCTGTGTCGTGCCACGCGATTATGGAGCTGCGGTTTGGTTTCTCCGATGTACAGATCTGTACATTCCCTCACTGCACTGAACTGTATGAACAATGTCGCTCTGCTTGTGAAACGTTTTCATAGAACTAAATAAGTCCAGTGAATAAGCCTTGAATAAGCTTTTCTTGGGATAACCGTGACCTGGATGACTGAGCATCTTCACAAACATCTGCAATTCTTATAAATAATGCACTTCGCGTTCCTAAAGGACTGAGCGTAGATCGCAATGCTTTCGATATCCCACGGTTGTGTGGCGTCGGCCGTCCGCGTTGACCCAGAACCTGAACTCGTTTCCTCGATGGTGATGGGCTAGCTGCGGACCTCAAAGTGAGGAGTGGGGGTTTGGTGGACTAAAGTGACGCCGGATCCCGAACCACAAAGTTGCCATCGTTCCGTTGCCTGATATTTTCTACAGGAAGTGAACATCTCCTGTTGCTCAAGAAGTGTCGATTGAAGGTGACCTCTGAGCGGAAGAATGTTCAAAACCTTTTAGCTGCTCCTGCCCTCAAATGGTCTAAATGACTAACATAGGCGGGAGCCAACGGTCTCAAGGCTGATGCGCAGTATGATGCACCATCTACACACCCCTACACCATAATGATACTCATAAGAACTTGCAGTCTTCCTGAAGGTCTGTAACCAGTCTTTGTCGTCTAACAGTTCTTAAAAACTTCACAATGAAAATAAACAATAATGATGGAGCTAGCAGTAAATTTGGGGGTTTCATTATATTTTTTGTTCATATTCATGCTGGTAAGAACCTACAAAGAAAAGAGCATTTTATTAAGAGTGATTCTTGTGTTTCGTACAGCTTTGACATACCCAGGAGGGCATACCTCTCGAATAATCACAGGTACTCCTGTCATTTGAATATGGAACTATTCTTTAGGTTCTTAAAATGATTGTAAAATCAGTAAGTGAACAGACATTCCTTTGATGGGACTCCAAAATGAGTCAGCTGAGCATAGAAACCGTACTGTTTGGCCTCCGAGAGCATGCAGAGCCCTGTGATGCCGTAAGGGCAGGGGAAATGGGTGTGGGCCTCTGCTCACACCTTAGATAGGAATTCCACTAACATTTCATTGTTTTCTGTGCTATTTTATATGTTTACCATAAAGTAATTTATCATAATAGTAATATACTCCCTCATACAGTATGTTGCTTTTGTAACTGGTAACTATTTCACTTTCATATTTAATTAAAAAAACATCTGGGAATTTTGCGTTTTCTGGGTTGACAGTTTAGAATAGAATAGAATAGAATAGAATAGAATAGAATAGAATGTCTTTATTCTTATTAAACCCCTGAATTATTTTGTCATTTAAGAATTATGGGAAAGATAGGATTAAAAAGATACAATATGGAGATCTCATTTTTTAATGTATACATTACAACATAGGAATGTTGTTTTAAAATACTGAACAAGATTTTTTGGTTTTGCATTAAACAGGTTGTCACATGCTAGGGATTGGCCTGTGTTGTCAGGTAGGTTTTTTTTTGGAAAACAATGGAAAAAAAATGTGGTCATTTTCTTTTAATGGTCTGCAGAATACAATTAACTTTGGGTGTGTTTGTTTGTTGGGGGGGATAATGTTTTGTATTCAGCATGTATGAGAGTTCAGCAACCAACTAGCTCCAGAGAATTCCCCACTTGGCACATTAAGCCATACTGATAAGAAAAGCAGGACATTATCCAACCAGGGCATTTACGTCATTCACACAAATCTCACAATATTGCCAAAGTATTCGTCTGACTTCCTGCATGTGCTTGGAGGTTTATCTACACGCGGAGGTTTATGTTGTAAAAAAATCAAACAATCACACGTTTTTTTTTTAGGAAATACTTCCAGTGGCTTGTTTGTGGTGGCCCTCAGGGGTCGGCAGGGAAATGACTTTTTGCTCTCGGTATGCAGGACACGCCGTTCGCATGATGAGTGCTTTCCCCTCTGTCCTAAACGCCAATCGTACATAGGAAATGACAATGGCGCCATTATTTCTCAAGAATTTCCTGGTTACGCGGGACGCGGCACAATCTATGATATAGGAGCTTCAGCTGCAGGGAACAATGCGCAGTTGCAGCCGACTGCCACAGCTCAGGACGGCCAGCACAAAGACCACGTTCTGGTGTCATATTCACACTGAATCTCTTTTATGTTGCTGTTTTTGCATTTCGAACAATGTGTCCCCAGTTACTTCTGAGGGAACACTTCAGCCATGATGGTAGTTCAATTACGCTTAGACCAGCAAGCCCGTTTGCATGAAATTTATTGTTGATTTGCACCTTTTTACCTTGGAGACTTTCACCCCCCCGACATCACCTGGTACATTAGTGGATGAATGACAGGTATCTGGTGTATTGAATAACTGTCATTCATTTGTTACTGTTATGCTGTTAATAACATATTGTACAGATTACTATTCAGATCTTACAGATACTAATTGATAAACATTGACATAGAAAGACACTCCAAGCAAGAAACGTATTTAAAGAAATACCGCAATAAACATGTGATCACACTTACGCAGTCGACCCTTCCACATTGCAGGAGTTAGGGATGTAGGTCCCCTGAGATCTGGAAAAACCACGTACATTTTTTTGGTCCTCTTGGTTCAGCAGCATGCAAGCGAAGCAAAACAATGCAAGAAAATATGAGAAAGCTTTCAGAAAGCTCCCATAAACTCCCCCCAAAACTCGCATTTAGTTTCTCCTACTGGACCATCTGTGTGATATATGAAAACTGCAGTGCGGAAAGTGTGATGGTGAAGGATCGACTGTGTACATTTTAAATTGAATTTCAGTTCAGTCATTCAGTAGCTCCATTTTTTCCAGACGGAAGTTTTCCTGTGTCGCTTGTTTATACATCGATAACAAATGCACGAGTCATGACGTATATGCACATTCGCTTTTGCTGGAGCTACTTGCCGTTCATGCTACTAAGCCAACCAGCTATCCATTTGTCTTACGTGCACTTATTTAGCAAATTTCCGTCTTTCTGTGGCATGGTTATTCGACTGTTTCCCACTGGAATTCTGCGTTCGAGGGCAGAATGAACAAAGGCGCCGACAGAACCATGTGATTACATTTCAGGTTTTGGCTGATGATATTTATGATGGACTCAGACACAGTAAACAAGATAACAATTAGCGCACCTGCTTGACGGGCAAAGACCACAGACCACCGCCACCTGTAGTTGTAAGGGGAATGGTGCATCATGGGACGCATTGGACTTCTCAGGGGTGAGGACACCTAACCTCATGGAACACGCAGTAGGAAACCAAGAATCAAGAATGCAGTAAAAGGCATCTTGTCTCATACAAATCCAAATCCGTGTAAACCTTCAGCAATGTTCAGATGCTCCATCGCTGCCAGATATCTGCTGTTGATGTTTCTGGAATTGTCCTTAATGTCTGTTTTATGTGTCTGTGAGGGTTATTTCTATACAGTGGAAACTGCTTATAGTGATCACATGTGTCTGGGTGAAATTGATCGCTATAAGCAGATGGCCATTATAAACGATTTTGTTCTCCTTCTTTATGTCTAATTGACATTTGTATATTACATGAACATAAGGTAATAAAAGGGACAGGGTCGCCGTTTACTTTATTTGATTGACGATTTCAAAATATAGTACAGCTGTTTCAAACGCTTTTTAAATTATGCTGCTGTACAAATTAAATTACTGAACCGTGTATAATTCACATATGCTATAATATAGTACAGTACCGTACATAAATAGGCCAATTCAATTTAATTTTATTTATACAGAGCATTTTCACAAAGTTACATTGTTTCAAAGTGCTTATTATTGTTTGGCTCATTTTTGGCGGTTAAAGAAAATTACTTTTGTTTTCCTGTCATATTCTCTGTGCATCAACCTCAGGAAACTACACTGAAGCGGGTGGGTTACCACAAGGCAAAGTAGGGCGATCAAAGTGAAGTGTAAAAAAAGAAGAAAAAAAAAAGTACATACGTGTTTAACCCTAACCCAGCCCTAACCTTAACCATCAGTAACCAAACAAAATACAAGACTTTTGGCATTTTTAGTTTTTTGATTGCAGTCACAGATTTATATAGAATTGAGTTTTTCCCTTGGGGGGGGACCGAAAAAATGGTCCTCACAACGTCAAAATAACAGGATTGTTATCACATTGTGGGGTCATTTGGGCCCAGTAATGTAGTACAGTGGAAACCATTTACTGTATAGTGATCACAGTTATAGATCAACTATTTATACCGATCAAAAACCTTGGCAAGAAGCATTCCAAATTTCAAATATTGTTTAAAGTAATCAAGTACTACACTGACAGTGTTCATTAAGGTTGTCATTGCTCACCATGATCCCCCATGAGGAATTTGATTGATGGATGGATACTTGGAAATAACTGATGAAATTTTAATAACGCTGAAAAAAGTTCACGTTTTACTTCTATAAACCATGCCTAGGGAACATTTCAGTTTAAAGGATTGCCTAGAAATCAATTATGTGGTGATGTTAGACTTGTGCAATTGAGTGGCATTCGGTTTAATCAAAGTATAGATGATTCACACAAATTTCTTATCCAATGTTGTTGAAAAGTTCTGTACCTTAATAAACTAGCCAGTAGGTGTCCTGACATAAAACCAGGCAGCCGTCGTGATCCATTAATGTGGATACGGCGCATGGTGAGGTTACCCCCTGTGTCCGATCTCCTTGAGGGCAGGATGGTGGGTATAGGAAAAACACTTAGAAACGAATCCGTGACGATGCGACATTGCAGCGACGGCGACAATCGCATGCTTATGACAGCGTGACCACGCAAATGTCTATTTCCCCACACCAAGATGCCTTTTTTTTAAACGCCTGATGCCTTTTGTGACACGTTTCCTACAAGCATCGTTTTACACGTTGTTTCATCAAAGCTCACTACATGTAAATGTCCCCGAGGTCCGTTTAACTGCTGACCGCTGCAGACAGGGAAAGAAGGGGCGTCCATTGTTCTGTATTTGTACACAGACATCCCCTAACTGTGCCTTGCATGGCCCCGCCCTATTGGTTCGAGAAGCTGATGCAACGCAGGCTGATATAACCATCGAACCGGATACTCATCGACACAGAGACTTCAAGTGCGTTCGCGAGCGTTCTGGTTCCATTCATCCGAGGGAACACCGTTTCCTCCTAATATTTATATTATTACTTAAACGTATATCTCTAGTTAAATAGGTATTTTTGTATCGAGTTGTATATAATAACTTAAGTGATTGTATTAAAACTGTTTAAATACAACATTTTGCACTTATTAAATTAAATTAATTTATTTATTTGGTTCACGAAAAGGGGATTTTTAAGGGCATTTTTTCATTCGGAGGATTTTTTAAAAAGTCTACTGTCGTCAGTAAGGTAAGATAACTGGTTTTTTGGCACTTTGACAGAGACATGGCTTCTGCCGGTTCCTCTCTGGTTCCTCGCCTATTAAGGGCACTATTTCCGCCTTTTATTAGCTTTATGTGTCGCACTTAAAATGACTTATTTGGAGTTTAACACTAGAGTTTGGGAATTGGTATTGAAATATTTTATGTTTCCATGCATAATTTAACTCCTAAATGGTCCAGATTCATTAATTGTCTTTAGATACAGCTGGAAAAAAAACACATAATTTCTTGGTTTTTTAAAGCCATCTTCTGCATTATCTGGTGCCCTTCAAAGTAGGTATGAGGAGAATTGTAGGTCAGACAGGAACTGAAATAAATAAATAAGGTCTGCGATGCTGCAGTCTTGTGACTGTCCAGCTGAATGATTTACATTCTGACGGAGGAGGAGGGCGGTATGCCTCCTATTCGATGGAGACCGGCCTTTGTGCTTTTTCTTGTAAACACAGTATCTATCTATCTATCTATCTATCTATCTATCTATCTATCTATCTATCTATCTATCTATCTATCTATCTATCTATCCATCCATCCATCCATCCATCCATCCATCTATCTATCAATCTAATCTTTTTAAAGGAAGGGGTGCGCTGCCGAATAGTTAAGGCGCTTCGCCGAGGGATGCTGCGCATTAATGGCAAAGCACATGTCCGCGCGTCCATCCCGCTCAGCTTTGCTTGCTATGAATAAAAACTGCCCTGGATCTCTTCTTAATATCACCACGTTGTACGTTTTATGATGCCAGATTTATTTGTTTTATACCAGTGGAAACGTTTTTAGGAATCGTGTTCATATTTCCTCCTTACACGACTGACTGACGTAACTAGCCTTTTATTTATAATGTCAACACTCGTGGCTTAGTTAGGCTGTGACGAGAGCGGCACTGGTTAGAAATGGGCAGCATACAGGGATCCGGCTAAACATGGATTGTGTCAGGAGCCTGACGCTAGCTGGTATTTTTCCACTCCTTGGATGAGTCAGCCCCCCCTTATCCGAGCCTGAGCGCGGGTCACGTGGTCTCCGGGCACACCGCTTTGACTGTTCGGTTACCCCAGGGGTTTGACGTAGTGTAAGCGCATGCACGTGAGAGGCGGAGGTGGATCGACGTGAAATGTGAACCTGAACTCCTGCGCTTCACCCGTAGAATGAACCAAACGGCACCTAAGACGGAAACAACCCATCTGAACCCATCGGCAGTGCGCAGTAACCCCGACACGTCTAGCAGCCCTCAGCACAATTTTGCCCTGGAAAAACAGTCAATGCGCAGGTGAGGCAGCATAGAGCTGAGTTTTAGTCCCTCAAAGTCGGCCAGAATTCTGTTCGTTTATGATCGTAAAGTATGTCATCCTACGGGAGGGCTTCGTTTACAAAGCATATCTGATTTCATTTCTGTCCTCTGTGTGTTTTAGTCCTGATGAAGGAGATGCAGAGAATCAGAACTTCCTCCAAGATCATCAGCTGGGGAAAAAGAAGTATGAAACGGAATATGTAGGTTTCGCTCGTCATTTATTTACTCTCCAAATGTGACTAATCATTAGTGTTGTTGTTATTATTATTATTATTGTTATTTATAAAATCTTTTTTTCAGCATCCTGGTACGACCTCCTTCGGGATGTCCGTCTTCAACTTGGGGAACGCCATCATGGGCAGTGGCATCCTGGCTCTGTCCTACGCCATGGCCAACACGGGCATCGGCCTGTTCGTGTGAGTGTCCTTAGCTGTCCGGTGTCTCACCTTGGATCTGAGCGGTCAGCCCAGGAATCGGCACGCCGGAAATCCCTGGCGGGAGCCACCTGGCTGTATTCCATTACATTTCAGCATGTTTAGGTGAATTTGGGGGACTGTTCTATCCATCGGCGATGTTTAGAAACAGAAAAACGCCATGGCCAGCGTGCTCGGCCTCGTATCGATCCTGCTTTGGCTCCGGACTCCAAGCCCCAGCTAGCGGCAGCTGTCTCTCCTTGACAGTGTTTACACCCTGACTATCTCACTACTGTGATAGTTCTGCTCAGGGGGACTTTGGTGGGCAATTATCCACCAAATTGCAAAAAAATAACCTTTACAGTATGTATTTACATTAGATATCTTTAGGTTTTTTTAGATATTAGATACTTTATTGGGGAAATTCTTTTGCAGTAATTATTGCATTATTTTCATTATATGTTATACACGATGGCATACATATATATGTATGTTTGTGTGTAGTGTGTATATATATATATATATATATATATATATGTGTGCGTGTGTAGGTATACATTTATATGCTAAAATGTGTCTATTATGTGTGTGTGTATATGCATATTATAGTGTATATGTTTATACTATAGTCCATGTATTAGTATATATATGTACACTATAGTATATATAGTGTTATTATAATATTTATGATATTGATTACTGCTAATGGTATTTAGTTCATACTTGAGTAACGTACAGCCAAGCTGTGCATTGATAGGATTGGTGTGATAAACATTTCCTGCAGCTGTGCACCCATACTGTGACCAGCCAAGAAATAAGCTGCATTATTAATGCTGGGTGTTATTCACGTGCACGTGTTAAAGCGCCGATGCATGACCTTTACGGGGGTCGCGCTCTGTCGCCTGCTCTTATCTTCCCCTGTACAGCAGCTGCAGGGCCTAGTGCTCGGTGGGCATCTTTCCAGGGAATAACTCTGCTCCTCTTTTGTTTTTAATCTTTCAGGATACTCCTCGTCTCAGTTTTAATATTCTCCCTTTACTCCGTGCACCTGCTGCTGAAAACAGCCAATGAAGGAGGTGAGGATGGTTTGGTTGATTAAAGCCTTGTTTGATTATCACCTCTGCCTGTTATTAAAGTGTAAACTGGCTGTGGTCTCTCCAGGTGCCTTAGTTTACGAACAGTTGGGCTACAAAGCATTCGGCCTACCTGGAAAACTGGCTGCTTCGATATCGATCACCGTGCAAAACATTGGAGGTAAGGAGCCCCAAGTCACTCCCCAGAAACAAGAGGCAGGAAGTCTTCTTTTAAAAAAAAAACCAAAAAGGAAGTTGCACATACTACACTTCTGAGAACTATGTGCAGATACAAGCTTTGCTGTTTTTCCACGAAAATTGAAGCTAATTATGTAAACACTGAATGAGTGTAACGTTTGGTTGACGCTCCACAGCCATGTCCAGCTACCTCTACATTGTGAAGTATGAACTGCCAGTTGTCATCCAGGCTTTCCTGGGGATGGAAAAAAACTCGGGGTATGTTCCAGATTATTTAATTTGTTTATCTTTTTTTTGACTCTCAAGAACCTTGGAGGGCCGTGAGTCGCTTGCGATTTCAGGCTAAGTGTGTCTGCATCTGTTTTGCAGAGAATGGTACCTCAACGGCGACTACCTGATGCTAATCGTCTCCTTAGTGCTCATCTTGCCCCTGTCACTTCTAAGAAATCTCGGTAAGCAAAAACAGAGGCGGCTAAGAAGTTTGCGACGGAGTGTGTACTTGGCAGAGGATGTAGGGTGCCAGTATGTACTGAATGTACAATAAGTATGAGTAATTACAGGGTGTGTTTGGAGGAAAAAAACAGGATGTATGATGACATTTTCATCCGTTTACTTAATATGATATTTACTACTGGAATTCCAGGTTACCTTGGATATACCAGTGGTCTCTCCTTACTCTGCATGGTCTTCTTCCTGATTGTGGTGAGTTTGGTTGTTAATGACCCATCTGCTTTCACTGTCAAGGCTTTTGTCACAATTGACAACAATAAAAGTGTATCTTTAATGAGAAATACCCTACGGTGATACATAACTAGGCTAATTTCCAATGGGGCATTCTTTCACAGGTTATCTACAAGAAGTTCCAGATTACTTGCAGCATGCTGAACAAGGATTCAGAGAACGTCACCCTGGACACCGCTGATTTTCACTCGGACCAGAACCTCACAGCCTACGAAGATGATGCTTGCACGCCAAAATACTTTATCCACAACTCTCAGGTGCGTTACGGAGAAGGTTTCAGTCACGCGCCAGGGGAATGGACATGCAGGGCCACCATTGCCGTCGGACCGATCTAAAAGTCTTATGGATCGTCTGTATTTGTATTTTTAGACGGCGTACGCTATTCCTATCCTGACCTTTGCCTTCGTGTGCCACCCTGCGGTGCTGCCCATGTACGAGGAACTGAAAGAGTAAGTATGTCCTCTTCATAGCGCAAGGCTCAAGAAGAGTCACCAGGAACTGCTAGGCTATGTGTTAGCGGTAAAGGGTTTTGCCCAGGAAGTGCCTCGTAGTTCCTGGATCGGCCGTGTACCTCAGCTGAACTGCCTCGATGGGTGGTCAGTTCCAGTGTCTTCATGTACGACGCGTTACTCCTCTCCCTAGTCGCTCCCGTAAGAAGATGCAGAACGTGGCCAACGTCTCCTTCCTGTCCATGTTCATCATGTACCTGTTGGCTGCCCTGTTTGGCTATCTCTCCTTCTACGGTGAGCCTATCACTCCTACCATTGAATAATTACACTATTTATATGGGTACCTGCGCAATTTGATGTGAGCAGTTAAACAGGACTGTCCAGTATATCTTCTGTAAGTCACTTGGATGCATGTTTACCATTGAGCAGAAGATTCCATCTAGATTTTTGTTTGTTGTTGTTTTGATATGACAGCTACACAGGCAGTAGCCAGTTGGTGAAGTTGGGTTGATGTGGGTTGATGTTGGGAGGCCCCCCATAGGCTTGTGTTAGATAAATGATTGGTGGATGGATGGATGGATGTTCTGAAGGCTGTGCTTAGCCTGACCCGAGGCCGATTCCTTCTACAGGCAACGTAGAACCAGAGCTGCTTCACACCTACCGCAGAATCTTCAAATTTGACGTGCTCCTCCTCATCGTGCGACTGGCCGTCCTGACCGCAGTCACCTTGACCGTTCCTGTTGTGCTCTTCCCAGTACGTACCTCTGCTGCCTCCGTTGGCCCAGTCAGCAGTTCCCATTCTCGGGCTGGAAAAAATTGGCCCGTAGCCATCAAAGCGGCTGTCCTTACCTTTTCTGTCCCACCCAACAGATCCGCACCTCTGTCAACCAACTGCTCTGCGCCTCCAAGGATTTCAGCTGGATCCGGCATTGCATCATTACTGTCGCCCTCCTGGGCGGCACCAATGTGCTCGTCATCTTCGTGCCCAGCATCCGGGACATCTTCGGCGTCATTGGTGAGCGACCTTCTGCCGCTCGTCCGCGGTGCTGCCTGACGGGGGCCATCTTGTCTCTGACTCTCGCCATGTCTTCCCTCATCTCTAGGAGCATCTGCGGCTGGCATGCTTATCTTCATCCTTCCATCTGCGTTCTACATCAAGCTGGTGAAGAAGGAGCCAATGAACTCCATCCAGAAGATTGGGGTAGGTGTTTCATGTGGTTTTTTTTGGGGGGGATTTCTATGTGGCAGTGTTCTGATGGCAAGGACTGGACGCAGCTGGACTAAATTGTCACTTTCTCCCCTCCCTCTACCCTCAGGCTGTCCTCTTCTTGATCCTGGGGTTTGTTGTCATGATCAGCTGCATGTCCCTCATTATCCTGGACTGGTATCACAACGCCAACAAGGAAGTCGGTCACTAAGTGGCCACATCTCCCCTCCCCTGCCCTTAGCAGCCTCGGATAGGGGGTGGGGTGCTAGCGGCTACCCCACAGCTGCCCCCCGCAGTCTCCAAAACCACCAGGCTGGCGGTCACATGCCGGAGACCGCAGATGGGACTGGAAGGACTGCAGTAGGAAACTTACTGAAGCACAAACCTGGGCAGCGTCTGGTACCATTCTGAAAGAATGTGTTTGACAATGTACAGTATTCATTTAGACCACATGGATGGTATTCTGGTAACTTTTGTTCTTTTTCTTTCATTGTTGTTGTTGTGATACAGTGCAAGCTTTTGTGCCTCTTGACTGAATATGGAAGTTGCTCTTAAAAAAAACAAAAAACAGAAGGTTCGCAGAAAAATCCCCCTCCCTCCTCCTGAAACTGGAAGTATCCAGAAGTCATGGCATGGGACCCGTACATAGTGTATATTTAACTGGGCTTCTAAACTGCTGGGGATGTTGTTTCTGTATAGACACTAAGTCGAAACTGTAAACATTTGCCAAAAAATACTGTAGAACTCATTTGGACTGCAGAACTCACATGTTCAGACTGCTCCAAATTCCTTTTTTCTTTTGTTCATGGGTCGGTGTAAATGCCAGTGTTTTTCCCATATGTGCCGCAAGAACATCTAGCTATCATTCAGCGTTACATGAAGTGATATTTAGTGTATTAGTACCACATCATATAGTATTCTTACCCTATGCTTGAGACACACACCATTATACTCTCGGTGGAGATGTGTCAACACGCTGACAGCTTAGCGTGAAATGCATCACATCGCCTCCTGTAGATGTACTACATCTGCAGGTGTAGGGTACGGTCTGGTAGGAAACACTGCATGGGGGAGCGAGAGGGGTGGGGGTCCATCCTGACCCCTGACTTGTATTACTTGAAACTAGCCGTGTACTGAACCAGTACTGTACTTAAAGACTGCACTCTAGGAGTCCGTTAAGGCTGGGCTATCTTGCTCTGTGAACAGTAAAGGCGTCAGTTATTCACCCAGTTAGCAGCTTTACTTGAGACTCAGTGCTCGGAAGAATATATCCCAGGTTGAAATCCTGGAGTGTGTGACTAAAAAGGCAGCCCTGTCTCATAGTACTACTGTGTTTTTGAATGTTATTTTTTGTATACGCACAGCATACATCAGTGCTTCCAAAACGTTGGTCACCCTTCATCAAACTTAGTCACCACCTATTTTAGCAACACCATAAAGGCTATGTAATTTAATGTATTTACTATATATGATATGTATATAATGTGTATATATATTAGTCAAATGTATATATGCTGGAATTTGTTTTGTTTATGTGAATTTACTAAAGGAGGTAAACGGTTGGAAGTCCCCCCTGCCCCGCCCCCATAGGCATAAACAGTGGTACAGTCCAACTTAGCATAATGGCTTTGTAGTAGAAGTAGCCGGCCGTCACACCAGCGCCTGCCATTATTACACACTGCTGAGAAGAAGCCTCCCTCGCCACTGTAAAGCTAGGAGTTGTTTGTGTGTTGAATCTGCATAGGTGTTCACTGTTAGACGTGGGCCCTGCAATGTCTGCTGGGATTTAGACAGTGTTCTATGTGAGCTATGTAGTTTCTTTCCCCTGGCACAGAGAAATAATCTCGGTGCTAAACTGCTGATCCTGTTTCAATGAAACATACTCTATCTTGTTTAATTATTAATAAAGCAATTGAATTCTCCCTACCGCGTGTCACGTGTGTTGTTTTCTTTAACCTGTCGCGGCCAAGAAGCCCATTCGTCATTTCAGAATAGCTACAATAGAGACGATGTTTCCGTGGAAACGGGGAGATTGTTGTAAATAATGGGTGCTGTACTGCTGCTGCTGCTGCTCCCCCCATCGGCGAAATATTTAACTACTTATCTGTAACATTCAAAGGGTGCTCGTTTTGAAAATTCACAACGATTTACATGTTTATCTATATAGGTGACACTCTTGTCCCCTTTGGACTCGCTGCAACACTGAATTCTGCGTAATTGGGTAAGATACAATCTAGATTAGATGTCTGTAGAAAAAGTGCGTTCACATTTAAATACAGAGCTACAGCTCCTAATGATGTTTCACATATCGATTAAATATTAGCAACATCTCCTGGAGCAGCCGTATCCCTACATACTCATACCCCCGATTACTCACCCGGAGCGATTATGCCTGTTTAAATCCCATACAGTTTTACAACACAAAATCATAATAATCAAAATGCGTTTTGAATCCATTGATTCTCCAACCATTGACTTGTCCTCATGGTATCTTTGATCTGAAAAGCCCAGTCTGTCTCTCCGGCTTTTTGTTCCTGTAATGTAGTGTATAGCTCTGATGCTAATTTGCATTGTTACTGGTCATTCACGGAATCTCAGCCTAGCCGCGCTATAGTTAGCTCCCACATAGCTGTATTCTAGTGATGTAGGACTACTATCCGCTGTCCCTCCGTAGAAAAGCGACTGCTAAATAAATACATGTAAAATACTCTAATCACGCAGACAGAAGTGCTGGCGATCAGTCCAGATGTAACGGAGATAAGAAAAGTTCCTTTGTTTTCTTATTAGGTTTTCTTTATTTAATTACTGCGATTAGCTGGACCCAATTTAAGAAAAGGCATGATTCATAAACAATTCATGATGTCAAACCGGAACGCTATTGCACCATGCAAAGATAGCTTAACAATGTGAGTTATTCATTAATGAGCCATGTGACGCTCCTCGTTTATTTACAAGAGCACGGCAGCATGGCTTTAGTATTTAGGATTTATTGTAAAAAAATGTCTGGCATTAAAAACAACTGCAACAACCTGTTATGTCATGACAGCTTTCGGATTCGAGGATATCCAAATAATGTAACCTACCTTGCCTTCCATAAATTAAGCCTCTTACTCTCTCACCGCTCCACAGCGACATCTAATGTTGCTGTGGCATTCGCAGACTTGCTGGTGAAATTATGGTGAATTGCGCCCCCTTGTGTTAATCGGTGAACGGTGAGCATCGCTGCGGGGCAGAAACGAAGCGGACGGCTGGTGGCGCGCACTTCACAGTCCCTGCGCACCTCCTCAAGAAACAACAGCGCGGCAGTCTGGAAGGTCTAGTGAAGGATCCCAGTGAATCCAGAAGTTTATCCTGTATTTTTCTGCTTTATCAGCGGTGCCTCTTCAGATTAGCAAAGCGTAGCCCCCTTTTCCCTACACTGGTACTTAACCATCACCAGAGGCCGTTCTAGGAAATTTTAACTGGAGTGCCCCAAAAACGGAGAAGGTTTGTCTAGTGGTGGTCACAATGTGTTATAATGTGAGCGGACAGCATGCAGAATTTAATATTAATATAATACTAATAACTGGCTAAAACAAACATTATTTGGCTAAATTCATCATTATTGCGGTAATAGTCAAGTGGAATATCATTAACAATGACAAATCAATAGGACCTCTTTCTGAGTTTATTTAAAAAAATTAAGGCTAGGTAGTCCAATGCTACCAACCACCAAACAAAACTTAATTCTGTCTAAATGCATACATTGAGCAGGAATGTATAACAACACAGTCATGTGCAGCGTCTTTGGATGACTCTGTTGTGAAAGGCACTATATAAAAATATATTGAATTTAAAAACCGGGTTGTACTAACCCCGGACATGCACATGGATATTCACCCGTAAAAGAATATGGAAACCTTGAACCTTGCTGAACCAATAATGTTAGAGCAGAGATCATCTCTCTTTTTTTTTTTTTTAGATATTAACCAGATTTAACACATACAGCACGAGACCTAGAAACTCCACAATGATCAGAGTGGACCTCTGTCTGCTGACATCAAAAGTCCATGATTAGAAACTGCCTGGCTTGCTTGTTAAAAGATATTACAGCCAGAAACCTGCCCTGGAGCAGGTTAGCAGTGTAACGTGAGTTTCTGAGGTGACGTGTTCACGCTTAAAAGAAAACCAGCATTGTGATATCGAAAAGCCAGAGCTACCACTGTTAATGCACAGAGTTATCTGGCTGGCATCTTGGGTGGCCAATCAGATTATAGGAATGGCATTGAGTGTTTCTCAATTTGCATACTTGACTGTCCTGGTACTCTGTACCAATGTTGTGTCATCTTCTATAGCCAGAGACCAGTTCTACACTAGAACAGAGGTACATAGGACGGTACAAATCTCCTGGTGTCATTCTTGCCTTGCCCCAAATATCAAGGATACATTGGTTGCATTTTCGCCAAATAAGATCAATCCCATGTTTCATTGAGCCCCAAGTTCCTTCTTGGAAGATAAGTAAGCAAGACTGGTTTTGCAAAAGGCCACAAGAATGATCTTCACATTCTTGGTATTGAGAAACACCCATTGTCTACCCCGGCCACCCCTTTAAGAACAACGCATGAACGTCAGACTCAAATATATAAAAACAAACCCTATACTAACTGTACAGAGTGTCCCTGTGATTGGCTACGTAAAGTAAACATTTCATCACAGTAACTCATACAGCTAAACGCTCACACATTTTCTACTGGTAAAGTGAGATGGTTTCATCATACATTAAGTGTGTGGCAAAAAAAAATTGTGAAAGCTATTATCCTGTTACTATAATATACTATACTACCGATCTTACATTGTAAAGCTTTGTCATGGACAAAGGGCTCTTAACTGCACATGGGGTCCTGTCGGAAGTTCCCACATTTGAGCCACCTGTGGACCCACACTCAAAAACATGGTTCACTACATTTTCATTAAGAAACAACCCAACTTCATCATCTACAATCACAGGTTCATCAACGTTTGATTCAGACTCCATCACTGGTGACTCCTCAGTAACTATAGCAGCCTCATCACTCTCTATGGGCGATATCTCAAGTACTTTGTCGAGTGGTCTCGACCATCACATGTTCACGTCTTCAGAATAATTTCCATGTTCAGAGTCCAAAGCACAATATTTTGTTGAAGGTGTGTCAGACATGAGGTTAGTTCTGGGCACCAAAAGTTCTACTCCTCTACCTTACCTTTCTGCCCCTGATGGCTCTGGGAGAACAAGTAGGCTTAAGATTACAAAGTGAACTCCACCTAACTTCTTGTCCTAATGGCAGAATGTGATTGCGATGCATCACCTTATCTGGTCGAGTACAGCGGAGTTTCTAACTATTGAGAAAAAAACAGGGGCTAAGTCAAGTTTACCTGAGGCTTGACTTTATTCTTTTTCGAAGAAAGATTGGAATCAGGACAAAAACACTCAGGGCTCGGCTTAAATTACTCTGGCCTGTAGCCTCGAGTGACCGGACCAAAGGACACCCATGGTCTAGTGCCGTCCATATGTCTTAGCCGATACAGCAGAAGATCAAACATGTTTCATTCTTGACACATACTTGGTGTAGGAGGCTGTTAATGTAAATCTTTCAGATGACTATCAGTAGATAGACAATAGACATCTGTCACAACAAAACGGAACTGAGGACTCGAAGACTGGTGCTCAGAACATCAAAAAAAGAGTTTTATTGGACAACAAAGGAAATAAGGAAACGAAGTAGACTCTGAGCGGTCAAAACAGGGGTGGACTGGAACTAAAGAGGGGCACAGGGAAGAGTATGGGTCGACGTCAGTGACTGGACTGGGGAACGCTGGACTGAGGGGCACTTCTATACAAAGCTGATGAGGGAGCAAATGAGAGACAAGCTGCAGTGAGTAACAACAAAGGCACGAATGAGAGGCAAGACAAACAAGTACTGGATGTGTCTCATTAGGGTGACGCCAGGGATGCCTCGGAACATTTCACAAGGCTGGTCGAGTTGCGATCCCGTGGAGGCCAAAGTCGAATTTCCCCAGAATAAATAATGTAAGTGAATTTAATTCGTCCCAGACCCCCAAATAACTGCCTATTTAAACCTATCCTACCTGCCTAACTAATGACTAATGATAAAAACCATTAAATCAATATAAAACTAATGCACACATATAAATGACAATTTATGAGCATGTTACCTGTATTGAGGTGAACTGGAAGTGGCAAGTGGAGAGAAGGAGGAATGAAGGGGGAGACGCGTCTCGGTCTGGGTACGTTTCAGCAGGCGTTTTGTTTTGTTATGTTCAGAGTTTCCAGTTGAGTTGCAGATAGATTTTTCATGACTGCCCTGTTCAAGGTACAAATTGTCTCAACCTTATACACGTTTTAGCAGGTACAGAAGATTTCAGTTAAGGTACAATTTGAAATAAAGTATGTATAGTGAATGTAATCATTTTTCTAATATACGTTTCCTCGGAATATACCATACCTGTGGCTAAAATTATTTAATTTTCACCCAACTACCTAACAAACACAAAGTATAAATTACTTTTTAATTACTGTCAGAGAATCCAGACAACGGTCAGACTGACATCTGTGACCAGCTGAAAAAAGAGCATTCTGTCATGTTGGTTAAGGATTAACAATAAAGCGTAGCAGCACGTGCGCCCTGCAACAGCATTATATATAGCACAGTCACCATCAAGCTGCATTTCAATGGCTCAAAGATGGGATAAGCCTGTAATCATATGAAAGCCATATCTGGGTCGTGGTATTGGTGTATGTTTGGGGGGGGGGGGCTGTAAAAGAAGCACATTTGCTGATAAACTGGCAGTCTTTAATTTAGATGTTTTGACAATGCTGCCATATTTCTTTCCTAACTGGGCTTTGTCTTGGCTGACATGACATCTGCAGGAAGAAACACACACGGCAGAGATAAGCTGATTAATATACTCAAGCGATACGTAAACGGATGTTCTGGCTAGGTGGCACCCCTGACACGGACCCAAAAGCCCCCCCAGAAAGTGTTTTTCCAAATGAAAAATTATCAAAATGAAATGTTCTTATTATTTACAATACCTCCATTGCTACATGGTAATTTTTTTATTATTTAACTATAATGAGTGGACAAAATTCAGGTAGGTAATAGTGAATATAGTCTGAAAGGGTGATTCCAGTGTTCTTTACTCTACCAAAAAAAATATATATATATTAACATGTGAATTATCTACTTGTGCAAGACATGTGATTGAAACTTTTGAAATTTATGTGCCAGTAATTCTCTGCTTTGTTTATTTTCCTACTGGATAACTGTTTTTTTTCTGAGATATAAATCTTTTGGTCTAAAATTGTTCAATAAAAGTAAATTAATCCGTTGATGTTTGTGTATCAGAAACACTAATGATTCAGTCATACTACCAGCCTTGGAATTTGACGTTTGTTGTGATTTTCTGGCTGTAAACACATTGCATCATATCAACAATCGAATGGCATTTTTGACAGGGAACTGGGCGTGAGGTCAAATCTGTCGCCGCCTCCCCCACTGACGGCAGAGCCCCAGTCTGTGACCGCCTACCTCAATCCCACAAATCGTTTGTGTACAAGCCAGCATAGCGTGTTACTGAAGGCACAGGGAGAGGGGGATGTGTCGATAGAGGACAATCCAAATGCTCCGAGGCATAAGCCACAAACAAATCTGTTCCCTTTGGAAAATTGATCTGACATGATTTTATTCAGAATCCCCCAGAGGACTGTTCACTAGAGTAACTTTGACTTTGTTCAGTTTTATTGCCATTGCCGATAAGCTATTCTCCTGACAATAGGCTATTATCTTACTAGCCACGTATGCATTTAGGTTTCTTTAGATTTCATTTTTTAGTGTTGTGCTTACAACTCATGCAAATCATGCCCGTTTATACAACTGTACATATATTAATATTTTTTAAACTACCCTTTTGATTGTATTTCTCTGTCTATGCATTAAGTCTCTGCCTCAGCATGTTGTGTTTAAACTGTCAGATTTATATTTGAATGTCTTTCATATTCACATTTATTTTCTGCTTAATATGGTCTTCTTGCATTATGAATCATTTAGCTGAAGATAAAGAAACTTTGACTTTTATTTGACTAATTTATTTAGTAAAATGTTTACATTTGTTTGGCTGAATATTTGAACAAACCTTTACTTATTTATGCAGTGTTTACTATGCCTGCTGTCTCTGCTGTCAGTTGTCTGTACTATAAAACCAATACTAAGGATCCACGATGTGAATGAGCTGGCTTAAATAAAAATAAAAATATTGACTTAACATGTAAAAGATATATGTACTGAAATATATAGACTCACAAGCACATATCTTGAATAATCATCACGTTGGCGTCCCCTACTGGTGAAGCTAGTGCAACTCACTTCCTGTTAATACAGTTGGCTTTTCGATAAATAATACTTCTTCGAGGACAAGTATCTCACTGGTTTTTACTTGCAATGGAATTACAGGCGGAAGATTCACAAATGGCCATTCTTCTAGCCCCAAATTGCACCACTGTCTGCTTCAAGATCACTGCTCAGATACTTTCCTGTGTCAAATGAAACTGCAATCCTAGAGACAGTCTTCATTCAGCAGTCATTGTATTTAAATTCATGTTGTATTTAAAGACAGCAGGAAGTTTCTATGACGATATTTATATGAGCACTATACATTGTAAAACAGATGACATATCATTGTTATATGTTATTAGATGTAGGTTTGGTGTGCTTGGAGTAACATTGATTTACTGCCTGTCAAAACATCGTTTGTTAAAGTTCAACAATAGGCACAATACATCACTTAATTTTATGACCAGGGTGACTAACTGCAGGATTCGTTTCAGTAGGCTACCCCGGGCAGAGAGAAAAGCAATGCCTAACTAGTAGGTACGATCTTGGACTGGTTGGCGCACCATCCTTGGTTCTTGCTTGCCTTGCGCCCGTAACCGCCAGGACGGGCTCTGGACACCCCGCAACCCTGAACAGGATAAGCGGTTACAGAAAATAGATGGATGGGTGTGTAGTAGGCATGATATCAAATGGCTAGCGTCATTTAGTATTATTTAGTGCTTGATTATATAGTACAATAGGTCTCATCAAAATGATGAACTTGCAACTGGGAAGACTAAAGTCTGAGACTGAAGTCAGGAGATTCAAGGGAAATGCTCTCTGCATTGTCATCAGTCACAACACCTAACAATAATAATGATGATATAAATATATTTTTATAATAGTTTTTGTACCATGTTGTGATGGGTAATTATGATATTGATAAACTATCGCTGCATTTTGTAAATTTTAAGTGCGATTACGTCTTTAGCGTGATACATGCACCTGTCGCTGTCTCTTACTATCGCATTTATACCACCAGAGGGCAGAAAAACGTCTTTTTCCTGGTATATTAAACAACAATCATTAAAAAGCTAAAAAGCACTAAAAAGCATCGCATTCAGCAACTTCGCACATTGGCATACGACCTAAACAATCAAGAACACAGCAAATATATGTTTTTTGGTATATCAATGATGAAGAGTACTTGAGAATTTTGTATATTTTAATTAAATGTTTTCTAAGAACGAGTCAAATGTTTATATTCTGGCAAAATTAAGGTATTATTCTATTATTTTATTGTAAATTGGCTGCTTTAGTTTACGATAAATGTCATGGTTTAAAAAGAAGTTTTTTTATTATTAGGAAGTGGATTTACAGCCGAAATTCCTGTGTTCTCACCCCAGTGCTGTAGATGGCAGCACGTGACTTTTCTGAGAGTCCGTATGTGATTCAAAAACAAAAAGAGATGAGCGCGACATCTAGCGGAGCCTCTTTGAAGTAGCGCTCAGGCTCTGGTCTCTGGCGGGCGGTCGAAGCTAATTGCCCGATTTGGCTTTTCCGATGCGATTGGCTGAGCTGTACTGTTACGGCATAGATTACCGTGTGACATATACATATTTTGTTATTTTAATTTTTTTTTCGTGCACGCGAACGCCTATTATACGCACATGAAAATTTTGGATTAACTGAGACGGAGTGGAAGTTAACTTGAATTTTACACTTTATTTTTGCTTTGACCCGGGTTTGTCGTGTTTAAGACTTTTATTTTGCTGGCGGGGTGAGTCTGTGTACGGCTCTTCTTCATCACTCGTGACGCAACTCTGGGATTAATTTTAGGAACTTGTTTGGGAAGCCGTATTTTCCCCTGCCTCTGTTTTCCCTGGGCTCTCACCCGTCCGCATCGACGCCGTTTCGGGCTTGCGCTACTCCGCCGGCTCGGTTCGGCTCCGGATCCCCGAATCCGGCGGAACCGGCTCCCGGAAATACACGGACGGCGCGGATTAAAGAGACTCCATGTTAGTTCCTAGACAGAGCCGGGACTTTTTAATGTTGTCTTAGTAGCAGCTTAGCTTCTCAACAAGGTAAGTTGTACGTTTTATTTCGTTCGCACTTTTAAAGCTGTTGGACGCGCGGCGCCGGCGGCCGCCTAAGCGGTTTAAAAGCCGTCGGCTTTTGCGGAGTATTAAACGGGCGAAGACGGCGGGCGATCCGGGATGTTGACATTTACACATTGCTGCCCAATCTTTGTTATTAGTCACCGGCCGGCCGATCGCCTGCGTGCACTTTGTCGGCGAAATAATCGCACTTGTGCTTAATTTCAACTACGCCATGTACTTTTCCCCCCCCGAGTGTTACGGGCGAGTCGGGCCTTCTGAGTTGAAAGGTCACGTTAGTTTACATGTGGCACATGGCGAGCTATATAACTACAGCCTTCTCGCCACTTCGGCTACGCCACTGCTCCTATTACTTTTGTGCTTCATAATTATCTTTGCAAAAGTGAGTTATTTGGGTGTTTTGCTTTATCTTGGGTGTTAAGTAATGAGACTGAAAGTTGACTGGACGGACGGCCGCGCTGCCGCTCAGATGCACGGTGCGGGCGGCCGCTACACGGCTTTCCCGGGGCCTGCCCGGCTCGGTGCTCCTGCGCCGCCCCCGAAGGACCGTGCGCCCAAGGGGTTCCGCTGGCGCCCCTCGCCGCCTGAAGCTCGTTCTGCCCGCGACTCGGCGAGGCGGGCTGGGGGCTGGAGCCGGGCGCTTCGCCGCCTTTTGTTTACCCTACTTTGTCCGGCCTTTTGCTCTTTAAAAGTTACGAGTCTCTGTTTGGGCGGCGTGGCGGCGCTCAGAGGGCCTGCAGTCCCGGTTGCACGGATGGACCCGAGCCTCAGGTTCTGGAGCTGGTTAACCACTCATACGATTAAGATAAAAGGATGACTGGTCTGTGTTAACTCGGTAACTCGCTAGTTGGAGCCGATTTTGTGCTCCTGTGTCCGCGGCTGTATGAATGCTGTTACTCCGGCTCGGGCCCCTTCACGCTGGCACAGAATTATCTGTCAACACCAGGCTTAAATAAAAAAAAATGGCCATAAGCACCAAGAAACATGGAATAAAAAAAACAATGACCTAAAAAGCACGTGATATAATTTTGGACCAGTGTTTCTGTCGCGGGAAGGTCTTGTGGGTTTTCCTGAGGGGAGCGGAAATGAATGATTTTGTTTTTAATTAGCCTTAACCTGATAGCATGACGTTATACGGGAACTAAACGCCAACTGTGGCCTGGTGAGTAGGCCTGGGTCAGCAGTACCAGTGTAAGCCGATGCCCCGTTCGAAGCAAAGTGAAATTGGCTGCCAAGTTGGCGCCCTAGGCGGCGGCCTATAGCCCTGAGTGTCAGTGTGTGGGAGATTCTCAAGGGACGTTTTGGGCAAGGTGACTGGGTGCTGTGAACTGAAGTCGGGCTTCGATGAATGTGACGGCTGCAGCGTTTAAATCTTGATATTAATCAAATGTCTGTCCCAAAAGTTAATCTAATTAAACTTCACACTTTCTTTTGAGAGGAGAATTGATTCTTCGATGCACCTCGTCCCGGTTGGGATAGGTTGTGAGTTATTGTAGATGAGAAATCAAGTAGACAATTAGGTCTGCCTGTCCTATTGTATGTGGCTAAATCGTGAATGTTTTTGGATTTTAACATTAAACTTGACTAACCTTTGAAAGTTTCAGTTTTATTGGGGGTGTTTCCCATGTTGCAAAGCATTCCTGCCCAGGCAGTGCCCCATAAAGGCCTCAGATGATGGATAATTACACTGACACCAGAGTGGTTAGCTGCAGTGTTAATGTCCGCTAGTGTGCAGCCACGGGTGCCCTGCTGTAATGTCAGCTGCAATGTCTTTGTCCTTTAGTGGTGTTTTCATGTGTTTATGCAACAATTGCATACTGTGAGTTTAACCTGTTGCTTTTGGTTTGTGAATTGATGCAATTTTTGGCTGTGTTGCTTGAGGGGGGCACGAGTTATGAAGATGATCTGTCTTCCCTCACAGATATCTAGTCACTTGAGGGGAGGCGGGATCATGGTGCCAAAGATGACTGAGGGGACAGGAAATGGTGAGTATGTTGAGTATGATGTCATGCATTGTGAATGCAGTTTCCTGCGTAGACGGTTGTTGGCACTGTACATTATCGCTGTTATTGCACAGGTTGAGTCTGACAGGAGTGGGATTCGCAAATTGGGATTTGCTTTCATGCCCCCTGGCTTTTGTTTTATGTAATAAGAGGTTTCGTTCTCCCCCCTCCCCCCCCACTGGTAGGCAAATCAGTTATCATTCTGAAATCAAAGCTTGGGCTTTTTTTAATTAGTAAAAAATGATCTGTAATAAAGCATTTGTCAACTGTAAAACGATTGCTGATGCATCATTTGAAATGACTATTCTAATTCCCATTTTCTCTTTCCTTTATTGTTGGAAATCCTTGGAGATTGTATAACACTTGTAGTTTTTTTTTTGTACACAATCTTGATTGTTTGCTTCTTTGGACATACAGTGAGCTGCATCGGACTTGGCACCCGCGTTAAAATGCTTCTTTTTTTTTTTTTTTTTTGCTTGAAGCTTTACAGTTTCATTTTGTTGTCCTTGATTGGCTGAAATGAAAGCTTTCCTGCATAGCCACGTCCCTAAAGAAAGCATGTGTGTAAACCAGCGCTCTTCCATTTCCATGGGAACGAAGTCACCTTGCTGCTTCAGTAAACATCGGTTTTAACAAATGAGCAACAGTTCTTACCAGTAGCAATGTGGCCTGTTGAAAGAAACTCAATATTTTTCTTTCCTTCTTGTTGAACCTAAAATATTTTCCGATTTTAAATAACGTTGCACTTGCTACTCGTAAAAATGTGCTTAAAACATAAGACCCAGTTGTCTGGCCGTATTTTTTATTCTTCATATAATTAAAATGACATGAAAGGGCATTTTTTTCCTTTCCTATTGTAGATTGGTAGCTTTGCCTTTAACTTTCAAATTTTAAAGCCACTTGTGCTTAATTACTGTTAATTATCCTGCCTCATGAATGTTGTAGGTTTGATAGACAGTTTTTCACTCAAAATTAAACTTTAATTATGTTGTGCCTGCTAGCCATACCTGTCTGTGTAGCGTTGAGTTTGCGCTCTGGGTTCCTAATCCAAATACATACATTTCAGATCAATTTTTGACCGCCTTTCTGTATGAGTAAAGGAAGCAGTCTGCAGTCCAAGTGCTCCGTAGCAGTGTTTCCTAATCCGGTCCGCAGACAGTCCACAATTTTGCTCCTGGGAGCTGGGAGGGAGCAAAAACGTGGACTTGGTCGCCAAAGAGCGGATTGGGAAACGCTGCTCTATAGTACCCCACAGCGGGCCTGTCACTCATTGTAGTACGTACCTTGTGCTTCGGGCCACCACAAACCCACAAGCATAAGCGGTTATTGAAAACGGATGAATTGATAATGGCCGGTGTTAAATTTCCCTCGCGTCATTGTGTCGTCCTGCACGGTATGCTGTATCTGAGGATCGTCAAGCCACCGGGGTCTGCATAGACCTCTGCTGACTGCATAGACCTCTGCTGACTGCATAGACCTCTGCTGACTGCATAGACCTCTGCTGACTGCATAGACCTCTGCTGAC
>JAABNY020000063.1:22680471-22697327 GCA_015164015.2 Brevimyrus niger | reverse complement strand
CGGGCGCGTGCGGGGGCGTGGGGGGGGGGGGGGGGGGGGGGGTGAGGGGATTCAAGGTTACAGACGTTGCTGTGCTTGGCAGCATCCCAGGGCCCCAACAGAAGCAGCCTGGGGAAGGGAGCGTGTTACCTGATACAATGTGCTGCTGGTAGTTGTAGGAGCAGGGAAAGGCCCCCACTGGAAGAGACGGCTTGGGGTTGCCAGGTTGTGCCTCCTCCTCATCCTCCCCGAAGTGATGGACCTTCTCATACTTCTCCAAATAGCTACGGGGAGAGAACCATTCGAGCTGCTCTAAAAACACACCAAGGAAACTCAATTCTTATCTAACAGATAGTCACACAAAAAAAAAGCGTCTAACCAATATTACACTTATCACAGCTTAGATAAAATGCATAGACCAAATTGTATTTTAATTGTTGCCCAGTCTAATCCTCTATGTAGCAGAAACCTTCAGTAATCTTATAAAATTACCGGAGACTGTGTATTAGTTAATGTACTGCCCGTTTAGTAACCGTCTCCTACAACTATGCATTAATCTATAATTAGCTTGATAAGTAAATGACAAGTGTGACCATACAATCAGGCTTGCCTGTCAGATAGCTCTACTGCCATTAACACATCAATAAACAAGATGAGTGGAGCCTGTGACCTTGTTCCCCAACCTGAACTGTTTTATTAAATAGCCAGCTGTGCAAATAAGCAACATCAAAACCACAGAATAGCCCAACTTAAGCTAGCAAGCTATGTGCTTCAGTTAGGATTCATAGTCTCTGTTCATAAAGTTGCAATGAGAGACTGTCAACATGGCAGTGATGTATTTAAAATGCATTAAAGGCCACTCAAACCTGCACACATCCGGGACTACAAAAAGAGTCTTTACTGAGCTTGTAAAGAAGGTAGGCGCAAGACACCAGAAGGTTTTTTAATCCTGACATCTCCCCTCTAGGGGCGCACCAAGGTAAAGATCACAAATTCTGTCGCGTACAAGTTCAGCAACATGTACAGGTTCACCAACTGCTCCATAAACTAATGAAAACTCAGCAATGCAATGACAGAGGTACACAACAGCATCTGTAAGGAAACTTCACGTCATACTTCTGAGGTATGTTGCAAAAAAAACGGTTACATTACATTCGAGATCTATGTCGAGTGAAACCTTTCAGCGAGATTTCCAAGGTAACAGACTTCCACACGAAGCAGCATTTCCTTGCTAATTCTGCTAAATTCAGCAAATAATCCACGGAGGTCCTGTGAAACTAGACAAACACGAGAATTTATAAAATCCATATTCCCATAACAGCCCTGCTACTAGAATATACAAAAGGAACAGAAGCTGGCCAAGTGCAGAGGGAGTGATGTATTAAATGACCAGCAATAGAAACTATGGCAAGACTTCAGCACAGTGTTGAGAGCTGTAATTATAGGGGAGAAGCTATCACTGATATTCATATTTAAGAGTGCACACGGTGCTTTGCCATTAAGGCAAATAAAGTTTGATCAACATCACAAGCACTCTGCGTGCAGTTCACTCTCAGGTCAGTGGAGGACAATCAGAGCTCCCTCAATGTGCACAAAGCGGGCTTGGAGCACAGCCTAAAAATGAAGCTGCAGGTTTGGCTGCGTCAGCCGCAAACCGGCCCCTTTCTGAAAAGCGGCCGGGCCTCGTGTTCACTACATTCACTTCCATCGTGACCTTTCCGCCTCCAGAAAGCAGACATCCTCCATGAGGACCTGCTCACTGGGGACGACGACACGACTCTTCAGAAGGACTTGATGTTTGTTGCGAGTAGTAAGAAACTCGAAACCAATGTAGGACGCCGGCCTTTCGACAGAACCGAGTCAGCTGGTTATCCGCGCCGACTGTTCCACTGCAGACATCGCCACCCAGTCTGCCGTTCAGTGACCCACGTGGTTGTGTGAGGAGGGGGAGCAGCAAAAAGGACGCAACTGACCAAAACATTACACTGAACGTTCACACGCCGCGCTTCCCAACACCACACAACAATGGATAAACTGAAAAGATTAAGGCTTCCGCAGTTCAATTCTCATGAAGACCGGCGCTCAAATTCCATGATTAGTTCTCCAAATTGCAGTTGCAAAGGCAAGACTGAAAGAAGCAAGACGTAACCCTGGCATTCTCTCACCAAAGGAGTCTTTCTTCGAGCCCCGCGACCGTGATTCTGCCAGAAACGCAAGGAGCTTTCCCCCTGCTTTTTCGGCGAAATGATTTTCCAGGACATTTCCAAGAGTCTTCGAAAACGTTTTTTAGACTTCATATGAGGGCAAACATCAAGAAATCACGCCGAATGTCTTTCCTTACAGTTTAACAGCACATCTACAAACCAGGGACACGCTGAATGTAAACCTTCTGAGAGGCTTCAGATCAAGAGGAAAAAATAAATATTTTTTTTTTAAAATCAAGAGGAAGGCAGACATGTGATGCAGGTGGACATCATTTCTCTAAAAATAAATTAGATTCAACCATGCTAGAGTATTGCCAAATCTTGCATGTGTTTCACAAAGACAGCTGTAAATTTAGAATGAATGTCGCATGGGCAAATGTGTTAGCAGTAACTGTTAAAACCTTAACTCTTATATAAATCTAGATGAATACTGGAAAAAAAGCATATTGGTACAAAATAAATTCGGTATGAATGAATTATATTCTGTATAAGCCAATTTGTCTTTTATTTTCCATTACTCGAATCAGTTCATAATAGGATTAGCAACATTTACTATAACAAAGCTTAATAGTTTCAACAGATCATGAACCTCCAAACAGAAAACCACAAGCTAAAATCCTGTGCGGATACATTCACACTGAGTCAAGAAACTGAATAACACACACGATTCTCAATTTTATAATCTCTCCAACTCCTTCAATTAAGGCCCGTTTTAAAGATATATGCAACATACTGAGTTAGCAAAAACTCCAACTGAAGGAAAAAAATAGCTGTTTGCAGCAAGTTTGTAAAACATTGAAGACTTCAGAAACACCTTCTAGCAGAAGTTAAAGGAAAGTTTCCCAGAAGGTGCTACCACTCCAAGCTGAGCTAGCAGGTGCCAATGAGCAGCATATCCAACTAAAAAATTTCCATAATACAGCATATATGAAACATCACAATATAGAACACAATACACGACTCGCCATATGGTATAACTCCTAAACTCCCCCCAGACATAAATTAAACATCCAAGACTACAAACATCTGTGGTATCAAAGCACTGATCCACACTCCTTAAAAGCAGGTTTCATTTTAATGGACCACTGAGAGCCAGGCTGATAGACACTCTCCCAAACCCAATGGGCGTTTCAGGGGAATTATACACCCAACACTGCAAGTATTGCTTATGGCTCTTCATTGCATCTCAAAACATATTCAGCATATGTGGCTCACTGGATCCTCCGCGCAGTTTCCCTCCAAAACTGAGCAAGGCAGCCCGACA
This sequence comes from Brevimyrus niger, assembly GCA_015164015.2. Lineage (NCBI taxonomy): Eukaryota > Metazoa > Chordata > Actinopteri > Osteoglossiformes > Mormyridae > Brevimyrus > Brevimyrus niger. The sequence continues at coordinate 22,693,880 of JAABNY020000063.1, read as the reverse complement.
CTTGTTTCAATCCAAACATGTACGATGAGAGATGAGAGCAGTTCAAAGTGCACGACGGGGCCGCGATGGAGACCCATCCCCCACAAATACTGCCATCACATAATTCCTTACTATTTAAAGTACAATAAAAGTAGCGGATCAAATAGGCGATCCCAAGTAAGTGAGCACTTAGCTGAAACTTCCACTACTCTGCGCTGGATCAGAGAAGGCACGTGTTCTCTCAAGCAAAATGGGTACAACACGCTGGGGTTACCCATAATTCTCAGGCCATATGCATGCAACAGTGCCCAGAGAAGGGGATTCTAGCATGGATGAGTTATTTCCTCCCTGACATTTTTTGGAACTGATAAGGAAGCCTTAATTTACAGGTCTTCCAAGCTGTGTGAAAAGCAAAAGACTGTAAAACAAGTTTCTCTTCCTTCAATTTCAGCTCCGTCCCACAACAGATTCGGCAACAGCATCTCCAAAAAAAAGCAAGCAAGCCCAACAAAAGTCAAACAAAGTGGATATCCAATGCCAACGAATATCGCAATTCCCAAATTATCAAACAACGCTCACAGGGAGAAAAATAACACCAGCAAAATACTCTGCGGACGCCGATTACGTCACCCACGATCGGCCTGACGGCACTTGGAAAAAATAAGTTCCACAGAGCACAGGAAAACACCGGCATGTCTAAATGAATGAGTGACCAATCAATTTGGCATAACAAATAGTGCACATCTCTCACTCTTAAAGAGCAAGATTTCACAAGCAGGCATAAGGTGAACATGGCTAGTCAACCAAAGACAGGAAAAAAAAAAAAACAAACATGACTGTAATACAGCAAAGCAAAACTAGATTAAAAACCTAGCCTACACATCCACGGCAATATGACTAATATAGCACACTACAGATAAGATATCTCCTGGGGAAAGGAAGAAAAAAACAGAAAAAAAAGAGGTGAAGTAGTAATAGCTCAGAGGCAAGCGTCATTGTTTGCGGCAAGATGCACGTGTGCAGAACCAATCAGAAGGACTGAGGTCTCAAGGCAAAGCAAAGAGCAGAAACACACAGCTGCTCCAACTGGATACCTTTGCACATGTCTCGCCGTAACTGAATTTTCACATTTCGCCATTACAACAAGGGCAACCGTTTTCACTTCAGTGGATGTTAGCGTTTTAAATATACGGCTATTAGACGACTTTCTTGGAGCACTGAAGAGCAAGCTCTGCGACAGCAGCGGTTAAAACTACAGTGACATCGTCCTTCTCCATTTACATGATGAAACTGTTGATTTGGCATGCACCAGTGCAAGGATTAACAGCATGGTTTTCAAATCGCACACAGGCCAAAAAGCATTAAATTAGTGCCCAACCAATGCATGCGCGTTCAGCCATATTATAAGTTTAATAACAGAATGGCACAAAATTGCACACATCTTACATTCGCCAGTTCAGTTGAGAGTTAACTGACAAGGACCTACAAATTACAAAGTTTTACTGCAAGACCTTCCCAAAAATCTACATAATCATACACCTAAGTTCTTCACATCAGATTAAACGACCGTCGAGTATGTACAACCCTGAGAGGTTTGTAGGACAAAAAGGAGCTCTTTGCTGAAAAAAAGCAGTACTTTCAAGTAAGAGACTGCAGTCCTGCTTGAATACTAAATACAATTTTAGATGGACCCATAACATGCAGCAGCAAAATCCTAATATCTAGGATGGGGGCATTTTCAGTGGTGACAGGGCAGTGAAAGGAAGCTCCCCCCCGTGTCCCTTAATACCAGCTCCAAGTAGAGAGAGGTGCACTGTGCAGAGAGCCATAGGTACTGCAGCTTGATCTGAAAAAGCAGATGTGTGCATGTTTGTGGCTAAAAATCTGGAGAAAAAAAATGCAAAAAGGGGAGGTGGGGTCTGTTCACCCGAGAAATCTAATGCCCAAGTAATGCCCCCACCCCCCACCCCCCATACTGTCAAACACGCCACACTGCTCGACAAACAGCATCACGCTGAAGGAAACCGGGATAACCTTTGGCGATCTAAGCATGATAACAGGCCACAAATAATATTCCCCAATACAGGCAAACAGCAAACTGCCAGTTACACACCAGCATAAAATACACATTCAAAACAACCTCCTTCTGAAATAACTGAAACACCCAAAGGTATTAGTAATGTGTCAGCAGACAAGGCCTTGCCATGTGTGGCCAAAAATCTCACTTCCCTCTAACTGGTGCCCCTGCGATTCTGAACCGCAGGAAGGCAGGATCTCCAGATCTTCCCCTAAGACTCCAGACGGAAATACTAAGCATGCAGCAGTTTCAAAGTTAGCATCAAAGCTTTAAAAGGTCTTTAAGGCAAATAACTACAGAAATACTCCGATAAACATTACATTTTTCTGCACTTCTCAGTTATAACAAGTCAGTGCGGTCATTATTAACACCTTACCCCAAGTACTACCTTCCCTGTAACATGATCACTGGTGGATCTGACTTGTCTAGACGGGTCAAGAAAAAGTCATTCACTACATGACCATTACTATCAAGTTGAAGAAACAGCAAGTGGCAGATTCACAGATACCTCTGTTAACACCGAATCTGCCTTGGATTCAGGTGATCTTCACTGAGCTCATGGAAATCAGTCCCAAGTACTAATTTTAAAGCTAATTATTACTTCAAACTGAAAGGGGATGCAAAACGTGGACCTGTGGCGGCTGCAGTGGAGGAGCTAAGCAAAAACATATGGCCGTTCTGCATGACAACACAGCAATCCCCCCACCCCCCAGTTTAACGCAGCAGGTTGAAGAGCTGGAGAAACTTTTTTTGGAGGGAAAAATGCAATCAGCCGAGATGGGAAAGCAAAAATCGATAAACGTGCAGTTCCTGCGTTTAAGCAATAGAGACCTTCGCTTTTTTGTTTGTTTTTCTTCTGCACAATGAGCCCGGCGTGTTCAACTGGGAACGATAAGGGCGAGCGCTGGGTGCCGTAACCTAAGAAGTAAATCATTTTTATACGTCTCGCCTCTTAATGCAAAGGTTTCACTTCATTTTAGCAAAAGCCCTTCTTGGGGGAAATAGGGCCACGTCGTCTGCTCGCATCCCACATGCGACCTCCGGCCGAGTAACTCACCAGCGGGACTCGTTAACAAAGCAAAAAAATGCAAGTTACCGGCGATGTCAAGCGTGTACGAATTTAAAGCGCTTAAAACACCCCCGTCCCGAAAGCTGCTCTGTGCCCCGACACCAAAACCCCCAGCTTCCCCCCTAATCCAGCCAGACGTAAAAAATGCACTTTCGAAATGTACGTAAACTTCGCTTCCAGAGGACTTAGGCGCTGGTTTAGCGTTATAAGCAGAGATGTAAACAGTGGCCACATGCTCCCAGCTCGCCGGGACGCCGCCTGCCCGCCCGCCAGCCCGGCCGGCCGGCCCAGACACTCACCGCAGGTAATACTGCTTCAGGACGAAAGCGGCGTTGGAGCAGCTCCTGGGGAAATTAAAATCTTCGCCGAGCTCGGACCACAGGTTCTTGTCCGAAACCTAGAAAGAGTTTGGAGGGGAAAGGGAAGAAACCGTGTAAATCATCAATACTAGTGAGCAATAAAGCGGCGTGATGCTACTGCAGCCAGCCGAACTTCCGATTAATCCAAACCAATATTTTTTTTTACAAATGTTCCCTTCTCAACCATCAAGCCTGACTGCAATCTTAATTTGATCATATATACCCACCTTTAATATGATATAAACAGTGAGCAGACATGTATGCATGTATGTGTTTTTTTGTAAACTGTAACACTTGATGAGCTAAAATAAGTTTCTCCGGCTAAGCCAGCATACAGTCTTATGAAAGGGGGAGCAGACGTCGGCTAAAATAAACACCGACAGTCCCCACGATCAATATCGCCGGTGACAACCTGTCAGAAATGTCGGCTCCTTTCATATTTAACTGTGTTTTAAACACGGGCCTGTGCGAGGCCTACAGTCTGTCGTCAGCCGAGGAGCCCGGCACGGCGCCCCTCAACCGCCTCGCCGTGTCTTTTCTTACTACTAGTATTTACGAAAAAGGGAGCCCCCGCAAATGGGATCTTCCCCCCCCCTCACGGCCGCCCCGTGTCGATTATTGGCGTTAATGCCGGAGTCTCCCGGGGCTGCGAGCGGAGCCGCTTCGGGGAGGCGCGGAGCGGCGGCGCGGAGAAGAGCGCACACACTCAACACGCCGGCCAGCCTCCATAACGCCGTTAGCCGGCGAGGCTAAACCACGTAAGGCCAGCCTCGAAGCAGTCTTTTTTTTCGACCCCCTAACGCAGCCCTAGGCTCCGGGAAAGCGCGGCGGTGGTGCTCGTTGGAGGGGGGGGGGCGGCCCGTGGGGGTTGTAGGGAAAAGCCAAGGCTGCCTCTTTGTTGGGTGCCCCGGGGAATCCGACGCAGGGAAGCATGTTGTGAGTCGAGAGGTGGGAGATCCACATGCGAGGCTCCGCACTCACCTTCGCAAATCCGCCTAAAGAAACGACTCGGGTGTAGAGAGCATTGAGATCCAGCTCTCTCCCACCCACGACCGGGATCTTCTTGATCGGCGAGCTGAGGCAGAAAAAAACCGCAATATTAAAAAAAATAAACACAAGAAGCCGTACCCGAGGCCCCGATACCGCTCCCATTTGAAGTTAAACGCGGTTTTAAAGTTATATTTCTGCGAGATAAAAAGCCACCCTTTCTCACCCTCTGCTTTGGTGAAACTGCCGCAGTTCGTCCAGGAAAGCTAGTCCTTTCCTTCGCTGATCTGGCTGATTTTTCCCCGTCGAGTTTGCCATTTTTTCAATGTATGAAAAGCTGTTAAAACCCCGCTCCTTCGCTTCCTAAGACGCCCAGGATCCCATACTCCACCGGCGCTCAGTCATTCGCGAAGCCGAGTGTTTAAAAAGTTAAAGAAATAAGGCGAAGGGAGCGACAGCCCGCTAATGACTGGTACAGACTACAACACAGAAAACACAAGCCGATTTAGCCCTCTATAAGTTCTAAACCGACCGTCCGAATTACGATCCGTTTCGACGGCGAAACGACATCGCCATTGCACTAAACGGTAAATGAATTGTTTTGGCCGAAGTTCGTTTTGGAGTGGTTTCACAGTGTGCAACGGAGGCGGCTCAAAAGCAAATCGCGCACACTGTGAAGCGGCAGCGGGATCCAGTTTTCAGACAAAGATCCAAAGGCCGGGAGGCTCGCACTGCCGAGCGGCGCCCTCTATTAGAAACAACGGTACTACACTATCCAAAGCCGTTTATTAGAACAATAGACAGTGTTTTCTTTTAGGGCTCATCTCAAACTTCCTAAATGCGTTAAAACAAGAACACGGTAATACACCTAGCAGGGGGGATAGAGAAAATTTCTGACTACTTTCAATAGAGACGCGACTTGAAAGTAAAATTGATTTATTTTTATTGCTGGCACGTGTATTGTATATTCATATTTAACTAAGGTTACGTGAGCTGTAGTTAGTGTGGTCAATGTGCTTTTTACGAAATGTTAACGAAATATCAAAAATTGTGTGTGGGGGAGAATACGCTGCTTTTATAGCCCATGTCATATGGCTAAAATGTCCAGCACACCACAGTTTATTTTTTTCTTCCGTCAAAATTACATTGCAGTTACACTGAAATAAGTATGAAGCCACAAGTCTCACAAACTACCTCACCTTGTACTTATTTTGACTGTGCACCTGTGACCGTCGTATTTTGGCTATAACCTCTACTACATAGTATTATGCATAAAGATAAAATGTTTCTTATTCATACGGCTATACTCAACATGCCAAGTTAATACGATCACTTATACACTGTATCTACTATTATGTGTATATACTGCTGAAATATACCACGTCAGTTTCATCGTGTATTTTTAACTTTCTGTGTTTCACTGCCGTCTTTAAACTCCAGGATAATACGCGCGCCTTCGGACCAAATCTAGGAGCGCACAAGCGGCATGGTTTCTAAAGCGTGGCTTCTAACATGCAGAGTAAAAATGTTTCTTTTTAACTTCTTCCTATACTAACTAAATAGTAAGTTTGACACACTCGTGCCTGGTTCAGATGGTTTAAGCACAATGTAAAATAGCAGACATGTACTTAAATGCACAGTTTTATTTTATTCATGTTGAATTTTAACCCGATCGTAGATTGTGAGTTAGGTTAACACGCATATGGATATTTTAAGAATGGAAATGCGCCTTTTTACGCCATAAACTTCTGCCTGTGCTTTGAGTGAGGTATAGTGTCATTAAACCTTGCATTTACAGCCGCATGTCTGTCTAGCTGCCAGCAGCCACCGCAAATAGCCGAGCACTTCTGCGCCACCGGCTTGCATTTTGCAGCGGCGGGGGACACGGAAGCGTGCCGTATACGCCGTAGTAAATAGAAGTTGTTAATGATCCCTGTCCATAGCTACCGGCCGGTTACGTACTAGAAGGGGTTTACACCACATTCAACCATTACACGTGCCCCGCCATTGATGTGCTGCACCGACACAAAATGGCGGAACACGAAAGCCAAATATACTAGACCCCATTTTGTAGAAGTTACAAATGCTGAAATTAGCCGTGTAACAAGTGAGCCACGCGGCGACGGTCCGCTCCGCACAGCGTCCAGGAAAGAGCAAATATCGTGCAATGGGGCGCCCCTGTCACTGTATTAGGCGCGCTGCGGCATTAGGGGTTAGGAGGCGGATTCACTTCTGCCGAGATGAACGTTAATATTTACCGCCCGATCGAATGGTTTGTGATGAGATGCTGGGTTAGCTTGTCAATTGGTATTTACCAGTTTATCAAGTTGTTTACAGCCATTTAATATAGTAATCGCCCGTGGTTTTCAACGGAGTTAAATTTTCTCGAATTGCAGCTGGGAAGTAGCACACATAGCGGACAGATTAGCACGCTGGAGCACATCGCCAGGATAGCTTTAGTTCACATCAAATGTTAAATTCGGCCAAAAACATAATTTCTTAAATGTAAAACATTTAGATAAATAATACCATTTTACTTCCGGAAATCGTACACATGCTATTGAGCAGCTAGCGAATGGGTCCATACGGGTACTAAAGCCGGGGTTCGCTGAACATTGATGATTGGAGCATAATGAAGGTGGTTCTTGTTAACTAGGACATTCATTTGTATGATCAAGTGCAATGTGTACAGTGTATTATCAATGTTCCAATTAGCCGTTAAAATTTCCTCCACTCTTTCTTCTGACTAATCGAACCTTTTATTATTTATTATTATTTAAATGGAGATAGTTAAATCCAGTAAGCCCGACCTAGGTTTTTTTTGTTCTTTCTTTTTTCTTTCTCTCTCTCTCTCTTTTTTTAATTTTTTTTTTTTTTTACCTTGATTAATGTTTTTGAACTGCACATAATGTAGCTCCGTTTTTATCTAATTGTATGCTGGATTCAAAAAAGGTCCTTGACCGAAATATTGCAGTGCGAGAGTAATGGGCTGTTGATGCATTTTGGGGGGGGGGAGCTGAAGAGGAATACTGACGACGCAATAACAGAAATATTTATTTCTGAAGATAAAATTTTGATTTTCGAACCTATTTTGAATTGATTGCTCCGTTCACCGTATACCACGTGAAACACCATCGTTGTCGTTTTTGTAGTATTATCAGGAAGTCCAATTCACGTACTGCAAAGTGAAGCAGAGAGGCTTTCATTAACAGTAAAACGTCCCTGAATTAAGTGTTGGATGATAAATGCCGGGGAAAAAATGCAGTGAAACCATTTTCCATGGATCCATCCATCCAACCATCCAGCTTCCAATCATGTAGCCCAGAGTGCAGAAGGCCAGCAAACACCATGAACAGGAAGCTAGTCCATCATAGTTAACATACACACAGACTCAAACACTATGGCCAATTACCAGATGCCAGTTAGCCTAAATCCATGTGTTGTAGAAAGAAACCAGAGGAAAAGCAGGCTAAACCCAGGAGGTAGTGAGGCAACAGCGCTATCCACTGAGCTACCATGCTGTCCTGAAATCAATTTAAAGGTAAGAAATAGAACATAAAACTGATTTTTCAAATGGGATGGTATATTGTTAAATGAGCCATGAAATGACAGCCTATGAAGCAATGGGTTACAGCGCAGTTAGGTTTGGCTTCTTTCATTCCATTTCCAAAGCAATGTTTTTGTTACATGATGCTTGTATTCAGTTTTATGATCAGTACAAAAACACTCTATACAAGCCTGGTTTAATTCTTCACTTCCTTTTTTCTCCATGTCTTTCATTATGTATATGTGTGGTTTCTTAGGTATTCCTGCTTGTTAGTGTAAACAGCTGAACGCATACAGCACACAGATTAGGGCAAGAGGTTCCGCTGCTGTTTAACTAAGCAGAAGTGCAACTGAGGCGTCCGTTCTAAGTAATTTTGAATGTGCTGTGATTGTTGGTGCCGTATGCGTTGGACTCAGCATCTCAGAAACAGTCTCCCTCCCGGGATTTTCACTCACTGCAGTGTCTGGGATTTACAGAAAAGTGGTGTGATGATAAAAACACCCAGTAAATGGAATTTCTGTGGCCAAAAACACCTTGTTAATGAGACCGGACAGGGGAGACTGACCAGACTTTTAAAAGTTAACAGGAGTGCCGCAATTTGACAAGTAATAGCCCAGTACACCACTGGTGTGCAGAACGGCTTCTGGCGTGCATGACTCGCCTATTCTGGAAGCAGTTCTCTGAGTCTTCTCCACTTGGTACTTGCTAGGCGTGTAATAAAGGGGCTGCTGAATGTATGTATGTGTGACCAAAATGCTTCTTCATCATTTCTATGAACTATAAGTGACAAACTGAAACACTGTTCTCTAACCTTTCACCATTATTATAACTGATTTAATATCCCTCTTTATTTCGCCGCCTCTGCAATTGCAAAAATGATAATAGTTATGGGATAGCTCAATCAATTATGAGTATGGCGCTACTAAGTGGTGGTGTTAAGGGTGGACTAAAACTAGTCCTTCTAGTTAAGGTTGCCCCTACAAATATTATTCTCAAAATTAAGGATCTGCTTAAGTAATTTAGTTAAGCATTGCTCTCAAGGGCTTCCTTCTAAGGTTTGTGACAAATCTTTCACTGCTGTCTGGTAGCCTAATGAAACAAACTCCCAAAAGTTCACAAACTCACAAACTTCAAGAAATAAAAGTATTTGTGGAGAATATACAGCTAACATATGAGCTGAGCTTCCCCAAATTAGCTCCCGTTTCTCCATGGGCCTTGGATAAGTGGGAAATGGTCTTGGATAGAGGTGTCACACGGATGAGGCTTTTGGGGCTGAAGCTCCAAATGAGCCCCAGATGATTTGTATGTTTTATTCATGTTTGGTTAGGGAACCTTTGGACAAGTTCGGTGTCCACAGGTCTGGATGTCTTAAGGTCTTAGCAACGGTCCTTTCTAGATAGATAGATAGATGGATGCAAGTAGAATCTATGTATGATCTGCAATAATCAGACTTGGACAGGCCATTTGGTATACCCAGCCTGTTTATCTAGCCTTGGTTATTATACATACATACACACACACACACACACACACACACATATATATATATTGTATATAATTTCTGGTTAATAATCACTTTTATAGTCAAATCAGCCGCTCATGCACAATAGATAGATAGATAGCTTTATTGCCATTTGCACAGATACAGGTCAAGTATATTGGAATCCTTGTTATTTGTTATTGTTATTAAAATTCTTGCTATTTTTTCTTTCATTAAGGACGCCCGATTTTCTGGCCATTTCTGTTGTATTTCGTACTTGGAGAATCATCTGTATAAGTTGACTTCATTGGTGGAGAATACTTTTTGTGTCACGATAGTCTGAAGTATTTTGACACTAAACCATCAACACTAGCAAAACAATTGTACATTTTTCAGTGTAGTATATTATGAGGTAAACGTTATGTAAAGCCGTTGTCAGCGGCGCAAACGACGGTTCGTGGGAGCGAAACGCCAGCGTTTACGCGCCGCCAGTTCAGCTGCTGGACAGCGCCTGCTCGGCACGCGCCAGCTGAAACGCGCCAGCGTCACTTAGGACTCGCGACGGCCCCGGAGGTTCGGGAAAACGCTGGGGCAGTGAAGGTTAAGCCTGATAAGGTTAGGGCAAAAGAAATGCAATATTGGTTAGAGGCATGATAATGTCACATCTGGTTTTACCATTAGAATATTTCAGAGTGAAACCTACATGTCCCGCTAGCTTCGTGTTTATGTCCAAATGAATGTGATAGTATCTTATCAGAAATCCGTATGACTCACTGCTACACACTTTCGATTATCCCGTGTTATTTTTGAAAGCTAGCAAGATTTTCAGATTTGTTTTCTCCCGTAATTGTGCACCATACTGCAGTAACAGTATCACTTTTACCCTGGTAATGAGCAGGCTGAGATACACGCTACTTAAATATTAATGTTGAGGCCTGTCATTTGGGATGTCGGCATTACACATATTAAGTGGTCACATATCTTGCTTACAGTATAACTACAGTTAAATTGGTCGTTGCCGTAAGTTATTCAGTGGTAGCGGGCCCTGTTGATGTTGAAGTTTTCTTCTATATATAGTAACTTACCAAAACCTCAATCCAAAGTCTTTTCATACTTAGAAACATACTTTATAGAGCTATATATTTGGGTACAGGAATTATGTTAAAGTTGTGCCACGTCGAAGTTTCCCCCCCGTAAAAGATTAACCTTACTTTGCTGCTTGAAATAACCTCCATGAGCCACTCTAAACCATAATAGCAGTGGACATTTAATCCTAGTTTGTTGCTGCCATCTGGTGGCTTGAAATGGAATTATTATAAATAAACAGTTTTACAAATTAAAGTAGTCTATCGGCATAAAAACATAACTTTTCCATAGTTGCCATCGTAATTATGTATTGCAGTAACAAATTGTAGGGAAGCAGTGTGCAATATAGTTACACGTTTAATTTATATATTCATACTGCATTGCTTATTTTTGAGGTCGTTTAGAACCATCAACATGAAACAGCTCTTAAACCAGGTCTTGGAGGATTATGTAGGGTATGTGCAGATTTCACTTCTAACCGAATTGGATTCAACAAATCACTTTATTGATATAAGTGTTTATTTTACCTGAAGCGTATCCCAGGCAGCACAGGGCTTGAGGATGGGGTACATTTGCGATAGGATGCCGGTTCATCGGAGGGCACATATATGCTTATGCGCAGTCATTCGCTGCATATAATTTAGAGCTGTTAGTCTAACTGCATGTCTTTGGTCTGCGGGAGGAAACCAGCATGAAATGGTAAGAACTCGGACTCTGGATGTGTGATTCAACAGTGCCACCCACTAAGACACCTCGTCGCCCTGCCAGGTTAACACCGTGTTCCAAATTCTTCTGGTAACACATTCAAGAGTATAATTACCTACACTATGACGATGCGGTTGCAGAGGTTTGATCAAATTGACCTAAAAATAACCAACAAACGTGACCCTTAATTTTGTCCTGCAGTTGAAATTTTCTGCCAGTTGATGGCAGCATTTACCCTCTTTCCACTTGATGTAAGGTTCCCAAAATAAGAAATATATAGTGCATAGTGCAATGTGCTACATGTTTTTTTCAGAATCATTTACAGTGATTTATTCCTCACAAGAGTCTCACTTCTCAATGGTCTCAACGCCATTGAAAAAACAACTACAGCTCATCTGGTGTACATGGTGTTTGATTACATTACCCTGCAGTGTATACATGAACTAAATAGACACGCATCTGACAGTATATATTTCAAGTCCATGCATATTGTATAAACAGTATTTATTTTATTAGTTTTCTCAGTGTTTATTGAGATAGACTGATGCACATGGTTTAATGTTTTTTCTTTGTTATTTACAATACACTATTGTTTGTGAGTAAACCTTTATGTTTCATATAACATAAACACTAAATAAATGTTGAAAATAAAACTGAAGGATCTACATGATATTCAGTGACAGTGTCCCAAAAACCCCATAAAATATTGTGTAACAACATAAAACGCTTGATTAAAAAATAATTACATATATATATAATCAATACTTGAGGCACGGAACTTGAAAAAGAAGCTAAAAAGTGAAATTGAAAGGCTGAAATTTAAGCTGATAAAACAGTGAAGTTAAACTCTAAACAGCAATTAAATGGTTATTTCAGATTCTTGTCATCAAACTGCTTCTTTCTTGGTTTGCTCTTGTTTTGAAACGGAACACCCGTAGTGGCAACAGCTTAGAAACAATGTCCTCAGGGAATTTTTTAAGTGATCAGATAGAGCCAATCATTTTGTTTGCAAGTAATATCAGGAAGTAGCAGATTAAAGGCCATTACAAGTTCACCCCAGAGATAATTTTTGGATCTTTCATGCAAATACACAAAGCTTAGAAAATCTATTCTAGTGACCCATATCTGCAGGCAGCAAAAATAACCTGTTTTGTTCAGGGTCTTTTTTCTGTTTTTTTCCCGCCAGCTGTTCAGGATAAGCGGGAACGAGCTTTAGTCATACTGAGGACAAACAAAAATACAACTGCAGTAATTAGTCCTGTGCTCAGGGAATGAGGCTTATAATCTCAACACGGACTAAAGCGGAAGTGTTTCCCCATGTTGTGGGGGGGTTATGGGACTGAGGATCTGGAATCATGGCAAAATCTGAGGGTTAAATGGAATTTTACCAGAATCTTTTAATAAAAGAGTTTCCACAATATGTAATTAAGAGTAACACCGTCAGACCAATGGCCTGAGTTTAGTCCCAGTCCTCCTGTTTTCATTGCTCACGAGAAGAGGCTTCATTAGTCAATTAATGAGCTGTACCTCAGGATCTGACTCTGGCACAGTGTGAAGTGGCTGTCAGTGGTACAGTCATCACCCTCCCCTTCAGAAGCACGGTAAATAACAAGCTTGTCAAAAAAAACCTTCCTGCCTTTATATTGAACTGTCCTGCCCGGAACAGGAGGTCAAAGGTCATTAAGAACTTTTAAGATATGTCCCATCCGAAAGGGGGTTCCCCAGGGAGTGTTTGGTTTGAGACAGTATGGTCATCGGGTGGCATGGTGGCACCGTGGTCTGCAGTGTTGCCGTCCACCTCTAGGGCGGCGATGCGTGTCTCTGCTTCTCCTCTCCAGCTTGCATGTTCTCCCCATGTCCTTGTGGCGTTTCCTCTGGGTTCTCCTCTCCAGCTTGCTTGTTCTCCCCATGTCCTTGTGGCGTTTCCTCTGGGTTCTCCTCTCCAGCTTGCATGTTCTCCCCATGTCCTTGTGGCGTTTCCTCTGGGTTCTCCGATTTCCTCACACACTCCCAAAACACAAGGCGATGAATTACTGAATTGAACAAAACACATGGTTTATCGGATTGGTGCCATTAAATTGCCATTTACAGGCGCTGCAATGGACTGGCATCCCATGCAA
>JAABNY020000063.1:22663970-22679053 GCA_015164015.2 Brevimyrus niger | reverse complement strand
CAAAACACATGGTTTATCGGATTGGTGCCATTAAATTGCCATTTACAGGCGCTGCAATGGACTGGCATCCCATGCAAGGTAGCCCTGGCTGCTGCCCAGTGTCCCCTAGGATGGGCTCCAGAATCATCACAACCAGTATCACCATAGGAGTTTGAACTAGTGTCAGAATCGTTGCTGACGTGAAAATAAACCAGCATAATCAGCTGATTTATTTTTTTTTGGATTTCCGGAGGAGTTCTTCTCTTTGTCGCTTTTCTGTCCAAGTCGTATATCGTCAACTTTAGTCGGAGCGGTGATTCAGCTTCAGCTTCAGCCTTCATCTCAAACAAGCGGATTTCCTGACTCGGCAAGAGCACCGCCTTCTTTGTCGGAGGCTGTGATCTGACACATGACAAGCCCCGCTGGTCTTGGCGCACAGTTCACCGGGCGACTCGGGTGTGACAGCAGACTTTATGCTGATTGCAAGTGGTGGTAAAGAGATTGCAGTCGTTGCTTGGAGGCGGATGTGACTGGAAGAGCGGGCAGTCAGGAAGATGGAGACTAGTACGGACTGGAGAGTTCCCGACACGCATGGAATTTTTATGTTCACTGAATCATGGGTCCAAGAGAACCTGGGGCACAATTTTCTTGTCCAGACTTAATTCGGCAATGGGCAGCTTGTGTACAGGCCTGGAATGTGGAGTTAAAGGTGAAGGGTCAGATGTTAGATGTTTGCACATTCGGAGTGCGTGGCTGCAGGGCAGGAGGGACATATGGCGAGATGAAGTCTGTTCTTACAGCCAACTCCTCTGTGTCTTCTGACTGCATCTTAATTCGGGACTTCGTTTAACGGGAGTCAGGGTCCATGTGAGGCGTGACATCTTAGTCTTGAAGCTTTACTGGTTTGTTTTGGTTCGATTCCATCCACAGACTCGCACACTGATCGCTTCTGCTGGTGCATGGATAGCGTAACCCGCCGTGTGAGGTGCTGCGGGATTACAGTGCAGAGGGGCGTGTTACGCTGGAGAAAAACAAAACATGCTATGGGCCTTTTGACATGTCAGGTTCAAGGAAAGGTCAGTTATGCAATACCTGGCAGCTGCTGTTTGTCTGAATCGGTATCTCTCAGCATTTGACTTCTGGGGGGGGGGGTGGTTTGGGTGTGTGCATCCATAACGTGCCCAGATCCGGTTGTTACCTGATTTGATTGCGTGCTGGTTTCCAAAGTGACACTGGTGGTGGGAAATCTTGGAATCTTTCAACATTGCACAGCATTTGGGAACTCACAGTTTGTCAACAGTCTTCTAGTCTTTGGGTGGATCCTTCCAATGATTCATTATTTTGTCACCACTTAAAGGCCCTTGGAATAATACACTGGCAGCGCTATAATCTTGTATTTTGGGCAAAATATTCAAGCCGTGTCAGTCTGCGGAGCAGCATGTGTCTCAGCGGGATAGGACATTGTGCCTGTGATCAGCAGGTCACAGGTTCGAATCCCAGGAACGGCTTAGTAATTTCACCTCTGAGCCCCCAGTAACAATCACCCTTAACCCCCAGTTGTTCCAGAGACTGTCTGACCCCGCTTTCTCAAAGATGTACGTCATTTTGTCTAAACGAATAAAAGAAATGTAATGTCTCATAGGAGCCTACCTGACACAGAGGAATGATGTGTGGGTTATAAGGGGGTGGCGTTTGGGGGAGTCTGTGCAGTTTTATGAAAGAATGAGCCAGCTGGTTCTATGGTAGACATGTGAGTCATGAACAGTGAGTGTGACAGGAAACTTATCAGGTGGTTTTCAGTGTGGGTCTTTGAATCAGGGTCTCACGGTGACAGAATTTTCAGCACTTTTGCCCGAATTTTTTCACATGTGATGTAAAAAGTAATCTGCCATCCAAGAAATTAAATGTTCTGAACAGCCTTTGACTGGCAACAATTTTCTTTGAAAACCCAACCATGCAAATGTCTCCATAATGTCAGGACATACACTCTGGGAGATGATTGTATGTTAACTAGGTGGACTTAGGACACGTTCAAGCGCCAACATATGCTGTGGCGAAGCATACAAACCCTGTGACAAACAGGACTCGAAGCGCTTAGCGCAAACATCTAATTGACTTCCACAGCTGACAGTCACACAGACCTCGCTCAGTCCCACTATCAAAACATAACTTGGTTATAATAAACCCAGATGTCTGCCTAGATCTTCTTATCTTCTTTACAGTGTCCGACCTGCACTGCACTGCAGTGAAGTCAAAGAGAGCGATGGCCAGCTGGGCACATTGTGCTGTGCCTGGAGCAGAGCATCCATACACATGTTCTGCTTTCTTCTGTGCTTCTTGTTATGTGACTGTGGTCGTCGTGGCTACTCCATCAAAGTAACAAGGACGTAGGAATCAGCTCTTCTGACTGTTGTGTTTAATGATGAACTCCTTATCGTGAAGACTGGCCACTCATCTACTTTGGCAGCTGTATGTGCCTCTTTTGGCTTTGATCTACCCGTCATGTGGTTATAGCCCCCTGCTAAGCTTATTAAAAAAAAAAAAACATCTTAGACCTGGAAGTGAGGAACGGTTCCATGCACATGTAATACAGCAGCAGAAGCTGACGTCACAGTAAAATGATTCACATCATTTTGGCTCTGCAGGTTAGGACTCGGTGCCCATAACTGGAAGGTCACTGATTCAAATCGTGTGGCTGGCAGAATGATGTCACTGTTAGGCCCTTGAGCGAGGCCCTTAGCCCGACTCTGATTTCTGATCATCACTGATATGTTGCTTTGGGAAAAAAAAAAAAAAAAAACATATGCTAAATAAATTAATGTAAACATATGTTTATATTGCTTTGTCACTTCTAGGTTGCAGTGGCTTCTTGTGGGGAAATTGCACAAACCTTCGGTCAGGTTATCATTTTTCCTTTTGTGTTTTTTTTCCGCCAAACTTGTCAGTGACAGCATGTTTTTGTCAAGGTGAGTTTCATGATGATGGATTGCTGCGTATGGATAACCTGACTCATAAAAGGGTTCTGTCACTCCCAGTTGTCTCACTCCAAGCTATAGACAGGAAGCTGTGGTTGGCACCTGAGCACTCCTCTGAATCGCACAAGTCCACCTTCCTGTTCCTGCTCTACAGCAGAGCCAGTGATAAGAGATAATGCAGCTCGCCGGTGACAGTCGGCAAGATGCGGTTGCTTGGCCTCTTCTCAGGAGACTGGCACAGCAGTCAGCTAAAGTGTCAGTTATCAGATTCACCGACTGATACTCGCAGTCACAGTGTACTAATGAGAACAGAGTTTGGGAGCCGGTCAGAGCCAGGAGCCAATGACACAGCCTCTTAAAATCTCAGGAACTGAGACGATTTGTGCCCCTAACCCAGAAGTCAGTTTGCTGTAAAGTCTTCACTGTGTTAGTAAAGTGATACATCTTCCATTCTTTTCCAGATGGTGAAACATATCAACATCATCCTCGCTTTACCTTTTCATAACATTAGACTGATTCCGGAATGAACATCCAGCCACAGTCTGGAATGCCTGTTGTAGATTCACCCGTGTAGGAATGTGAGTGAAACTCGCTCACCAGTTCCATCAATTACCTCATTAACCCTAAGAGCTACAGAGTCTGCTGACACCCCAGGGGGGTGATTCATGGCCTTCCTCCAGCACTGTCTGCTGTCCTTTCCAGTTCACTGGTACTTGATGTCTAACCATGCAATTATTTCTCCCCCCCCCTCCCCTTCACTAGAGCAGCCCCACTGCTGGTGGGGCAAATTCCAAAGGCAGTAATGTAGATTCCACAGGCCCACTCAAGCCTGGGGGGGTCGGGGCTGTGAGGGCACGGTTAAAAGCATCAATGATCTGTGAAAACCCTGCATTCATTGCAGGAGGAAGGATTGGTCCTATTTTCACATCGATTGAGGCTGGTTTCAGCCAAGCTGCATGCTAGCATTTGTCTAGTGGGCCGACTTTGAGGAGAGCACCGGGATCCACACCTGGAGCAGTTAATCATGTGAGCCACTGCTGCCTTCCAAAAGAGGGCCGCCTCAAAACATTTTGCCCCAAGTAATAATAAAAAAAAAAACAACAGAGCAGATATTTTCTTGAAATATTCCCTTGGTAGTGCTTGATTGCTCTAGAAATAGAAGGCTGTAAATTAAAATGAAGAGGACACAAAAAGCTGGTCTTGCTTTGTTGCCGATATTAAAGTAATTAATACTGTCTTTGGAATGGAATTTTTGCAAAACCAGCCAGCTGTATTTTATTTTATTTTATTTAGCTGGGAAATTAAAAGAACTCATTCCTGTCAGTTATATTGCCAGACCGTAATTTATCCGAAATTGTGCAGACACTGAAAGATCTTTATTTGGAGAACGAAGCAGACTTGCAGTAGTTGAAGATTTCACCGTGTTCTTGATTCCAGGACGTTCTATGCTGCTGGAACTGAGTGGTTGGCTGTTGCTGTGCTCAGCATTTCATGTGACCTCATACTTGTGGGTGCTTATGAGCGGCATGTACCCGTGTAGCTCTGCAGCCATGGCTGATATTGGCCCACTGGACACCAACAAATGATCATTGTTGCAGTAGCCAAGCCATCTTGGGGGTGGTGGCCATACAGGAGCGGGCCCACTGGCTCCGGCTGAAAGCTGATTAGCTCCCAGAGTGCCCCCTCCCCTTTTACACACTTATTCAATTCATGTCGCTTGCTAATGATTCGTTCATGGCCCTCACCTTAAAAACAATCTTGGGATCGCCCCGGGCGGTGGTCGCTATTTTATAGGCGTTAGCAGTAATGTAGTGTCTTTTCCAACACCATCTTCTTCATCCATAATTCATGGGTGAAGAGGCCACAATAGTGGAAGATTCGACACCGAAGCTCACTTGTCAGAGTAGCATCCTAACAGAGTTTTGATTTTTAACATTCTTGCCAAAATAGCTATGACTGATAGACCACTTCAACATTAGCTGGCACAGGGCTAAGACTGAGCCATTGGGTGGTTCTCAGTACGGGAATATGGTCACAGTTTAGCCAGCATTTTTGTATACTGGTGACAGATTGAGTTATAATACATTTGCCAATACATCAATAAAGGGCTTCAAACCTAAGGCATCACTGGCTTGCACAGTCTTCAGCAAACCTGGGTTTATAAATGTATTGTAATTGTTAGTGCAGAGCACTGTTGGGTCACCAAAAAATAAAATGAAAATATTCCATCAGTGTGGTTTGGTAGGAGATTTATAGGCGTACATTAGAAGTACATTTTTTCTGAGTAACATCAATTGTTAGATGCCCACTTCAAAGGTGACCTGAAGACTTTAATAATGAGTAGAAACAATGCATAACAACAGGAGAGCGTCATAAAAATACTGCAACAATGAAGTAATTGTTGAAGGAGCTGTGTGGATTCTAGAAGGCCAAAGTTAACCAGACGCACTCCCTTGGTTCTTTGGCAATTAAGAGGAACCATCTAAATTGTCGGTGTAGTAAACGCTGGACACCATTTGCCCCCACATCACTGGATCAGAATACAGGCCTCGTCTTGTCTGTCATGAGCAGTGTCAAATGCAGCTGCCTGCAGTGATCCAGTTACTTACAGGACACTGTGGGCAGCTGACTTCACCCCTCTGTGTTAAACCTCTAACTCTGCTACCTTTATATTGCAGATTACATCTCTTCCTTCCTGCCTCAGCGGATCCAAGCCAAGGTGTCAAGAAAAATACAGTGTATTAATGGGAATGCTTAAGTTTACATACTTACAGAACTTTTAATTTTATGTAGTATTCTTAATCACTGTATATTTCCATTATTACTGTTCAGACCTAAGGGCAAAAGAACGATAGCTTAGATATCTTCTTACTTTCTCCTCATTGGCTGTTGGAAATCTTACATGAACCTATATGTTGATTCATTACCCATCAATCATTTGAGATGTTCTGCTGACCACCTATCTTTGTTAGGTCTTAAAACTGCCACTCAGTTACCTGCAGGAGCTCTTAAAACTGCTTGTACGGGCAAGACTTACCTGCAGGGCAGACATTTTCCAGGCATGCTAGAGCCCCAAACAAGACTTCATGCCTCCCATATGCCTCCTCTTAAACATGTAAACACCATCTGTTCCCACTTGTGCAGCAACAGTCAACAAGAAATTTGCATGAAAGACATCAGTACTATGAAGATTTGAGGGTTTGACCGTGGCATCTGGTTTCTCCTTTCTTCTTGGTTTTAATGACACGAAAAACCCCTTTCCCTTGTTTTGTTTCCAGCCGGAGACTGTAAACATGTGCATTATTCTTACTTCTTTGTATTTAGCCAAGAGACACTAAACAGCGCCTTGAGTGATGAATAATAAAGAGCTGGAAGTGAACCTTGGGGTACAAAGGGAAACAGAAAATCCAGGAATGTCAACATAGGGTCTGGATGGAGTGAATGGACTGCAATGATGAAACCGACTCAACTGAACTAGTAAGTGGATTAGTCTCAAAATAAAGCTTTGGCACTGAAGACACAGCATTGGTAGTAGATGCTTGAAAACAATGTGTTCACCGTTACCATGTACTTGACATTATGACATATATGCAATGCCTAAGGAGTCGTTTCAATGAAAACACAATATAAAGGCATGTTTACAGAAATGTCCTATATAATAAAAGCTTATTCAGCCATCGTGCACTCTGACAATGTTTAATTCACCCACATTCTTGCTGATGACTTTGAGTAAACTCGCCAAGTTACTCTTCACACGATATCGCACAGTCCAGCACAGTGGTCACCAGCTGCCGGTCTGGAGTCTGGACCATGCGATCGACTCTCCTGCTTTTCTTTTTAGGATGCACCAGACCTTGACTTCGTGTATGTTACTGGTGAAATTTAGCAAACAAGCAATTTCATCTGTGGAATCTCTGTTAGGATTCCTATTGATTCATTCAGTCCACAGACCTAAAATGTAACAGGTATTAAAATGCCTCTTTGGGACTGTAACCCTCAATCAGAGGCCCTTAATTCTACTTTTTCTGTCAACAGTTTTAACGAGACGTAATATAAGCTGCTGCTGGTGTGGAAGCAGGTCCTTTCTGCATATATCTGTGTCTGTTCACCAAAGTTAGAGTTGATGGGGGTTGGGTGAGGGGGGACAGATCAGACCCCGGCATGCATGTGGGCCTGGGGTAGAACGGTGCTGCATTTTCTGTGGAGTCCAGTGACCACTGGTCATGCTATCTGTCCGACATGGTGAATGCGATTGTGTGCATTGAGATGAAAGAAGCAGTCATTAACACATTATTTATTTATATAACTGCTGTTACATGAGCCAGTCTAATTCCATTTCACTTACCTCACTTATGTGCAAGCCATTCTGCACCAATTTCACATATATTCACACCAGTTCTCTTGACTTCATACAACTTCAGCTATATGTGGAGCCCGGCTCATGACATAAACATAAAAATTATATACTGTATATCGTGCCCATGTTTTACAAATTCGTTCCCACAGTATTCTAAATCGTGGCCACACTTGACTAATTTACTAACTCATTCCCTCGTTTTAGGTAAAATCGTGGTCACGTTTTATTAATTCGTTCCCACAATATATTACAACTTAAAATTTTAGTACATAGTCTTCTTATTGCCCAATGCATCCCGTTCATTTAGGCCGCTAAGCATCTGCATCTGAATCTGCTGCTATGGACAGAGATTGAAATTAGTTTAATTTTAAGATGGGAAAAGAGTGGCCATCCGTCCCGTATTTTACAGGATGCTCCAGTATTGAAAAATAAAACGTGGTGTCCTGTTGCGGTTTGTCCGACATTTGTGATTTGATCCCGCCCCCCCCCCCCACCAAATTTTAATTGTCCTCCACCGCTCTGCTTGTTCTATTGCGAGGGAAGTTCCTTATTGCTTCAGATTGGAAGTGGCAACCCTAGTTCGGGATGACCCACAAAACACATTTTTAAAAGCCTTGCATTGCAAGGAATTATTATTAGCGCGAGGCGATTACGTATGGAGCCCCACACTTACGTAGGATATTGAGAGGCAAGGAGCTTTACCGAATTGATTTGTTCCCTCGTTTTAGTTAAATCATGGCCACGTCTTTATTAATTTGTTCCCTCGTTTTAGTTAAATCATGGCCACATTTTATTAATCCATTCCCATGACATATTAAAATGTGGCCACAATATATATGATTTTCATGGTTATGTCATAAACAGGGCTGCGTAGCTGCAGGCTACAAGCAAGTTCATTCCAAATTGTTCTGATTTCTGTTTGTGCCATTAAGGCTTGTACAATGAAACATATGCTACTAATTAACCATTTGTATACAGCTATGCAGATGTAATTTAACACAGTAGACTGTAGAGAAACAAAACTGCTTATTCCTAAGGACGCATGACAGCAGTAATTTGAGGGTGAACTATAGGCTTTGGCTAGTTGAGTCAATTTGGCACTGTGCTGGAATCCTGAGCTGACCCTTAACCGATAAAATGTCTCTAACTGGGAAACCAACATTTCCATCATGTTATAGTTTCTTAATCACTGCATCTGCGGTGAGCCATAATTAACTTAAAACATAACTATGGCTATGCTGAAAGTCTGCCTTTTATATTTTCTTCCTGTACCTTAGAACAAAGTAATAGAAATAATCACGCACCCAGGATTGAACGTGCTTAAGAGTGTATAGTTTGAAGGTAAGCCAGCATGCATCATATCTTAGTACTCATGGATGCATTTCAGAATTGTCTGCCAAAAAGCCATGCTTTGTCTCTTCATCTTTACTCAACACCCCCCTAAAGTCAAAAGACATATTTGAACTTTACATCTCAGCTAAATGGTCGCTTATCTCATGTTGTTTCTTCTGGTGGGAATCGATTATTTCTATTTCCCAAATATAGCAGGATGCAGATGCAGAAGGCATGAGTCCCAAGGTGTCGAGAGAGACTCTCTGTCTCGGGTGATTTACCTCAGGTACGAGCAGCTTGACGCTTGTGGCTTTTCTTGGGCCTCCAGGCCGCCGGTGATGTTGATCCGGCACCATGCGTGCGAGAAGGGCAGCCCTGGCGACGCCGCTTCATACCACATCTGGGTCCGGCCCCGGAGATGTGTCTGGTTTCCTCTGCAGGATCCATCAGTAGGGCAGAGGGGCACATCTCTGTCCATCGTTGACACACTGCAGGTCGGACGGCTCGCGGACAATGAGCGAAGCGGTCAGAAGCTTTTATTACTTCAGGGCGGTTTTTACCGGCTTTTCTTCAGATACATCTGACCAGATTCTTTACTGTGAGCATTCAGGGAAGAGTGCGCGCCAAATTTTCTTCTATCCCTTACGAGTATAAACTGCATTGCTTTTTTTTTTTTAAGTGTTTGTGCGCTACATAAAAATATGCAGGACACATTTTTTTATTCTTAGGAAGACAGTGAGAGTTGCGAAGAGGGAGATACAGCTGGGGTAAGCATCTGTAGGGTCTTACGATGTTTCTGCTTAAGGAGCAGGACGGAAATGGAAGGCCAGCGGTAACAGAAGGCCTCCTAAATGCTGCGGCCGGGAGACAAACCCAAAGCCAGATGCCACGTATCTCTGGGCTGTGGCTGAAGTTGTTCCCAGAGGCCTCTTGCCGGGAGCTGAGAAGGCCGGCTCCCATCTCAACGAACTGTGTGTGCATGAGCCTTCCTGTCCAAATGCGAAACCTCCAGGCCAGTTCCTTCAACCCCATGTTGTTTTAGGAGTAATGGCCACTAATGACTTCCTTGCATTTCCCCTGCAATTACTACATAGCAATTACGGTCGCTGCACATCCCTGTGATCATTCCCCTCGGCGAAATCTTGACTTCAGTGCTGCGCTCGGGAAACTGTAACGGATCAAGCGGCTTTTGCAGCAGGATTAGAAACACAAAGTAGCACTTGGAGTTTTGAGCGTGGGACAAGTCGCATTAAGACGGACATGTTGTCCGTCTCTAGTCAAGAATTACAAGGAGTGCAATAAAATTGAATGTTTCCGGGTCCTGGTACATTGGATGCAGATCCAGTCGACGCCATCTTTTTCAAATAGCTTCCAATTGTGTCTTGGCCTAGCGGTATTTCAAAGGGCACGAAGCGAGGTCTTACCAGCACAGTAACACTGAAAGCCAACCAAATGACTGCAACTCACCCGGAATTGTTAGCATGTTAGCAACGGGTGCATGGAAGTGTGTTTGTACATCACATCCTAGGTTAGTTGTCCCTGCCCGCAGTAGTATGCGTTGGATATCAATACCCGTGGATGGACATCCATTCGCAAGTTAGGTGTCTATGCCTGTGACTGCACACCCCTCCCTGGAGGTGGCGGTGTCTTTTCTCGACTGGCTGTCTCTGGCCCACTTCCCAAGCTCTACTGGTACTGCGTGCAGGGCAGACTTTTCCCACAACGTCATAGCTCAGATGACCTGGCCTAAAATTCCAGTGCTAGGGGGCTAAAAGCAGCCTGACTAAATGGGAAAGGTTGGTGGGTGGGGAAGGAGCGCGGCGCAATCCCTCACAGGTTAGCAAAGGAGAACTGGGTGACCCAAAACCCACCAATCGTTGACCTCATTGCAGTGACGTCAAAGACGACCTCATTGTGGAACAGCTATCAGCTACCATTCAGAGAGAATTAAAGCAATCTCAGTTCATTCACTGCTTCATGGCTTTGTGGATACATATATTGCTTATCCCATTTGTTTCTTGAGTCAGTTTTATCTTAAAAAAAAAAACAGAAAAATCTGTTTAGTGCTTTCTCACAACCTTATTAATAGTTGAATTGTGTAATGATAACCTGGGCCTAGAAATGTCCCATTCACTCCGGCTTAACATTTTAATCTACATTATACACAGTTTAATAGAAATATGACACTGGGATTATTGAATCATTTGCATCATCAGGAAAAAATAACAAAAGAGATGATCTGGAATGTTCAGTTTATTTGAAAAGACAGCTAAGAGGGAGCAATGAGCTTTAAATGGGATCTTGCCCACAATAATGTTTTCAGTGACAGTGCCAATTCAGGGGACAAACATGGATGCCAGTCATCTGGCTGTGCCCACAGGCCACCTCAAAGGATCATGGGAATTGTATGCTGTACCTACTCCTGTCACAGCACCATGTATTTAACCCCAATACATACAAAGGTAACACAAAGTTAGCAATTATCACGTTCATAAACAAACAAGATCATGTTGATATCAAAGGCACTGAACACCAGCTAAATTATCCATACTGAAATGATGACCATGATGGTGTCAGTGATTACCATACAGAACACAATGCTTAAATAACATACTATTTTTAAATTTAATATAAAGCCATTTCTTCCATGAAACTTTCTTCAAAATGGACATGAAAGATGACTGAAATTTAATTCCAGTTTGTCAGAAAGTTTAAAATTGGCTTACATAAAAAAAGAACAATCTTGAATTTAAACAGTTTAACTTATAATAATCTTGGTAAACCTGCAATATTATTAACAACATCTGTATGGCCCCCAGCATAAATCCAAATGAGGCCAATGAGAAAGTATAAAGGAAAATGTACATATTTTAAGACCACCAACTCGCTGTACTTGGGATATCCTACTGCATTCTGCTCTAGACCCGTAAAGAACGGCTGTGCAGAGATTTAAAAAGCATTTTGGTGCTCCGGCAGCAAAAACAGGGATGTATGGTAAACATCTGTACCTGCTTCAAACACCCAAATATGCTCTCAAACAACTATTTTTCTCCACTGAGGTTCAACAGCTCCACTGCTGGTAGTCAGGATGAAAAAAAAAACCTTACCATTACACAAAGCAATATAATTTCTGTATTCTGATCGAAAACAGTTTTGTTACAATAAAAAAAAAAAATACTAACATAGTATGAACAGCATAATCCAATCACTGTAAATCCAGTTGATGACAAATGGTTATAAAACACATTATGACGTAATCTGCCATTTCCATTCATATCCAGGAACTGGTTACACATACTGACACTACTATACACCAAACAGGATGGTGACATTTCCTTCACAAGCAGAATGCGTATATAAATGGCATTACTTAAAAAATATCTAAACCTGGGGAAAGGGAGATTCCCTCTTGGGTAAAACCTGATGTCTTTGCGTGGCTTCCATTTCTTGCATCTGCTCTTTACGAGTGTTTATCATTGAACCCTACTGTTGCCTTTAACAGCCCATCTCTGCCCCAGGGAGGGAAGAGCAAAATACTGAGCCCCGACCTTTTACTATCATTGCTTTCAATTCTCATTTCATTCAGGGAAACGATAGAGTGCATTTTACAGAAGCTTTCTGTCCAGACAATTACTGCATGGTGACAAAGTACAATCGTAACCAAGAGGCAAGAGCAACAAAGTATTCCTCTCTATTAGTTTAGGATCTCATTTGACTTTTTCCACTGAACACATTCCCAAGCTTCCATCCCATAACGCAACACTTTTGTTACGTCCTGTTTAACTGACTCTCCAAACCAGGTGGGTGAGCGCTGCCTCGGAAGAGAAAATGTCATTCCTTGGTTCTCCCTCAAAACCACTCTCTCTCTTAAGATAGGTCCCCCAATCATCTCCCGCATTTCCTACATGCACTTCCTGTCCATGTAAAATCAAACGGGGACATGTATAAAACATTCATTTACATAAGGCACTTCCTACAGCGGAAATATCTAACACTCTATATGCAGAATTCTTTCATAGAGAGGACGTATATGCCCTCGTGTTTGCCATGTGAAGGTTACATCCAAGATACACATTCAGAGAGCAGAGTATATTATTTTATACGAATGTCAGTTCCACAACAGCAGACATTGCCAACTCTAATTTGCAATGATGCATTTTCTACTGGAAACCGTGATCCACAGTCTTCTGAAGTTCGATCTTTGGGTTGTTTTGTTTCACTGAGGTCCAGGCACCAAAACACCAAGTTCTGTGGCGCTTCTTCCAGGAACTGAGCCCTTCCCCATTTGGTGAATTTTCTCTACTTCTGTCACTGGTGTCTGCAAGAGCAGTTCCTGCTAGGTTTAGTGTAAACATCTGGATGTGAGAAGCACTTGCACATTTGAGGCATGATTTGTACAGTGAATGTGCGCGCGTGGCAGGGCCGTTAACGCCCTCGACGTGGTTGGATGGCAAACCCACAGAAACCCACCCAGCCATTCCGCCACTGGATCACAAGTATATCCGGTGACCGATGTCCTTGGCTTGCTGGTACACTCGATTTAGGTTGCCCATGTCGCTCAGTATTGAGAAACCATCATTATCTCTGGCGGAAACTCGTGTTCCATGGCATAGCTTTGCTGTGGGGAAGTCCGGCTTGACCCTGAGGCTCCCGAAGCGGCCTGGCTGGAGTATACTCTCTGCTGAGAGTGATGCCCTGACCTGGGAGCGGGTGACACTCTCATTACCTGCTATGCCCGAGGGCCGCTTCTGACTATGGAAGAGAACGGGGTCCCTAGTGCACACCATGGTCGGTATGGTATACTCAGTTGGGTACCTCCCATTCCGTTTCAGAATGCCTTTCTTACCCACCACTCTCCTGGGGTGTGCGCCAATGGGAGAGATTGGCACAGCACCCCCTATCAGCTCAGAGGACTCACTGCGCTCTGGTGAGGAGTAGTAGCCCGATTCCCGCTGATTGTTCTTTTTCAGAATGCCCTTCTTGGGCAGAGGAGGTGGTACGTCAACCAGCAAGCCGCCTGCTATGGCAAGACCCGCCGCTTCATCCTCTTCCTCACTAGAACCAGAGTTTACATCCTGCGTGAAACGTGGGGCCTCCGGCATGGGAACTCCCAGTATTCTTGATTTCAGGATGCCCTTGGGCCTCTTCAGCCCTGGTTCCCCCTCTCCTCGGATGCAGACCTGTCCCCCGTCGCCTTCCTGACTGGGCTTCCAGTATCGCAGGCGGCCCAGGGTCCGGGTCTCGGGCAGGTTCTGCCGTGGGGGCGGCACTGGGGGCGGCCCTGGGGGTGAGCTGGTCTGCTGGCTGCTGACACAATCACAGACGCTGTTCCTGCAGCCCCAGTTAACCCACCAGTGGTGGGCGATGTCCTCGACCGTGGCTCGACGCTCCGGGTTCACCATCAACATCCAGCGGATGAGGCCTCGAGCATCTACAGGAGTCGGGAGGGGCAAGGTCAAGACAACGAGTGTGAAAAATAAGCCGAGAGTTTGCAACAGGGCAGACAAGTATCTGATTGTTGGAAAGTACTGTACCTGAGGGCTGGGCCGGCTCTCGATACTCCCCATTGCTGATCTGACGGACAAGGTTTCTGTGATCTCCTCCATCAAAAGGCATGGTCCCATAAATAAGGGTGTACAGCAGCACTCCTAGTGCCCAGCTGTCCACCTGCAAGCACAGGATACCTCAGTTCCCACACTTATGTGCACACAAGTCCATTCTGGGCCCACCTACGGGGACAGCAGGCCTCGGGCCGTGTACCTCCGGGCCACGGTAGGGCCGTCCATTGATGATCTCAGGTGAGGCGTACAGAGGGCTGCCGCAGAAGGTCTGCAGGAGTTTGTCTTTGTGGTACAGGTTGGAGAGGCCAAAATCCGCAATCTGTGGAATTGCAAATTAGCTTTGTAAGTTCATCATTAGTTGACAGCCCATTTTTAATTTATAAGAAGAAATGTATCTATTAGGAGCTCTCCATACCTTGATGTTAAAGTTCTCATCCAGTAGCACGTTTTCCAGTTTCAGGTCCCTATGCACTATCCCATTCTGTGAGCCGCAAAAACACATGTTAGGAAAAAGTTTTCACGAGGTGCACCAATATGGCTGATGGATGTGATACAGGAAACCACAAAGAAACAGACATATAATGAACTAAATAACCCGTGACCCGATTCCCCAAGACCTTCACAATGCCCGTCAGAGCTGCCATGACGTTGTCAAGGCTCAATAGACGCTTTGCTCTGATTCTGATTCTTCTCACATCATCAGTGAGGTGGCTGTACCAGATCCTACTTTTGTCGCTTAGCATTTCTTAATATACAGGATTTTTTCCCCTTTTTTTTTTTTTTAAAAAAAAAAGTTTTATTATTATTTTGTGTTTTGTTCTTATTATTATGATTTTTATATTCTGTGTGTGTGTTTACATATTTTTCTTACGAAGCATT
>JAABNY020000063.1:22635102-22648423 GCA_015164015.2 Brevimyrus niger | reverse complement strand
GCTTTGCTAAGGCTCGTTTCCTGTTGCTAAGGCTCGTTTCCTGTTGCCCTCTCCGTGTCCAACCTGCCTCAGGAATCTCGGCCGCTGCTCTGAGCTGCTCCTGCTGCACTTCCCCGCCTTCACCATCGGCAGGCGCCTGGACATGACCGTGAGCGGTGGGTTGGAGACCCTCTTGCAGCCCGCTGCCCCCTACTGCCCAGCGACTCCAATTGCCAGGAAGACGGACACGCAGGTGGTCACGGTCCAAGCTGATCCGCCTCCCCGGTACTGCAGCTTATCCTATGTTCCGTGAGCGTCAGTTTCCAGGCTTTGCTGTGGCTGGACACGGAGCCGCGGTTCTTTCCCCCGTGGATCCGAACATGTAACAGTTTAGATCTGACCGCTCTGCCAGCTCACCTGGCTGCAGTTTGCGACCAGATGCTTCATTCAGGCTTTAAATGAGCGCCGTGCTGATGGGGCCTCGCGGGGTGGAGCTTCCCGGCGGTTAATCTGGTTAATGATGGACATGGGTCAACCCACATTTATTCAGTCCCGGTCCGATTCTGACACGGACACGACACGAGCTCTTTCTACTTCAGTATTTGAATAAATATCTGTGTGTACAACATAAATATTTATGCTTTATTCATATTTTTAAGCCGGTAAATACAAACGGCGAAACGTCTGCCAAGCAGATCTTTAATTTGGCTCCTGTAAACGTGCGTGACCTACCGTTCCACCCTGTTTGTGCATCTTATTTTAAGCGTTTGTGAGGCATTTGCAGTTCAGCTTGAACGTCGTCCAAGCGAGTATACACAAGTGGCGACTGCTTAAATTGCCCCACGGTTTTTCTTTCGCTGGCGACGGCTTCCCTTCATTGCGGTAGCAGCCCCCGGCGTACCGCAAGCTGCAGCGAGTGCGCAAAGCAGCTCGGCGACTTCCCAAATCACCCATTGGAATTTCCATATCGCTCGCGTTTGTCTTGCACGATTTCATGCGCTTTGATCGGTGAGGTTTTCCCACTGAATGCGACGCGCGAGGTCGCAGTGGTGGCGTTGAGCTTGAATGCTGCAGAAAAACAACATCTAAATCGCGAAAGACCCCCGTTGTAAAATTTTGTGCAAATTGATTTTGACGATATCGGAGCGATCTTTTTTTTTTACAGACTGCCGAAAAGCTAAACATCGGGCGTGGATCCGTCTAATGGGTCTGGATCTCTGCACCTCCTAGTTGGTCCCCGCGTCTGCGTCTCTGGGGAGGCATGTTCAGGGGACGGTGTCCGCTTGTTCTCGTCTCGCAGGCTCTCCAGGCGGCACCTGCCCAGCTTCCTGGGGAGCTACCCCGTGCCCAAGGCCCTGCGGGACTGCCTGGAGGCCAAGGGGGACGTGCTGCTGGTGCAGCCCCTCCTGGCGGAGGTGAGCGGGGAGGACAGCCTCCGCTCGACGGTCTGCTTCCTGGCGGCAGTGCTGCTTTGGTGAAATGAAAGCGCTTGTAGATTTAAATTGGCCAGTTTGGCGCTTACCCATGTCCCAGTTGTTTTACTGAAGCTCTTCTACATTGATTCCTAACAGTATACAGAACTTACCCCCCGTTTCTGATTCCTTGTTTGGGGCTCCATTGTGGCTCCTCCTTTCAAAACGCCGCCGCTCTCTCCCCAGCCGCTGTCCCCGGCGTCTTTGCAGCCGCGCTTCTCTACGCTCCTGTGGCTGGAAGAGCTGCAGGCTGAGCAGGAGCTGCAGGCGTTCAGCCTCACCGGCGCCCTCCTCAGGCGAGGCGCGGCACACCTGCACCTGGAGGTGCCCGGCGTGGCCGAGGGCCGACCCAGCGTCTTCGTCGGTGAGGCCCGCGCCCCCGCTGACGCGCCGCGGCCGTCCGCCGTCCCCGTCTGCCGCTGCCGCTCTCCCGCTGACTGCCCGTCTCTCCCACAGGCGACAGAGTGCTCCTGAAAAAACCGCTAAGCGGGGGCATCGTGGTGGAGTATGTGGCCTACGTCACTGAGGTACTGAGATGTAACAAAAACAGTGTCTGAATTTAAAAGGCTCGCATCTGAATGTCTGGACGGGAGCCTTGTTGCCTGAGGGAGGTGTGTGTGTGTGTGAGACCTGTTAACAACATGACCAATGATAACGACTGCAAGTAAAAAATTTATTTTGGGTTGCTGTGTAACGCAGGCAGTGTTTAATGGGCCCAATGAAAGGCACCAAACAATCAACCAATCACGGGGCCCTCGGTAACTTTGGTCTCGGTAACCTAGTTAAGTCATGCTGCACTTCAGTTGCCACTGTCATTCACTGCAAATTTCATGGTCTTTTTATGAAACCGGGAACGTGTAAGGAGCTGCTTCTGTCAATGAGAGGAAAAGGCCTTTTTGTCCCCAAAAAAAAAGGATTTGGTGACTTGTGTAGGTTTATGTCTCTCCGTTGCATAGCTTCCTGTGTGTGTGTGCGCATGCAGATCAAGCAGGAGGACCTGACCCTGCGAGTGAATAGTGAGTTTCAGCACAGCTACATGGGAGAGCCTCTGGATGTGGAGTTCACTTTCAACAGGTATCGTCTGGGGTGGGCTTAGGGGGGTCCAGATCTGAGGGAGGGGTCGGTCCTGAAGTGCTGCTCTCTGATGGCAGAGTAATCGGCTCGTTGGCATATTACTACAGTCCTCTGGAGGAGGGCAAAGATGGAGAGGGATGGAGAAGAACCTTCTGTTCGTAGCGTATCTTAGGGTTAGGGACTTGAGAGCCCCTTGAATAATACCTGGACCCATTATTTAAAAATGCTAAATTTACAGTATTGAAAAGTGTAAATGTTCCTGGGAGATGTGAGATTTGAGTCAGAGACTAACGCAGGAGAGAGGCTGGTTCCCAAGACATGATGCGCAACATAACAAGGCCAAAATGGGATTAGATCTCACTTTTTTTTTTTTTTTTGGGGAGGGGAAAAAAAACTTTTTAAAGATATAGTATGCACTTGCACTAATCTTTGCTGTGTGCCCTGTGATGGGTTGGCGCCCCGTTCTGGGTTGTTCCCTGTCTGTAGTGTCTGGGATAGGCTCCGGACCCCCCCCGACCCTGAATAGGACAATCAATTTCTGAAAAATGGACAGATTTGTGTTCCATTTCCAAATTAATTTTTTGAAATTCAATATAAAATGGAACATTAAATAATTACTTGTATTCTTGTGAATAACCCAAACCGCGAATGTCCAACATCTGGAGGGGCAACTGTACAAATTTTTCTAGTTTGTCGTCACCTGTGCGCTTAGGCTGTCCACGCGGAGGTGTCACTCTGCCATTGACCAGGCCCGGCTCTTTGAGAAGAACGGTGAGTGCGTCTCCTCCCAGCGTCCTGTCAATGAGCCGTGTTGAGGTCTGAACCGCGGCCTCCTCCTCCTCCCCAGTGCTCTTCCCCAGCACCCTGACCCTGCAGCCTCCTCGCTGCATTGGCCCTCGGGACCAGGAGACGGCCGGAGAGCCCGATGGCACCCAGGAGGTCAGTCCGCTCGGAGATCCTCCTGCAGTGGCTTCCGGGAGCTCTGACTGATCTCTCGCCTCTGCTTCTAGACGAACGACGCTCCCAAGGCGGCTTGGAGTGTGCAGAATCTGTGCGTTGACATGGTGTCGGTGGCGACGCAGACAAAAACAGGCGAGTGATTGACTGCTCCCTGGCTAAGCTGGCTCTTTCGTGTTTTAACGCAAGCCTGAGGCGCGGCCACGTTTGTCGTCCGTCGCAGATCCCAGCGTGCGTCGCACACCGACCCCCGACCCGGGCTGCTTCTTCAACCCGGAACTGAACCCGGCCCAGAGGGAGGCGGTGAAGCGCATACTGGCTGCAGAGTGCCGGCCCATCCCTTACGTCCTGTTCGGGCCCCCCGGGACGGGCAAGACCGTCACCCTGGTGGAGGCCATCCTGCAGGTGACCGTCGCCTGGTTGCGGAGAGTGGCGCGTCCAGGTCCGTCTGTGAATCTCGGAGACTCTCACCGCGCCCCTTTGTCGCATCTGTCCGTCTCAGGTGCACCACCGACTCCCCGGCAGCCGCGTGTTGGTGTGCACGCCCTCCAACACGGCCGCCGACCTCATCTGCCTGCGCCTGCACAGCAGCGGCTTCCTGCATGCGGGCAGTCTGGTGCGCGTCAACGCCACCTGTAGGCAGGAGGAGGTATCGTGTCTGCCGCAAAGTAACGGTGTTCTGTTGGTGTTTATCACCTCGGTGCTCGGGGAGCCCCTCCCACCCCCAGGCGGCCCACATTCTTGCTCCCAGACACCAAATTTCACACGCAGGTGTGCTGGGTGTTGGAAGGCGTTTTAAATGTAAGCTGTGTGGGGGTGTCCATGAACTTGGTTGGGAAACGTTGTACTTGAGCATAAACGAATGTAGGGGTGGACCCACCAGAGGGAGCTCACCTGTCCCCAATTCCCCCCCCCCAATAGTCCGTCCCTGAGGTTCTGTGGCAGTACTGCCGGGCTGGAGAGGACATCAGACAAGCCTCCTTCCACCGTATTGTGGTCAGCACCTGCTCCAGTGCTGGAATGTTCTACCAGATCAACCTCCAGTGAGAACTTGCCCGTACCTCCTCATAGGACAGCAGGTGGCGCCGTGGTTGTACACTCTGTATCATGGTCGCTCTAAGAGACAAGTCTGTCTCCATGTCCTAGTGTGGGTCACTTCACGCATGCATTCATTGACGAGGCGGGCCAGGCCACGGAGCCGGAGACCCTGATCCCCCTGGGCTTGCTGTCCGAGAGTGAAGGCCAGGTGAAGCGAGTGGCGGCCCCCTGGTGGTGCTGATGCGCATTGCATATATTACTGACTTCCAGAGTTTGTGCTCCATCTGCATGAATATCATGTTGGGATTTTACATTATTAATTCATTAAACGCCCTCAGCACATGGGCGTCTTTCGATTTGTCATCCACTGTCCTTCTCCCGCCCCCCAGATAGTCCTGGCTGGTGACCCCCACCAGCTGGGCCCGGTGGTGAAGTCCCAGCAGGCTGACGCCTTCGGGCTGGGCATGTCCCTGCTGCAGCGGCTCATGAAGAGGCCGCTGTACTCGCGGGGCAAGAATGGCTACAACCCCCTGCTGGTGAGGGTGGAGATGGCGTGCGGGGGGAGCTCAGGATGGCGACGTTCTCACTGGTGCTCTTTGTCCCGACGCACGAATCATGTGACTTTCAAATTGTTGTGCTGAGCCTTATTTTAGGTTGTTGTTGGAGTGATATAGATTTGTACGCGATGCCAGTTTTAAAAGATTTTAAGGATTTCTATTACCATGTAGTGAGTATTGTCCAGTGTGGTATTCAACGCAAGGTCTTAGATGTGTAATGGAACCCAGTTTGGTGTCTTTTTCTATAAGAAAATGAGTCTGTCCCATTCTCCTCTGACCAACCTTGGTAACAACGTGTCTTCAGTCACAGAAATTCAATCTACGGGGTGGTGGTTTATTATTATTATTTTTTTTAATCATACCGTTCTCTGTAAATCCTGCAGAGTGAGAATCCCAGGAGGGTGACCGTTTCTGAGAGATATTGGGAACCGCAAAGTGCGGTTTCATAGTCGGACCACATTCTGAATGTACGGTATCGGACGTCTCTGCCGTTCTTCCGCCTAGTCTAATGGCAGCCCGAGCCTCCCGCCCGTGTGCTGTATGCGCTCACTGGCAGCCGCACGACCGGCTGTTCGCAGCAGCTGGCCGTTTGCTAGCCGATTTACCCAATAACCCAGGCGCTGCAGGCAGGGGGTTTCGCCGTCAACCCCGATGGTGAATTTCGGGGACCCTTATGTGCAGGGACCCCTATAGTGCCGGGACGCTTGTGCGCCTGGATGAATGTACAGCGCTTTTCCCTCCTGCCTCAGGTGACCAAGCTGGTGTATAACTACCGCTCCCATGAAGTCCTGCTGGCGCTGCCCTCTAGACTGTTTTACAGCGGGGAGCTGTGCCCCAGGGCGGACTGTGCCGTGGTGGGGGCCCTGAGCAACTGGGGCCACCTGCCCACTAAGGGCTTTCCTATCATCTTCCACGGGCTGCGGGTGAGGCGCGGGGGGTGACCCGGCTGTTCTTTAGGTTTTTGTGCCCCGAAGCCGGAAGGTTTTGGGTTTGAATCCTTCGTACCCATACTGGCACTCTAGGGCAAGGAGATGAGAGAGGGCAGCAACCCTTCCTGGTTTAACCCCACGGAGGCGGTGCAGGTCATGTTCTACTGCTGTCAGCTGGCCAAGTCGCTGTACAAGCCGATCGCGGCTGCAGACATCGGGATCATCACCCCATACAAGAAGCAGGTACAGCGTGGTCCCTCTGCCTATCTGAACGGGTCACTCTGATGCCTCTAACTTGTCTAGAGAAGTATCAGATGATCAGCTGTGCTGCTAATTTGTTAAATGGCTTCTTTTCTTTAGTGCATATCAGGTCAGTAGGTCGTACTGCCGTCCTGCGTAAATTCTTTCTCTCTTTCTTTCTTGCAGGTGGAAACCATCCGTACGCTGCTGCACAGGGTGGGCCTGGCGGACGTCAAGGTGGGCTCTGTGGAGCAGTTCCAAGGGCAGGAGTCACTGGTGGTGATCCTGTCCACGGTAAGGTCACCCACGCCAATCGGCTGCACGCGCCAGACCAGGGGCTTCACTGGTGCAGTGGTTCCCAACTTGGTTCTCAGGGACCCGCAGACAGCCCATGTCGTCTTTTTTTTTTTCTTTTCTTTTTGCTCCTTCCCAGCTTCCGTTTCAGAGCAAGAATGGACTGTATGGGAGAGGATAAAAACGTGGACTGTCTCTGGGTCGCCAAGGACCAATAGCGAGACACTGCACCAGTGCATTAGAGCCAGTGGCCTCTCTGCTGTGTCGTGGTTCTCGTTTGTTAAAGCCGTGTGCAGTGCCAGTGGAGATCCCGTGACCTCGGGGTCGCCTTGCCCCCTCCCCCCAGCCCTGTTTAAAGATGGGCCTGTCTGCCAGGTGCGGTGTAACGAGGGCGTCGCTGCGGAGGATGTACACAGCGTGCTGGGCTTCCTCTCCAATCCCAAGCGCTTCAATGTGGCCATCACACGTGCAAAGGCCCTGCTCATCATCGTGGGCAACCCGCACGTGCTCATTAAGGTAGGACGTGCCCGTCCCTGTGCCCCTGCACTGGAGGCTTGTGTGTGTGTGTGCGCGCACATGCTCACTCCTGCATTAATGTCATGTTGCCAGGACCCCTGCTTCTGTGCCCTGCTGCAGTACTGCTGCAACAATGGAGCCTTCCTGGGATGCGACCCTCCCCCCTCCCTCAGGCTGTCTCAGAGGTTGGGTTAATCCCGCGTTGCAGGGCTGCTCATGGTGCCCCACACACACCCCGCCCCCCCAGCTCTGATGGCCTTGATTCTGTCTCCTTGCAGGGCTGCAGCAGGGAAGCCACCCCCCCCGGGAGGAGAGCCAGGCCAAGCCTCTTAACAAAGCCACCTGTGCAAAATATATTAGCTAAAGTGTGTGAGAGCTGTCACATGACCCCCCCCCCCATTTCATTCACTTCAGAAAAAATGCTTGAAGTTCAGAGGAGAGGAAGAAATGTCAGTAGGGTGGTGGTTCCGGGCCTGGGTGTGTCTGTAAGGAGCGTGTTTTCCATTGGGTGCAATTAAATTTTCACACTGCCACAAGATGTCAGTGTTTTTATTTTTGTACAATGACGAAATGCTTCTATACATTTTCAAACGGCTACTCCTGCTGAGTGTTGTTGCTTAAAGCGGTACTTTAAAATGCGAAATGGTCTGCTGACATCAAGACCAACTAACCGCCATTAAATTAAAAAAAACGCAAGCCATGGAACACGGCTGTAAATGTTAACTGTATTTCCAGTTGCTCCCAACTCTAAAGGGAAATTCCATCCATCTTTCATAACTGCTTATTCCGGGCAGGGCTGTGGCAAGCCTGCACACTATCGCAGGGAAAAACGCACGGCGAGGGCCGCCCTCGGTGGAATGCCAGCCTGGCGCAGGGCACACGTCCACATGCAATATGGCCGATTTAGAGACACCCAGTTTGCCAACTGTGTGTGGTTTTTCTTTTTTTTTGACTGAGGGAGGGATCTTGCAGAAATGCAGGAGAGAATGCAAAATTCTGGGGGGAAGGGTTGAGAATCAAACCCGCACCTCTCAGGTGATATACTGCTACCCACTGTGTAGAGATTTTTTAATTTTTTTTTTTTCCTTAACAGCAGAACCGGTATGATGTGGGTTTTTTTTCCTGCTGGAAATGGTCTGTCAATTTAATGTTAAGCTGCACAGACTAATTGATCTCGCTTGTACCAACTTGCTAACAATTTGCATAGCTTATAGCACATGTACACTCAGGAGACCCCCAAATCCATGCTAACGGCCATCACAAGTGCTTAGCAGTAAATCACATTATGATGTGAATGGAGAGAGGATCGCATGCGGATGTCAGTGATTTGGACTTGTTCCCCCTTTTAAACATGCAGGGCTGCAGGCAAGGATAAACCCCCTTCCTTGTTCATGATGTCCACTATCAGTACAGGTAATGTCACAACTCTGTGCACTTGCAGGACATTAACTACTTAACGTCGACGTGGTCGGACAAATCTAGGCGTGTTGCTAAAAATTTCCATCCGCATAGCATCTATGTTTTTCCAGAGTAGAGCAAAATATCCAGATTTTATTCCCACCCTAATGGCCTGTTTTGTGCTGAGGTAAACCTTAAATGATTTCTGCTCGCTGTGTTCACTGGGAGTGGGAAGTGGGCCAGAACAAATACGCTCTCAGAATAGCGGGACGGCATTAGGCCTAGTTTGCCACTTACGTCAGCGAGCGTCTGCCAAATCTCCCCTCCGGGGCTCCCTCGCATGGCTGTGTGTAAGTTGCACTCACCTTGGCACTCATTAGCGCCCCCTGAGGGTGTGCTGGCCAAAGCCAAGCAATCTTTTTTACACAGGCAAAAAAAACAAAACAAAAAAAAGAATTTGCTGAGCTTAACTTCTTTTTGCTAAAGGTCACAGGCCTGCTTAAGGTTTAAATCCCTAAACGATTTCACCCTTTGTCCCCTAGGGACGGTCTTTAGCTGAGACGGTAGAATCTCATGGGGAAGTGAGATACTTTCATTATAAACTAGAAATAGGCCCAAAACATCACCTTTCAAATGGGGAATTTCACAAGTACTTCATGTGTTCTGACATCTATGCAGAGCAGATGTAGCAATGCCAATGTTATTGGCTCCTTCTGACCAGGATTACCAGTTGGAAGATGGATAGATGGTTTGTCTTTTTATTTCTGTATTTTAAATTAATTAAATGCACCACTTGCGCATCAAAACATGACACACCGTGATGTTTTTAATGAGTAAAGTCGTGGGCTGTTTTTATTCCTGGAACCTGGCTTATTCGTGTGGCGCCCCTGCGTAGTTTAACTTTAATGTAGTGCATTCGCAGGGCCTAATACACGTTCTTGCAGTACTCCAAATGTACACTAGATGGTGCAACAGAACAATCTACTGTGCATCTATTTAAAAAATATAGTATCATAGAGGTTGGTAATTTTACATATGACACTTAGCGAAATGGAATTAACTACTTGTCTTGTCTCGACATAATTACAAGAAACTATAAGGAAATCTTGTGAAAACTCCAATCTTATCTGTGAAAATGTGGGTGCGATGAACAATTTCTTATTAACTCTGTAACGAGGAGATTACTCTGTGAATGCACAGGTACGTTCATAAGGCTCCTGATAAGTGTGCAGTCCTTGTGGCATATAATTTCCTCGCATATGACCGGCCGCCGTGTTTCACTGCAGAGGGAAGGGCAGAGAAAGGTCATTCACATCTTACACGTGCCCTCCATCCTACAGCCACAAGGAAGGGCTGCAAAGAAAACGAGACTGATAACTTGCAGCTCCAGCCGAAGGGGTATTATGGGCCTGTTTATATTGTTTGTGTGTTTCTAGTCAAGCTTAGACTTTTCGTCTTTAAATAACAAATGAAGATTTACCACAGGTACAGGGTCTGGCAGTCCTTCTTGGACTTTGCTGACGCAATTAAATATCTCCATCATCAAATGACTGTCATCGAGCTGAGTACTCTTAAGAACACATCCTTTTTTACGGAGTAAAAATGTGTGTTTTATATGGAAAACAGTTTCTTAAGCGGGGTCTTATCTTGAAAGAAGCATCGGTGCACAACAGAGCCTGATAATTCACGCAACACGAAACAACCCGTTGGTGTAATAGCAACGAGTTATAATTAAAGTTATAATTAAACTGCAATAAGTATGCATTTGAAATACTAACAATCAATGCTATTACAATCATAATTCAGACACCGTAATAAAATAATCTTCAGGAAAGAATGTATTATTTAGTGTTAGTTGTTTATCATCTGTCATGCAGCCGGTCTTCATTAGAAACTTTGGCGTTGCATGTTAATCCTTTCTGGAAGTAAAGCTTCATAGCGTGCAGCAAGTGTTCATTTACTAGGCGTATTCGAGAGCATCATCTGGACAAGCCGGTATCATCAACGGAAATCGTTACCATAGTCTGCTGAAGTGGGTCTGTGATCTTAAAATGCCTACTTGATGCGCAAAGTTCATGTTTGCCGAATCCATGCTGATCTGCCAGTAAAGATAAGGCGGTTTCTTCTGTTATATAACCAAGCCAAAAACCGAGACTACAAATTAAAAAGCAGGTCGTATGTAGCATTACACATTTGATGATGGTTGTCACGTATTGTATCGGTAATTTTGGATTAAACCCACGTATACAGACTACACAAACGAGTGCGGCTGTAGTATATAAACCAAGGTGACTTCTCGAAAGCCTTGTTCATCATTTAGCTACACATAGTTAAAAGAACATTTCGTAAACTTCTGTAACTTGTTTATTTCATTGGGGACATTTTAGCTGTATGTATAATTATTTTCTTTGTTTATTGTATCTGTATTCGTTTTAGGTAACTGTTCAAGTCAGACGCACGTGTTTGGTGAGGAGTGACCGCCCAGGTCCAGCAGGGGGCTGGATCAGAGCCGCTCTCCTCGCTGCCAGCAGTGGCAGAGGCGGACACTTGGCGGACGGGGCAGCTCTGCGCCGCACCTGTGCGTTTGCGCGGTCAGGGTGTTTGCACGGCCAAAGCTGCACTAAATGGACCGCTTCGTGTTTGCTGTCAGCCCTCTGCGCCTGTCCTGCATTTAAAGCCTCGGCGATGCGCTGTCCGGCGTCCGCGGATGTGTGATACGGCAACCCGGGTGTCATTTTCTCTCTCGCCGGCAGCTCGTTGTGTAGAAAATCTGTTTTTTGAAACTGCAGGGAACAACATGGACTAATTGCTTTTTTCCTCGTTCACGATGGGACTATATAAACTTTCCCTTGTGTTTGGTACATTTTTTGTCGTTTCAGGTAATACTGGGAATTTATTAATTTACACCGCATTACTGTCACTAGATCCACGCCCGAACTGAGTGAACTAGAATATCTTATTTCTCGAATTAGTATATTGCGTTTTATTTCCGTATTGTTTTGCGTGTAATATCTTTCTTTTAATGCACATGAGTTTTTACCCGTAATTGTATTATGAATTCATATTTAAATGGCATTTTCCAATTTTGATGCGGCTGACCAAACGCCCTGTTTCACGGGCGATCTTTATTGATTTTTTTTAATACCAACGTCTATATGTTTATCCTGTTTGTGCTATTAAGTTTTAGGCTTCGGCGTGGATCCTGCTTTGCGCATCAATGTTTTCGATGAATTAAATCTTGGAGAGGGGTTCCCTGGAGTTTCTCAAGTCCAGGGCTTCCACAACGAGAGCCGAGCTTTTCTCTTCCAAGGTGAGACAAGACGAAATCTCCTGTTTATAGCGTCTCCTGTTTATAGAAAATGCAGTTTAACCGAGTACACGTTGCGGAACACTCTTACTTCGTCGTAAAACGCCGAGTAAGATGCAGAATAGTTTAGGGGATATAGGGACGTCCTGTTTCTGGTGCATTCGTATGTGTCATTGATTCGCAGACATTCCAGGGATGGAACTAAACAAGTAAGCGGCGTTGAGGAAATAAAAAAATCATCATTTCAAAACAAAAGTTGAACGTTATTGGTTTAAATGTGAAGGGCACCCGTGAATTTGAGGCAGCAGATGGTGTTGTGGTTAAGGCAGCGTGTCCAAGCAGGGGAACCGTTGGTGCATTTAGAGGCATTGGACAGTCCGCCGCGGAACAGGATGATGCTGCACTGTTGTAAACCGTGCTAATCAATTCACGCTCTGATATGCATAAACAATACTGTCAGCACACAGCTGTGGCACATCGCTAGCAGGTAGCATTTGGCTGATTGATTGATGGGTTTGTGACTGAAGGATTGATTGGTGCACTTACCGCCTTGATAAAATAATTAAACACGTCGGTACTGGGCTCAGCACAGTGGTCCCAAAGGGTTACTCTCCACCTGCTGTCCGAAAAAGCTTCTTACGAGCTTCTGTGATTTGGAGTTTACTTGCCCTAACCGTCTCGAAAAATAAAGGTGATTTAAAAAAAAAAAAAGGTGTTTTCTTTTTGCACAGTGACGCAGTGGGCTTGACTGTAACCTCACACCTCCCGGATTGGGGATTTAAATCCCTCCCCAAGCCCTGTGTGTGAAGTTTGCTTGATCTCTGCATGTTATG
This sequence comes from Brevimyrus niger, assembly GCA_015164015.2. Taxonomy (NCBI): domain Eukaryota; kingdom Metazoa; phylum Chordata; class Actinopteri; order Osteoglossiformes; family Mormyridae; genus Brevimyrus; species Brevimyrus niger. The sequence goes on along the minus strand of JAABNY020000063.1, from coordinate 22,635,829 downwards.
TTATCATTTTTTGGGTACCTCACCTTCGTCTAAAAACATGCAATTAGGCAAATGGGGGGTCAGGTATATATTCATATTACATTGTGGGGACATTTGGTTTGTTTGCTTGCTTATGGTTAAGATTAGGACTGGTTTATGGTTGATATTGCAGCAATTAGTGTTTTGTCCATAGATATGAATGATATCAATGTGTGTGTGCCTTGCAGTGAACAAATGTTCCATCCAGGGTAACTCCTGTATTGCGTAATTCCAGGCCTACCACAACTCTGCGTTAGATAAACAGTATGGATGGATGGATAAGAAGGATGGATGGATGGATGGTTGGAATGATGGCTGTATTTTCTTCAGCTTCCTCTCGTCCACTCTGTCGGCTTCATTTTTAATTTCTGGCACGAGCAGTACCACTGAACAGCCTTTTTTGTCTCATTTTTGAAGTAGAGGTATCTCTGTGGTCAGGGATTCCAGCCCTGACATGTCGAAGCAGCACAGAGCAGCAGATCAGCTCCAGAGTCTCGGCTCCCGGCCGGCATCCCACACGCCGCTTCTCTCGCATTCTGTCGTTGCGACACCTCGCCTACCTGTGTTCCCTCAGCCATCTCACAGGAATCGGAAACGCTGAACGTCACATTGCATTTAAAAAAAATATATATATATTTTCAGCCCTATCAATTTGAATAACGAATACAGGTGATGGTATTCCTGGGTTTAACTCTTTGCTGAGGCAATG
>JAABNY020000063.1:22596075-22610793 GCA_015164015.2 Brevimyrus niger | reverse complement strand
CCCTGTGACCCTGCGTTCCTGTTCCCAATGTCCCCAGCCCTTTGTGATGGCCGATGTGAGAACGGGGGTACCTGCGTCTCCTCAAATACCTGCGTCTGCCAACAGGGTTTCACGGGGAAGAGGTGTGAGACAGGTAAGGCGCTTGGGGGTGGTCAGGGAGGAGGTGCGAGTTGGGGAAGGAGGCTAAAGTTAGCCGATCCACTTATGAAGGAATCTAGCACTGAGCCACTAAGGTACCTTCAGGAGGCTGACATGCCGTTGGATGTAACAGAAGTAATAACATCCACAGTAGGTAAAGATCCCTGAAAGATGGCATCTAATCCCGGGATGAAGTTGCTCACAAAATAAAGAAGTGTACGGCTTTTTTTTTTCTCCTCAAAAATGGAACTAGGCCCTTAAATCAGACTAGGATTACCATCATCTGGAGTCACAAAGTTTCATTTCCATCCACGGTCTGAGTGTGAATGTGCAATTTACATGGGGGTGGGGGGGGATAGGGAAGCATGTGATTTCTTTGGAATATTAATATTTGATTAACTGAGAAAATGAGTCGGAGTGTCATCCTGTGGGGGCCCCGAGGCTGACGGACGACGCGATATGAAAGCGTGTGGGTGAGCGCTATCTGCTGCTTCGGCACAAGCCCAGAAGACCGGAGATGGTTCCGTCCGTCTTTTCGTCTGTCCCCGTGACTGTGATGCCGGGTTGCTTCCTGCCTTGCCCCCGTAGCCTCTGGGATCAGCTCCAGATCCACCTTGATCCTGAATAGGACAAGCAATTTCAGAAAATGGATGGATGGATGGATGGATGGATGGATGGGGGTTCAGTGGTGGCAGATTCATGGGTCCTATCACATTAAGGGGCCTTGAATTCAATATAAAATTTTTTAGGGGGGGGAGGGGCAGAACTTCTAGCTACTGTTCTGGCTACAGTAGCGGTGTTTTCTTAAATTAATTCAAGAAGTCTGTTTTCTTACCTCTTTTCTTCCTCTGTGCCGGTATTAAGTGCACGCCCCCTCCCTCCCCCCACCCGTTTAAATAAAGTCCCCTTTCCATGCTCCTACCCCCATTCCTCACAACTCCATTTGCTGCCCCGTCCCCGGAATACTGGAATACGTCGTAAGAGGAACGGCGGGTGCGGGGTTTTGGGGGCAGTAAAGACAGCACCGCTGTGAATGGTCACATCATCCTTTATCTGCGTTTACTAATTCACGCTGCATGCCTCACTCCATATTTCACTCCAGTCCATGGGGAAAAGGGGTCAGGATATCCAGCAAAGGAGGAGAGAGGCGGAGGCTGGGCATCTAAGCTAGGCGCCCCCTGCCTGTCATTCTGGCTGGGTAGGGGGAGAGACGGCTTCTGCCTTGGATTGGCAGCTAATTCATCACTCGCCGCTTATTATCCGCCACCACCCAGTGCCCCCTTCAGGCCGAGATAAGCATCAGCAGGTTGACAGGAAAGGGGGGGGGGGGTGAGGTTAGGGACGTGAGGATGACACGCATCACTTCCTCTCACGCTTCCTGTGCCCGCGTCCCGTCACACAATGCAGCGTCCCCCGTCCTCCGTGTGCTGTGTCTGCCCCTCCGTGAGGAGAAACCGATTATCGGCTTGCAAAGGAGGAAATTACTGAAAGATTAACAAGCAGACAGATCTTATCTGCGCCCTGTTTAGCTGATTTTATTCCAGCCAGCAGGGAGGTGCGGGGGGCTTGGGGGCTGCCCCCCTTTTTGAGGTCCTGATTGCTCATTTTCAATCGCCGATTTAACAAACTACGACGCCCCCTCCACTTGACAAAATTTATTGTGGGTGACCCCCGCAGCCCCCAGTCAGTTTAGTCTCCAGAGCCCCTATAAAAACAAATAAAAAAAATAATTTTATCTAATAGTAACCTTATGATGGATTTCTTCATTTTATTTACAGCCATTCTCACAGCCATGTTCCGTCCCCTCTAAGCTACTACAAGGTCACAGCAGAGATCCAGTACAGAGCGGGTTGTTTTCTGTGAAACACGGGTCTCATAATGAGGTCCAGACGGCAGCCAGCGGTATCGGTAATTAACCCGGGCTGTTAGCCGAACGGTGTCATCCGTGAGATTCTCAGGTGGGCCACAAGGGGGTCTTTTTTATGGCGGGGGGGGGGGGGGGGCAGGTGCTTTTTTGCTTTTTTAAGTCAGGAAAGGGAAGGCTGGGAGAGTTCTGCTGATGGACGACTTGCTATAATGGACCTTGTTAGCTGGCGGGGGGCAGTGACAGCTGGCAGTTATTGGGCGGGGGTGCTGTGGGCATCCTGATGATGGGGAGGTGGGAGAGGAGGGCCGTCCCAGGGGGGCGCATTAAAACGCCGGGGGGGGACAGATGGGCGCGGGGTCACTGGGGCCCCATCCCCGGCCTCGGCTCCTGCGGTGTGTGATCGCGCTGTGCGCCAGTGCTGCTTATTTCTGCCTGAGTCAGCACTTCCCATTGTGCTCTCCTGTAACGACCTAGCCTGTGCTAACAGATTACGTGACATCTACCCGCTCCTCTCTGTATCTCCGCGGGCTTGTTATTTCCTGGGCGGAGCTCCGTCCAATCGCCCCGCCGGTATTTATGGAAACTCTCTGCGGAAATAGCCCTGAGAGACGTAGGCATACGAGGGAAACGTCGCCTGGGTTTCAGGTGCCCTGGAACAGGTTCCTGAGGGATTTCTCTTAACCTGCCCCTTGCGTTATAAATAGAAAGAGCTGTAATAGCTGAACGTTTATTATTTTAAGATTATCATCCATCAAGAAAAACGTTATACTTTTTGTCAGACATTTTGAATTCACTTTTATTGTAATTACTTTCATATATTAACATATAAATGCAGTTATGAGCGCTGTGTCTCGATGTCTCTCGTTTGCGTTGTTGAGCATGTTTCATTCTTTAATATTACTTTTGGCCGCCGCTCTTGCACTTGTTAATAACCATTTCCCGTGTTATTACTTTCTCTGCAGGGAAATTTCCCATCTTTCACCAGGGCTGCTTCCGAGCCAGCAAGGTTATTAATGTTAACCTCGCTTGTGCCCGGGCGAAGACGTCAGCAGCGCCTGTAGGGGGCAGTAGAGGAATCTGGCTGCTAGAAGCAGTTCCTCCGTGGTACCGCGACGCCCCGTTCCCGTTCCCAACGCTTTGACAGCCGTCTCCATCGGTTTGTTCCACTGCTCCGTTGACTTGGCCCACCCCAGCAGTTCTTTGAGTGGGTCTGTCTAGTGGAGGAGGCTCATTGATCAGTCAGTCGGGTCTCCCTTGTTAGCCTGTCCTGTTGACAGCAGCAGCTATACATCTCAATGGGTCATAGTATAAAGGATGGTTCCACCCCAGTGACTTTGTGGGGAGACAAAAATGACAACGAGCACCGAAGACAGACATGGCTTGAGGAGAAGAGTCTGCCAGTGTCTTATGTTTGATGATTCTGAAATGGTTTACCCAGAATAGCCGGGCCACCTGACTCGAATTTCAAATCGTACGTTTTGTGGCTCAAAGCGATGTGTCAGTCTAGCAGGCAAACCCTAAATAATTTAAAAAAATAATAATTAAAAAAGAACACATCCAAGACAGATCTTGACGGGGCTAAACTGCCAGATGTCATAATGGTTTAGGTATGATGGGTAAACAGCTTATTAGCGAGGCGTTAACTTATTGCTGCACTCAGAGTAGAACTTAAAATGAACCATCTGGTTACTGTTAAAAATCCAAAATGTCGGAAAAAAATTGAAAAACATTAAAAGCTCATTTCCTTTACCACACATATCTCTGGGGGAGTCTATACCCATGATTTCTGATCTGTACGGAATAAGTTAATCGATTGGCGCTTTTATGCGACAGGAATTGCTTAAAATTCTCCCATACCTTCAGGTAAATCCTGAGAAGGATATTTGTTGGGGATAAAAAACAAGGATCATTGGTCTTCTGGTGAACGAGGAGTTGGGCTGAATGTAGGGCTAGCGTCTGCTGCCGGAGTATGATTTCGTCACATGAAATACGGCTGCATTTTTTTTTATAGGAAGCTGTGTATACAGTGTCCAGCACTGCACTCTTATTGCAGTGTCCTATTCAGCATCCCGATCTTGTGTTTGCTTAGCAGTTTGGATGGCGAACAGCTTAGCTAAGACGACCTGTTTCTGAACTGCCTTTGGCGTGTGACTGAGAGAGTCTCTGTTTGAAAGTGAGCCTCCTGCAGTGGACCTGCCTTGCATACAGGATGAGCTGTGCTACATTCAGGCCGTAGATTTTTAAGGCTTGTCGTAACATCAATTGAGATTCAATTGACAGTGTAGGCAGCCCCAGGTAGACGCATATGAATTGTATGTGTATTATGCATTTATGTATGCATTTACAGTATGAACATAGCACATAAGGATCTTGGTGTTACACTTATTGGCAAATTTAAGGCTTTGAAATCTGTAGCTTTTAATTGATACTGGAGGGATTTTATTGGGAAAATATTTTCAGAGATATGTCAAGTAATTGCAAATAAGATATCTACTCAATGAGCTGCGCAGTTTATGAGAGCATTGCCAACAAATTACTTGAACATTGAGTGTCTGTTCCAGAATCATTAATTTGTGGTTGCTATAGAGCGGGACTGTTACCGCTAAGATTAGACAATTGCACCTGTGCTTTGATGGGTAGGATTGTCCAGATGCAATGACTTGTATACGACGCAAGACCAGAATAGTTTATGGGTTTTTTTTTGCTGCCTAAGTTTGATTAGTTGCAGAATTGAGGTCTGAAGATCAAAAAGAGTAATGATATACATAAATAAATACATTTGTATTGTTGCTCCGTGTGAAAATTGAGACTTAGGTAAATTGCAGTTTGCCAGTTCACAAGACAGATGCTGAAATCCTCCCCGCGTGTCCATTCTTCTTTGTGATGATATTTCCAAGTTTCATTCAAGTTTAATTTAAGGAACGTCAAAACAGGTGGAAATTATCTACGGAAAGCACAGGTTAATTACGGCTCGCATGGCCGGGCATGAGTTTAACTTCCAGGTTAATGGCCTATTTGAAATGTTATTTATGAAGGGACAAATTGTGATTAAAAGTGAGTTGTGAAAAGCTTCTGTATCTCTCAAAATTCCCTTCAGGCGCCAATCTGAAGCTCTCTATCCCAGATTACCCGTCGGCCAGTCGGAATCTGTTGCGTGACCAGGGCTAATTAGGGGCTGGCTAAGAGCACAGTCATTTGCATAATGGGAGGTCTGAGCACACAGCTAATGGATGACCACAGAGGACTCGGAGTCCTGGAGATAATCAGAGTACAACTTTTTCCAAAATTCCCTCCATTGACCAGGTGTTGTGGCAGCGGGTCTAATAGGATATTATTTGATTTATTTTGCTTGTTTTGGTTTAATACATCGCGCCATCTTCCGCCGGTATTGGGTTTACTTTGGCCCTGGTGAAGAATGACCTGTCATTAAGCTGTGCACCAGACCAAGTGGTTCAGCTGAAGCTGAAGATGAGAGTGCATTCGAGGGCGCAGACCCCGGAAGGCGGGGCTGGGAGAAAGGAGAGAGATTGCTGTTTAGGAAGAGGTAGCAATGCACTGTGTGGGTGTGGGGTGAGAGTTTAGCTGTCTTATTGTATGTCAGAGCAGAGGATTGTGGGTAAACTATGTGGACAATGAAAAATGACACCCGCGCTAAAAACTACTCATTCAGCAGGGGGAAAAAAAAAATATTTGCCATTGTTCTTTTGTTTAGCTTAGTAACCACATTTACTGCATTTTACTGGTATGTTAGTGCAGATACCAGGCTTGACTCCTTCGTGAGTTCTGAGGCCGCGGGAAGCAATGGCCAGCTATTCCAAAAGATGCGATTCCGGCAGAAAAGACCACTCTGACGTTTGCCGTGCTGTTTCTCTCCCGCCTTGTGTATGCGTGTGTGTGTGTGTGTGTTTCTGCACGTCCACGTGCGACTGCGCACGTGCGCCCGAGGCAGACATTGACGAGTGCTCCGACGGGTTCGTGGAGTGTGACAGCCGGGCCACTTGCGTCAACCTGCCGGGATGGTACCACTGCGAGTGCCGTGATGGTTACCACGACAACGGGATGTTTTCACCTAACGGAGACTCCTGTCAAGGTGGGAATGAGGTTATGGAAGCTAACCTACCATCTCCATGTGCTTATCTGCTAACTAAGCTAACCTGCATCTAGGCTCGATGACTCTAACAGGGCTGGACAATCTTGTCCGCAGAGGGCTGGTGCGTGTGCGGCTTTTTGGGATACCCCTTTAGGTCAGCTGTTCAAACTCAGGTGTGAGGGACTCTCCAGCTAATCAGTCCTGTAATTAATAATCTATTTAGGGAGTTATAGCGAAAAGCCACATACCCAATGGCATTTTCCAGAGAACATAGCCCACCCTGATGCTATACGATCAAGCCATCTAGACGTTATACTGTGGAATATGGTATCTTGACTGTATTTATAAAAGCAATTTGCCAGGCGGCCTAATTTTTGTCACCACGATTTCCAAAATGATGCGGTGCACCCAAAATATGGCGGGATCCCCAAACTACCGGTTCACTGTTATACCACCCAAGCTTACCTGCTGGGGTGCTATAAAGGGGGGGGGGTTAGGATCAATCTAATTAAAAATCTGCAACATAATTGGATTGGTCTGGGTTGGGAGCCCAATATTACATGCTGTCTAGTTGCATGTGAATCCAAGGGCTTGAGGTCAAAGGTAATTTCTCTGTGTATAAAGAGCAATCAGGTCGAGGTGCATGGTGCACATGGCGATGGGTAATGCTAAAGGTGGCTAAAGCTAATATGAGCATGGCGGTGGGTAATGCTAAGGGTGGCTAAGGCTAATATGAACATGGCGGTGGGTAATGCTAAGGGTGGCTAAAGCTAATATGAGCATGGCGGTGGGTAATGCTAAGGGTGGCTAAGGCTAATATGAGCATGGCAGTGGGTAATGCTAAGGGTGGCTAAGGCTAATATGAGCATGGCAGTGGGTAATGCTAAGGGTGGCTAAGGCTAATATGAGCATGGCAGTGGGTAATGCTAAGGGTGGCTAAGGCTAGTATAAGTTTGTATCCAGACTAATCTGCATGCAGGCACACTTTGGTGAATCAGGTCCTGCGTGGGCATGTGTGTGAAATCCTGTCTGCGACTACACCGCATCGTATGACTGTGCGACTGTGCACACGTTCTCCCCCACCCGCTCCAGACATAGACGAGTGCCGGACGGGGAGGAATACCTGCGCCAACGACACCGTCTGCTTCAACCTGGAGGGGGGGTATGACTGCAGGTGCCCCCACGGGAAGAACTGCACGGGGGACTGTATCCACGAGAACAAGGTCAAACACAACGGGCAGATCTGGGTGCTGGAGAGTGACAGGTGCTCCGTCTGCTCATGTCAGGTGAGAACCTCTCAAATGTGTGGATTTTATTCATTTGTTAATTTCAGATATATTTTTAATACAGTTTACATTATCAGTTGGTTATGTGAATGTGTGGCTCTGCAGATTAGGACACTTTTCCTGTGATTGGAAGGTTACTGGTTCAAATCCCTGTGTTGGTGGTGATGTCACTGTTAAGTAAGCCCCTTAATCCCAAATTGCTCAGTATAAGATTATAAACATGATTTGTTGAGCTCTTCTATTGATCAGTAGCATACCACATACCTCGAGGACTTGAGTTCAAGGTTCCAGGTTCCTTGAGTTCTGGCTCTATTTGTGTAGAATTTGCATGTTCCCCCCATGTTCGGGGTAGGGTTAGGGTTTGGATTAGGGTTAAGGTTAGGTTTAGGGTTAGGTTTTGGATTAGGGTTACCTGCAAAACAATTGTCAGATTGGGTGAATGGTCTGTGTGTACCCCGTGATGGGTTGGTGTGCTGGAGCTTCCGGGTTCGGTTCTGGACCCCCATGGCCCCGTATAGGACATTCAGGTACCCAAGGTGGATAAGGCAAGCTCAGCGGGTGGTACTGCTGCCTCCCACCTTCAGAGTCGGTATGTGCCCAGTGATGACCTGGCATCCCATCCAGGGTGCGCCACACCTCTGCCTTGCACCCTGCAATGACTGGGATAAGCTAGAGGCCTCCGTGCCCCTGGAGCTGAATAAAAAGTTAGGGGATGGGTGGATGTTTTTATGTAGATTGGTAGCATCACCGGCAGTATTGAAGCGGGAAGGCAGACAGGTCCAGCGGCTCACTGTAGATTGTGTCCGTTAACAAACGAGCTGTCCAAATGCGTATTGGGGAGGGGAGTACAGTGCTGATGGGCTTAGCCTGTTCACCAGGAAGCGCACTCGCAGCCAGCGAGTAAGTAGGACGGGTTCTGGGGGGCGGGGCAGCTGCCAGCTGATAAGTAGGTCCCCCCTCCACATATCAGGGACAGGATTAATGGGCGTGCCAGGGTGATTAATGAGTCGCCTCCACGCTGCCACACCAGTAGCTCAGTGCAGAAAGATGGTCCCTGACTCCCCACACTGAGTAAGCGGCCAGGATCCACTTGTTTACATCCTGATGTGTTTGTTGCAGCGTTTTTTTCGCCAGGTGGGGCGCTCCGCCGGAGTGCCATTATACAGCAGCCTGCTTGTGTGTTGCATCTCCTGGATGGGTCTCTGAGTTCATCTGCTCATGCCTGGGATTCTGCATTTTTCTCTGCTCCCACTGCCAATATGTTGCGCAGAGGCTCTGTGTTTGACTGCTCATGTCTGGGACTCTCCATTTCTCTCTCCTCCCCACTGTCTGTGTGTTGTGTTGAGGCTCCATGTTCAATTGCTCGTGCCAGGTATTCTGCGTTTGTCTTTTCTCCCGCTCGTGTTGTGTCGAGGCCCTGTGTTCGATTGCCTTTGCCTGAGCTTTGATCATATGCGCACTTGGCAGAGCGGGCTGGTCCTGTGCCGGCGGATGGTGTGCGACTGCGACAACCCCACGGTGGACCTGTACTGCTGTCCGGAGTGTGACCCGCGTCTCAGCAGCCAGTGTCTGCACCAGAGCGGTCTGAGGGCTTACAGCAGCGGGGACACCTGGTTGGAGGGCTGCCAGAAGTGCCAGTGCTTGGTGAGCCAATCACACACTGTGCCCCATTCTTTGACCCACCTTCCTCCGACTCCAAATAACCCTGCTGTGCGTTATGAGTTGTTTATTTTTTAATAGGTAGCTAGGTTTAGGTGTCTTTAATTTTAGCCACAGCTCCATATACTAGGGCACCGTAGTAGATGGTTGATTTTGTGCACACAAAAATAAAACGGGATAGGATTTCTTAGGGGTCTGGAGCATGCATAGCAGGGCATTACAAACTCCCATCATGCATCTTACTTGCCCTCCTGCTGTCCTTGTGCCTACTACGTGCACATGGCGGTCCGGGATCATGATCCCGTAGTCGTCCGCACATTCAGGAGTAAAGCGATGGGACAAACAGTAGGTGGCGCCGAGGAGTTGCCGCGGCAAATAGGAGGGCCGTTGAGAGCAGCCTGAGGTGGTACAGCCCGGCATCGTGTCGTCGACGGTGCTGCGTAAAGGGCTGGGAATGAACACTCACCGACCGCCCCAAGCCAACAGCAGAGCAAGGACAACAAGGCTCTCTCAACGGCTAATACAATTCGGTTCATATGCCAGTTTTGAAAAAGAAAATCTCCCAAAATGACGTTTCCGTAGCACAGCTTTGTTGGATGATGGGTGAGAGAATCCCATAATCCCCTGCTTCTCTGGGTTACAGAATCCTCGCTAAGACTGCTACCGGGAAACATGGAAACATCTCTGGAAATGGCAGAGGTTCTTCTGTAGAGTGTAATGCTCTCAGATTTGCTGATCCCCGTTCGGTAAATGTCGCTGTGTACCGCGGGACGTCCGAGCCAATGAAAAGAGAGGCTCGCCGAACGCTTTGGGGCCTGTTTTGTAACGTCGCAAAGGGGCGAAATCACAATCTGTCACGTAGCGGCAGACCCTGGCATGTTCTAACCTTGAACGCGATTCACTGCAAGAGCCGTTTCAAAACACTTTCCGTAAGAGGAAGCTCAGTGCTGCATATTACAGGAAAACCGAACAGAACATTGCCAAATTACTCAAGGCTGAGAAACATAACCATAACTTATAAATTCTGATGCAGAATGCCCTCCCCCACCACCATCAGGGACCTGGCAGGGGACATGGCCGCCCACGTGGAGACAGATCACTGGGCCCGCTTGTGGCAAGAAACTGAAGAAATTGCAGCCATATTACCCAATCTGTCTGAAATACGCATAATTATTAAACCTATTAATTAAGTACAGGGTACAAGAACACTGCATTGTGGTTCATGTGAATTAGAATCAAATATCCTGAACGCTGCTATTCTGGAGAGGTGACTAATGTTTGTTGTAATCCGTCGAGTTTCTTCTTACCTGCGATCTTCCGGTCAGAACACCGGTTGCTGCTTTCTGATCTTCCCATCCTGTCACAGCAGGGAGAGGTGGACTGCTGGCCGCTGCCCTGCCCGCTGGCTGACTGCGAGTTCACGGTGGTGCCCGAGGGCGAGTGCTGCCCGCGGTGCGCCGCCGACCCATGCCAGGCCGACGCCGTCCGCAACGACCTCACCAAGACGTGCACCGACGAGCTGGGCATGGCTCGCCTCAGCGGGGCATCCTGGACCAAGCATGGCACCGAGTGCACGCTCTGCCACTGCAAGGTAAGGCCTGTTAGCTGTGTGCTAACTGTGCTAGCGGCTAATAGCCACAGGCTAACTGCACTTATAGCCTCAAGCTATGTGAGCTCACCTTCGGTAAGCCTTAGGGTAACTTCACTGGTGGTTAGCAGCTGTAGGTTAATTCTGCTCATAGTTAATAGCTGCAGGCTAACTCTGTTTAGCAGGTGACTCTACTCACAACAGTGACTCTAACATGACCCCCCCCCCCAATCTGCTCTCTCCCCACCTCCTAGAATGGACACACCTGTTGCTCAGTGGACCCCCTGTGTCTTTAGCCGCTTTGATGGGCCAGAGAGGCTTTTGTACAGTCTTCTTTCCTTAAGAACTACCCTTCCCAGAAACCCCTTTATACCAAAAAACAGTGTCACGGCGCACCAAACAGACGACGGACCCTCGGCCCTCTCCCCGCAGTATTCCTCAGCACGCGTGCCGGCCTGTTGTGAGGACGTGATCTACATCTACGACAGAACTTTGTAAAAAGTACCTGTTCTGGCATGAGCCTTCTAGCTGTTGAAAACTGATTGATTTTTTTAATCCATTTTCAATGCAGAATAAGTGTCTGGGAATCCCCCTAAGTAACGATTTCAAATGTTTTATTTATGACTTCATGGGCGTTGTGTGTGTTCAGTTGTTTGGTAACACTGTTTTGTGTTTAATTTATCCTGTAACTTGCTCCTGTGATGTGGTGAAGTAAACATGTTTGTTTACAGTTCAGTCTGCATTCGCTCCTTTTTTTGTCTATATCATGATCAATAATTAAACAACCTTCTCCCGGATAATAAAAATATTCTGATTCTGATTCAATATGATATGCACCACTAAAAATACTCACATGTAAAATGTCAAACAGCCCATGGTTCAAGGTGTAAAAAAATAACTACAGCTGATGTAGTGGTACCAACAGTGACAGTGACAGAAGAAGCTCAGACACAACAACACAGTCATGGCTTCCAAAGGCAATACAACAATAGTAGAGTATAGAGCACTCAGCTGTCCAGACGGCTCAAGCTAGCTCCCCTTTCCAGAAAATACTGACCCCGTGATTATGCTCTGTTAGACCCCAACAAAGAACCAGGCATTCGGGAGGTCGTGGATGTCGGGTGAAGACAAACTATGTATCCACAGAGAAGGAAACGCAACATGAATTGAATTTAATTGAATTGAATTGAATAATCCTTTAATCGTCCCACAAGGGGAAATTTGGTTGTAACAGCAGCTGTCGTCCCTTCCATGCCGTCTCCAAGGAACCATCACTGATCCGCTAAAGTGCATATCTTATACATGCTGTCCTAAGACACTCATCGTAGTATACATGCTTATCTGACACACAGATAATTTCTCCTACACCAAGGTTCTATTTAAAGAGATAGTAATATAATTTAATGTACCTTTACAAGGAATGGTAATATTCTTCAGTAGGGGTTCCCAAGTCCTGGTCAGTGGACTGGTACTGGTCCTTGACTGGTATTAACCCAGCTGCAGAACACTGGGAGTAGAATTACCACCCAACCTGTATATTTCAAGGTCGTCTTGTATTTTACAGCACTTTTTGTGTGACATTAACTGGTCATGCAGACATCAGAATGTTAGGAATCCTTAATCTAGAGGAACCTTTATCCCAAGGTAAATGTTGTAACAGACTTAGGAAAAAATAACATGAACAAACTGTGACGTCTGTCTAGAACATACAGATCATCCTTGGGTAAAATTCCTGCTCAATTCGGTGACTTAATGGAGCCATTGTCTTTAATTCAGTCTATCAGACAAATATAAACACTGTCTCAGACAACACTAATTTGCTCATTGTTTTATTTCTGTGAGGTTATTTACTGGAATGCAAAAATGTCACACATGCCCACCAGTTTAGAGTCTCTATTTTCCATTGCTTCTGAATGCAAATTATAATTAATAGCTGTAGAGAAAATGCAGATATAATTAGTGTCTATTTTCTTTTAAAGAATGTGACATTAGCTGTACAGCTAGTTCTTTTGTATGCAGCCATACATTTGCTAATTAACTGTATTTTTTTCTATGTTAATCAAGATTTGCTCAAGAAATTTGTATTTGGCTATTATTTACAGGGTTTATTTATTTGAGTAGTTTTGTTATGTAGCCTGATTCCAGCCTGTCATCTTAACAACGGTTGCTTAGCGACTGCACCGATAGTGTAGTGGGTGCTGTAGATCATGAGGGTTTACTATGACAATCAAAGTCACAAGGTTAGATATGGTTTCCTTGGTTGTTTTGGCCCAGATTGAGGTTCTTGTGGGTACAGGTTTGATGCTGTGTTGGGCAAAATCAAGTTGCTCCTGTTTAGATACCGATGAGAAAACTGAAAAGGAGAGACAGCTTCAGAATCTTCTAGAATAAAGGCGGACCCCGTTAACTAACCACACCCAAACCGGAATGCCATAGATCCTTCTTTTTTCACTGCAACCCTTATACCATTATTTATTCTGATCTAAATCTTCATAATATAACAGTTACAGTCATTCTCTTTGAATCCATTTTCTCAAAGAACTAGAGCTGCTGTAACAGAGTTGGGGTTTCATTTGTGCTATTTAGCCAAACTTAAAAAAGTGTCAGCAGATGAAGTGACGAAATAGCTGTAAACTACTGGTTTTATGTTGCGCAGATGTAAACAATCTACAACATATGATCTCAACAGGAATGGCTCATTGGGATGTTCACTGCAATGTTCACTGCGATGTTCACTGCGATGTTCATTGGGATGGTCATTGGGATGTTCATGAGGGTGTTCACTGGCATGGCCATCTGGATGTTCAGCGAGATGTTCACTGCAATGTAATTGGGATGTTCTTTACCCTACACACATGATGGCTGATAGGACCAAGGGATTTCATAAAAATCTCTCCACCAACCTGTTATTATATAAAGCGCAGTGAGAGTATTTGGGCTGAGCTGGACTGTGACTCGGACCTGAAACAAGTCAGCCCTTAACAAGATCTCCCAGGAAATGGCCCTCCTGAACCACACTGAAGTCCCCGGGATTCCCAGCATTGTAAGGGCTTCTCAGATGGCAAGCTTGCAGTGACTAATGGGGGCACCGTCATACTGCGCTGCTGTATGGCTAATTAAAATCTGCCTGTAATAAGGTGCGTCGCCCAGGAACATTTTCACCTAAATCACTGGTTTGATTAATTTCTTAGCAAGCCATTTTCCTGTAGTTACTCACTGTAATTTAATCTCTTAATTACTGAATTCATTTTTTCCACATATCTTTATTGTTTTGCTACTTCATTATAAAATACATGAAGAGGGCAGCTATTTGTGACACACACACACACACACACACACACACACACACACACACACATGTAGGGTAAACATATCCTTATGGGGACCGCTCATTCATTTCAATGGGGAAAACTTTATTCCCAATGAACCTTAACCCCTACCCAGCTCTAACCTTTATCATAAGCAACCAAACAAAATACAAGACTTTCGGCATTTTTAGTTTTTTGATTGCATTCACAGATGTTTGTGGAGTCCTGAAAAATGATCCCCACAACATTAAAATATTTGGTCCCCACAATGTGATTACAAATGTAATTTATGAACACAAACAGATACACACACAGCTGTATAAGTCTGTATACTTGAATACTGTAACTATTTATATCTGAATACTTGAGTCAGTTGGCAGACATCCGTTGATTGGTTGATGTTATGGAATGGTAAATAGATTTTTTTTAAAACATCCATCCATCCATCCATCCATCCATCCATCCATCCACCCTAAGCACTTATTCAGTACTGGGTCGCAGTGCCGTTCAAAGCCGCATTTCTCGGCTAGGGAGTTTAAGTTAGCCGGCGCCTCCTGAGGGCTGCATAGGTAGAATCAGTGTGGGTCCCGCAGCAGAGTTTGGGGTTCGATGGCTGCGGGACAGCAGGCCGGCTGGCGCTGCGCTGGGGAGTGCGGTGGCAGGCTTCCTCTCCCCGCCGCTGCTCTCCGCTGACACCTACCGTCCCCGGAAGGACTGGGGGTGGAAATCAGCGACTCCCTCTGTCACATCACTGGAGAAGACCTGCAGCGCGAGGAGCGAGA
>JAABNY020000063.1:22569164-22586365 GCA_015164015.2 Brevimyrus niger | reverse complement strand
TTTTTTTTCTATAGTACCTGTAATGGACAATGTCTTCAAAGAGATTAGAGGAGTGGAGAGGGGGAGAGGAAGGGAGGGAGATGACGCAGGACTTAAGTTAACCTGATGGGCGTATTTACAGCCTGTTGCTTTGTGGAAAAGAGAAAGTGAAACTAAGAAAGTGAAACAGATACACTAATTTCACTGCTGTTCCTCAGTGCTGAGGTCATGATGAGGTCATGATGGCCAAATCGAGGATAGACAGAGACAAAATTAGTACCACAAGCTCTGAAAAATGCCAAAATATTTATGATACTGTAGAGTTACGTCGCATCAGAAGAGGTATGACTTTGTCACTTAATAATAATAATAATGAACCATAAAAATAAGCTTTAAAAGGACGGCATACTCAACAGTGACTTGGTGTTTGACCTTTATAACTGTCTAATTTAATGTTTAAAATGAAATGCTTGTAACTCTGCCTTACAAACACCCCAGGACTATTCTCATGGCGCACCATAAATAAACTGCTTTCAGCTTAATTGCCTGAAATGTTACAATTTCCTTCCAAATGCTGAATTAATTAGGAATGGATTTTGATTACCATGCAAGCCTTCGCAGAAAACCCAATATATTCCATAAAAAGTTCAACTGTAAAAAAAAAAGTCTTGAAGGGAGCGGAACTTGAAGAGCTGGCAGGTGCCTGTGACATGTAGCCACTTTTATGTTTGTGAGTGATGACACTTGGGGGAAACTTTGCGTGGCTTTCGGAGGCCGCGGTGTGTGTGTGTGTGTGTGTGTGTGTGTGTGTGTGTGTGTTAGCTGGTGGGAGTTAGAAGAATAGCACAGAGCTCAGGGATTTCTTCCATTACCATGGTGATACATCACCGGCTTTGTATCTACAGAAGCCGCCGTCAAGGAGAGTCTCCGGTCCAGATGTGCATCTATGGAGCCTGACGGCTTCGCCTGTCCGTTACAACGTCATTTCTAAGCCTGTTGGTTTTTTTTTTTTCAGCTCCCATCTGCAACAAGCGTGGCTGGGCCCCGGAGTTCGTTCGGTTTGTAAGGGGTTAACAGAAGCCCCCAGCGCACATTTGTGCGACTCTGTCATCTCCTTCTCGCCGATGAAAATCTGCAGCCTTTTGACTGGAATCGTTTTTAATAATAAATGCGGCACTAAAGCACCTCCTGCGTAACAAAATGCTAATAAAATGTGAAAACTCACTGAGCATTTCTTTAAGGTTGCGCCATAAATTGATCACTTAATGAAAGCCTATTTATTAGAAGTAAAATGGACAAACTCGGGCTGACATAATGGTGTTGCTTGAAGTCGCTGATATTGTTTAGGCAAGACCTCATTATTAGACTGCAGCCAGGGATAAAATGGGCTTTTGTCTTGAGCGAATGCTAATTGCTTCTCCCTCCTCTTGGTCATTAACTCATCCTACAGCTGAATTTTAAACCCGCCGCCGATGGGCCGCGGGATCCGTGATTACGGCTCGCGATTCCACTTGATATTCATGGGGGCCCCTAACCTTGGGACGCCACCTGTACTTTGAGGCGACGTGAAATCACCCCTTGTTGGAAGCTGACGATAAAACGGTCCCATTAAAGCCCGATAGTAAATCACGTACCCCCCCTCCCCCCCCCCCACCCCCGACAGCAGAATGTTCATTAGATTATGCCGACATGCTTTTATTAACGGAATTGCGGGCTCCGTGTTGAGCCATCACCCCGGCTCACTCGCAAATAGCCACCGTGATTAGGATGAGGATTTATATCTGCGTTAAGGGCCGCTGGATCCTGGGCCGGCCGGACGCTCCTCCGGTTTCCACGGAGACACGCCGGCGAGGAACCGTTCCCTTGATGTGAGATTATGATCGATATCTCCACGGCTCCCGTCAAGCGGTGGGGCGGCAAAACCCTGCGATTGTCCTCACCGTAGAAACCGTAGACCGTGACAAGCCCCCCTCCCCCGAAATGTGATAGATAATTAATGGAAACGCTGTTTTGAGTCGTGTGGCTTTGCACGCCACAGACCGTCCAGCAGGAGACCGGGGACTTTTCTTCATCCATGATTAAAGGCGGCGTATTCTGACTTATTCATAGAAGATAAAAGTTTAATGACTGACTCCTCTGCCGGGCCTGAGTGGTGGTGCGTATGTGACCCACCCCGCCTCCGCTGTCTTCATGCTGCTATGGCACCTTTAGCACAGTATCCCCATGGCTCCATATACGGCTGTCAAAGAGCAGCCACTTATCAGTGCTTATCAATAAAAAAACAAATCAAACCTCGCTCTGCAGAATGCCGCCATTCCTGTCCGCCCCACACGCTCACTTGTTAATGCTTGATTCTTGGCCCGATGCTCTGAGATGTATTCAGGCGATTGGCTCGGGGGACGCCTTTGCACGTGGGAGTCATTCCCCGGTGGCGTGTCTGGGGGTTTGGACAGGTGCCGTCTCACGTGGGGGGGTATGGGGTCACCCTCGCCTCCACATGTGAACTGCCCCTGTCGTCGTGATTCGGGGTAGGATTCCTCTCCCTGTCACGCAAGGCTGAAATCCTAAATCTTCACTGCATCAACCCCCCCCCCCCACGCCAGCCGCTAATGGCGTGTTCCTCAAGAACACCTCCAATGGGTTCAACTAAGCAATTCCCAGAGGGGTAGCTAAATGTTGGGGGGAGGGTTCGTCCATTCTTCATGTCACCATGCGTGCCCCCCCCCCCCCCCCCCCCCCCCCCCCCCCCCCCCCCCCCCCCCCACACACACACAACCCCCGGCCCCCTCCGGATAAGAGCAGCTGCTCCGGCACGAAGCTCTCCTCCTGGCCTACTTGCGAGACAGCCAGTGAGCGCACGCATCCATTCTTAAGAAATGTGATCTTACTCCTCGCTCGTTTTTCACTAAAATCTGGATGCTCGTCGCAGGAAGTTATCTGAGTTGTAGGCGGCGGCTACAGGCAGGTGCGGCGGTGGCTGTAATTAAAGACTTGCTTCTCCCTTGTGGATAAGGGGGCGGGGTTAGGAGCACCGGGCCTGTCCCACCTCCAGGCGACCAGCACACGTTACCCGGCGCTTCCTGTTTTGTTCTCCCTCTTTTTCCTGATAGCGCAGGGGCCGAGGGAGACGCTGGATCCGCAATACAGCGAAGAAAGAGCAGAGGCGACGGCCGCGGGGCTCAGAAAACCGGCACGGTCCAGCCCCACCCCCCCCCTCGAGCCCCTCGGCCCTTTCACCAGCTGTAATTACACTAAGCAATCAGGTCCAGCCTCTGGGAGGCGAGCTGCAGGACGTGACCTAAAAGTGCCATTTTTTTCAGCCACACCCTCCAGATGTGGGGGGGGGGGGGGGGCCCCAGGGGGGGGGGGCGGGGGGGGCGCAAATGGCTGCCTGAACGAAGAAATTGGTTGTTTCTTCAGCCAAAAGCCAATATGTTGCAGTCAAGGAAGGTATTTTTGCAGAAAGGTCCCTCACTTGGAGAGGAGGCAAGATGAAAATGCTAAAAGAAAGGGATGGAGGAAGGCTAAAAGCATAATAATAATAATAATAATAATAATAATAATAATAATAATAATAATAATAATAATAATGATAATAATGATGATGATGGTGCTGTCCTGCAGTCTGTCTCAGGCAGCACAGGGCACAGGCTAGCATACAGCCTGGACACTATGCTAATAGAAATAGCCTGATTTACTGTATTTAATGGTCCGGTTTCCTCTCCTTCAGTGACCTTCATCTCCAGCAGCATCCCAGCTCCGTCTCCCCGCCCCCAAGCTCACGGCTGTCTTCTCCTCCCTCCTTACAGTGCCCCTGTCTTCGTAGATGCGCCGGACAAGGCCCGGTTTGATAGGTGTGCAGGTTGCGCGTCAGCCCCCATCCCCATTTTGGCATGAATTACGGCCCCCGTGAATTTTCCGGCAAGCCTGCTCCCTCTGTTGGCGCAGGACCCATGGCGAGCCGCGATTGGTCAATTTATTTCCCCATCAGGAGGTCCTGAATGCTCCGAGATTGCCATTCTGTGTGACCTGACTCCCGCCTGTGTTGTTCTTTACATATAAAAGCAGTGTTATCTCTCTTGCATAAGGGTGCAGGAAGGCTAACGCTGTCAGCACACGTCTGTCGGAATGCCAAAATAAGAGTCCCACCCACGCTATTCATTGCAGTCAGACGCAGAAGGGATGAAGAGACGTGGGACAGCATTCTCACCTGTAATTCTCACCACCTGTCGTTCATTCAGGCCTGTGTCCCTCCCCTCCACTCCGCTTCCAGTTCTTCGTTACCGGGCTGCTGCTGTACCAGATACACTCCCACCCCCACATGTGGATCTGTTCCTTATACTTGGTTTCTTGCTAAGTCCGTTTTGCAGAAGGAGGGACCCTAAACAACCTACTGTTCATGGTCCTGCCGATTGTGGCGCTGAATGGACAGTGGGCTTGTTTGTTTATGTGTTTGTTTTTAGGTGCCGTTGAAAAGCGCAGCGTGCCACAAAAGTCTGCCTCAGTCATTAGCATAGTCCTACTACTGAATTGTGATCTCTAATACTGGAATCAGCATTTTTATTTATTAGTCACACCAGCCACAAACACATTTTTTTAAGTTTATTTGCATGATTGCAGTGGTAAGGGAGACAAACTGCATTAGAATGATTAGGTCCACGTTGTATTCTCACTTCTCAGTGGATGTATTTTATCTTTATATTACTTCTGGGGGCATACAACTTATTTTTTTTTAAGACAAAAGAAAAGTTTGACTCGTAATTATTATCTTCGATCAAGATAAATCTATCTAGTCTAGTGATAAAACTTAGAAAGCGAGCACCAGCGATTAAATGTTGGGAGACGGCGCCATCTGGTGGTTGCTACTGAAATATTACGGATGTACCCGACTGAGGTTGTTTCACCGCCCAAATTACACGCCTGACCATTTCTGTAAAATGTGATCACTCGAATATATTTTCTCACAAACAACAACAGGGTTTTGTTAAAAAAAAAAAAAAAGAATCACTGAACACTGAAGTTCTCTAACAAAATTTGACATCAATGCCAAGCTTTTCAAAGGGAACACCGTGTTACACTTAGAAACATGAATATAAAAACAACAACGGGACGTTTTATAGACATGTTCAAAATGTTATATTAAGATAAGATAAGATAAAATAAGATAAGATAAGGCAAGCTGCCCCGTAATTCGAACCATGACCCCTTTGCCTTTAGCACTGGCCCAAATTAATTCCCACAGGAAAGATATGAAACTCTAGAGGCGGATCACAAGGATGAAGGGACGGACAGGTCATTGTGGCTATGCTTTGTGCACGGAGGGGCATGAGTTAGCATTCTTGCTTAATTTAAGAAAGCCGTACACTAGCCCACGGCAAGCGGCAGAAGTGTGTCTCACCAGGAACCGGCACATGCTGCTATTGACACAGCCTGCTGTTTGCTTTGTTTACCCACATGCTACTTCCTTCCATGCGGCTAGATCGCCGCCACCATCTACTGGTAAGGATGAGAATTATGTTGTCAATTTGTCGTCCTGGGCTGTCAGTGAGAGTTAAGCCAGCTGCAGCCCCTAGGAAGGCTCTCAGGTAAGTATCCCTCAATAATCCGACGTATGCTGAATCTCCCGCAATGCACATTACGCAAGACTATTGCGTCATTGCCCGGTGCTGCGTCTCTGCGCGATACTCTTTTTCAGCAGCGTGCCACGCGATTATGGACTCTTTTGAGAGGAAAACCATTTCTACGTATTGATGTGCCCTGCACTGTGAAGGCAACAGGTACATTGTGCACATTCCCCATTGACATTGTAATTTTTTCACGGCGGAGATGTGCACGCTGCATTCTGCATGACAAGCCACATTTACGCGGTAACTATGAGACCCAGGCCAACGTATAATCTTCACATCTAAATTACACAAGAGCGTTTGCAAAAAGGATTTGGGAAACTTCATGATTCTCTCTCTCTCTCTCTCTCTCTCTCTCAGTCTGTCTGTGTCTCTCTCTGTTTCTCAGCCTGTCTCTCAGTCTGTCTGTCTCTCTCTCGCACACACACACACACACACACACACACACACACACACACACAGAGAGAGAGAGAGAGAGAGAGAGATCTGAATATCAATAGAAAAGCACACTTTTGTTTCGGGCCATTAGGAACTTTTATTTATCTAAAGTAGATCTTTATATGAATATTTTGAGGTACGTCATTAATCCTGTGGTTATACTTCTTGTAGTGTTTCATAAGAAATACTCGCCCAAGAAAACGCACAAGAGAAACTGAAATCTGAAAACAATTTTAGGGTCTAGTCTAGTAAGACCCTGTATTTCGCGCACTCATTAGATCGTACATTTTACGAGGCGCACCATTTAAAAAGACACGTGTCTTTCATACACCATACTTACGCCGAGCACAAATGTTGCCCATTACTTACGCCGAGCACAAATGTTGCCCATTATATAGCATCATTAAAAATTGTGGAACACGATCGGACCACATCAAGCCGGTGACAGCTCAATCACGTGGTTTGCGGGACGATGACGACACCATGTAGTGGGGTTGACTTTGCTGTAGTTCACTTTTTCTTCTTCCTAATCCTGCGCATCCCGACGGCGGACGGCAGAGAGGAATCGGGGTCGAAATGTCCCATCAGACTGGAATACGAGGTAATTCACATCCATTGTTGCTTATTGCTGAACTCGGAGGAGGAAACGACGGGTTTGATCTGGCTGCTTTATTTATGTGCGCTTATTTATTCATTTTCGCAAAGGCTGTTGTGTAAATGACAAGCAACTTGGAGTAAATCGTATGTTCTATAATGCACCTGGAAACTGGGATTCCTAGGAGGCGAAGTTGAATCGGGTTTATTTTCAGACAAAATCGCTTTGTAATCGGGTTATGCGGTGCGTGCTGTGCTGCCCCAGTTAATTGAGAATGGACGGCTGTTTGTTGATCTCTCTCCCTGCCCCTTTCCCTGAGTTTGGCCCAAGATCAGGCGCCCTTGCTAAATAATACTGAACACTTACTTAATTTACAACGTCTGTTTTCGGCGAAAGGGCATCTAACTCAGCCTACACACGAATATAACTTCTTCCTAAAATCTTTTTAGGAAACTGACCCTAGTTTAAAAAATGTTGTACGCAGTACATTCCTGTGGTATTCATAAGAGTAACAGCAAGAGCCACTGGGTCTTGCAGCATAATGGGGAAAAAGTAACAAAAAGACAGCTACTCATCATTTGTGTTGACATATCGGGTACTACTTTCTGCACTGTCAGATTTGTACCCCAAGTTTTGTACCCCATGGTACAAATAACAACAATGTATCAACAATGATACAAAAATGTCCATTTCTGTATCTTACTGGTTACTTTTACCTCCAGCTAAGAGTACAGCTGGCAGAGCCTTAAAGGTACAGCCCCAGTGACAAGTAATTATACCCTTAAAAGTACAAATTAGTACCTTTTTTTCCGACAGCGCAGGGTTGAGTGGGGGTTTGTTGTCCTTATAGAAACATGTTGAAAGTATACTATGTCTTCACAGCCTCTGTGGAAGTGAGAAGTCTGTTTGCGAAAGCGAAGAATGGAAACTATCGACTCCTAAAGATAGTGATTGAGAATGGTCAGTATCCGGTCACTTACATTGGATGTGGACGATCGCAGGCGTTGTGGATTGGG
The DNA here is from genome assembly GCA_015164015.2 of Brevimyrus niger. Taxonomy (NCBI): domain Eukaryota; kingdom Metazoa; phylum Chordata; class Actinopteri; order Osteoglossiformes; family Mormyridae; genus Brevimyrus; species Brevimyrus niger. The sequence goes on along the minus strand of JAABNY020000063.1, from coordinate 22,578,713 downwards.
GTGGATGCTGATTTTTCAGCAGCTTGGAGTTGCCTCCCTTTGTTGTAAAATCCTAAATTGATGTTCTCTCAGTGCGCAGAAATTATGCCATTGAAGTTTAGGTCAGCTGATCGCTTTTCACTCATGTAAATGCTAAGGAGGTGTTTGCATGTAGGAACACGCATCTTCTGAAGTAGCGGGCTTCCTTCACTTCCTCTCCAGAGCAGCTTGTGATGAGCGTCACCCATAATGCAACGCGAAAGTGGGACCAAGAGTATGACTCGCTCGTGCTCCCTGCGCTGCAAGACGACATGCCTGCCTATGTCTTGTACCGCCTGGACTCCACCGGCAGTCACGGCTATGATTGGATCCTCCTGGCTTGGTCACCTGACCAGTCATCTGTAAGTGGCGTGTGTAATGTCTGATGGCTACTTAGGCAAGCTGTAGCAGATACAGACCACCTGGATTTCCTGCACTGATTTAAGACCAGGATTTAATCATTTTTTGCATCTATGTAGTATGTAGTGAAATCGGAACATTCTGGTGATTCAGTGAATCTGCCTAGACATGCTGGTGGTTCCCTGTCATACACTGAGACGCATAGGAATGTTTTCCAAGCATGCAGGCCCAGCTTTGGCAGTGGGTCCAGCAGCACGGGGACTTAGCAACGCAGTTCTTAAGCTGGTGTGCTAGGCCTGGTGGGCGTGGCTTTTAGAGGGATGGGCGGAGCCACAGAGCAGGTAGGCCGTTGCCAAGGGAACTCCTGCTGTGCGGTAAACTGAACGGCACTCCCTCAGCTGAAGAAAAACATGTAAATTTATTCAAAGACTGTGGTTAAAGTAGAAATAATCAAACAAAAAGACCAGGACTATTACAGGGATGGCCAGTCCAAAACACCCACATTTAAACAGAACAATTACAAAAAATGAACATAATAATAGGTGCAATAGCTTCACACAGACTATTGAAAGATCCAAAAATCAGGTCGAGATTACCCTTTAACATTAACAATGAATGATGCTGTAGTGTAGAGGTTTACAGCGCCCCACCCCACCCCCACCGCGCTGGTATTCCACCAGGCCACAGAACGCTGGCTGGGGGCTTGGGATGGCTTGGTCAATTGCCAAGAATTAAGAATATATATTTCCATGTTGCGCCTTCTTTTATGGCCCCTGACTGCATTTAAAAAAAATAGAAACGGTCAAATTTATGAAGTCTGTCCTGCCAGTTGGTCTGCAGCCGACGTCCCCGTTTCTCCGGCCCATGAAATTCCCACACAATGCAAACCGGTCTGTGGTCTTCAAAAGGCTGGGAACCCCTACTGTAATGCGTTAGTGGACACTCAGACTGCGCTCGTCTATGTGAAGTGCCCTCCTGCACTTGGCGCGCTGATGCATTCGTCCTCGGCAAGCTGCGCTTCGTGGTGTTTGGGGCGCATGCCTGCACGCAGTCTGATATCAAGTCAAGTTCTTATGCAGAAACTCTTATTTTGTCAACAGGTGCGTCAGAAGATGTTGTACGCTGCGACGCGGGAAACACTGAAGAAGGAGTTTGGAGGCGTCCATATTAAGGATGAGATTTTTGGCACCGCAAGGGTACGCGTAGGCGGGGCCATGCCGTCTGACCTGCCCGAGGTCGTTCCCATGGCGATCATTGAAGCGGCTCGTGACTCGGGCCTAACCCGTCCTCTCACTGGGCTTTCTCCCCCCGCCCCAGGATGATGTGTCTCTCAGCGGCTATAGGAAGTACCTGAGTTCCCAGGCTGGCCCTTTGCCCCTGACGGCTGCTGAGGAGATGCTCAAGCAGATCAGGCTTAATGAGGTAGCATGCATGCACACGCACGCACGCACATGCGCAGACACACGCGCATACACTCGCGCGCACGCACTCATGCTTGTGAGCACACATATAAACACGCACACTCTTGTGCAAGCACCTTTTAAGGCATATTTGCTTCCTTGAGGATTTTTGTTTGACTTCCTTATAACATGTTGCCTCTGGCTTTCTGTCTGGGGGCATTCAGCAGTGACAATGTAAAGCGCTTTTAGACAATGTAATGTTTAGAAAATGCGCTTTATGAATAAAAGTGAATTGAGTTGAACTGAAATCACTAACGTTTTTATCAGACATACGTTATCAAAGTCAACGTATCTTTTATAATCTTCAGAGTCACATAGGCCATTCTCATTGGTCGAGGTGCAAACACATTAAACGTCATACAAATAATGAGATTTAAAGACTAGTCAGCCGTAACCTTAAAACCACTAACAGGTGAAGAGAATAACGCTGACTACCTCGATACAATGGTACCTCTCAAGGGTGTCGTTACATATTAAGCAAGTGAACAGTCAGTTCTCAAAGTCGATGTGTTGGAATCAGGAAAAATGGGCAACCGGAAGGCTCTGAGCTACTCTGACAAGAGTTAAGTCATGACGACTGGCTCAGAGTATTTCCATAATAGCAGGTCTGGTGGGGTATTGCTGGAATGCAGTCGTTAGTGTCTACTAAAGGTGGTCTCAGGAAGACCAACCAGTGAACCGGAGACGGGGTCATAGGTGCCCCACATGGGAAGCGAAGGCTAGTCTGGTCAGGAGCCACAGGAGCAGCAGAAATTGCTGAGAAAGTTAATGCAGGCTGTGATAGGAAGGTGTCAGAACACACAGTGCGTCGCAGCTGGCTGCGCATGGGGCTGCGCAGCCGCAGACTGTTCATACTATCCATGCTGATACACCCTCATCCACCACCGAAAGTGGCCACAGTGAGCATGTCAGCAATAGGACCAGACCATGGAGCAATGGAAGACGCGCTGCTCTAATGAGTCGCATTTCCTGTTAAATCATGTGGACGGCCAGGTGCATGCGAGTCGTGTAGCTGGGGAAGAGATGGTACAAGAGATGGTACCCGGATGCAGTGTGAGAAGAAGGCAAGCCGACGGAGGCAGTGTGATGCTCTGGGAAATGTTCTGCTGGGGATCCTTGGGTCCCGGCATTCATGTGGAGGTCACATTGAGACGTACCACCTACCTAAACATTGTTGCAGACCAAATCCACCCCTTCATAGCAATGGTATTCCCCGATGGCAGTGGCCTCATTTACCGGACTTTTCGCCGCACTGCAATAAATTGTTCAGGAATGGTTTGAGGGACATGAAACGGAGTTCAAAGTGTTGGCTTGGACTCAAAACTCCCTAGTCCTGAATCTGATCGAGCTTCCGTGAGATAAGCAAGTGCCGTCCACGGAGGCCCCACCTCAGTTCACAGGACATAATGGATCTGCTGCTGATGTCTCAGTGCCAGATACCACAGGACACCTTCAGAGGTCTTATGGAGTCTGTGAAGGGGTCAGAGGGGGACCTGCGCAACATTAGGCAGGTGTTTTTAATGCTGTGGCTGATCTGTGTAAACATAATATTGATAAGATACACAGTTAACCACTTGTTTGGTGGAAAAAGATGGTGTAAGTTTGATATGGAAGCTTGGCACAGAAGCTTTCTGTACAACTAAATAGACATAGATACTGAGTTATGAGTCCAGAGATTATTGTAATATACTATAAACAGTTGGGAATCTTCCCTGACAAAACTGTGGGACTCCAAACTGATTACAGGGCAACTCATGGCCACTGAAAAGTACCTGTAGGATTAGCGGAGTGTTGAGTAACTCGGAGTAGCCAGAAAGTCTACATGCAAACGGCAAGGATGAGCCCAACACACTGGCTTCCCTGTACGAAAGTCTGTGCCTGAATTCACTGCAGCGTAACATGTTTACTGTTTGGGTGAAACGCGACATGGCTGCGCATCCGATTCCTCAAACGAGTGCTTCTCGATGAGGAAGTCTTCGCTTTCAGCACGCCGAGCCGACTGGAGATTTCATATTTGCGTCTGCAAAACCACGACACACGCACCCGGGGCTGGCAGAAATGTGATCGGTTCCACCAGAAAGCCGCTTGGGTTTAAATGATCTAAAGGGGTGTGAGAGCAGGAAGGAACTGGTTGGGTGTCAGAGCAAATACAACCTCCAGCTAACAGCTTCATGGGTTCAGTCATGCCTTATAAGGAAACTGGAAGTGTTTGTACATATTTAAAGTTATGCATTCAAAACAAGGAGGGGAATAGGAAGTTGCCCCCCAATTACAGAGAGGATAAGAGATTCAGTTTTTAAAGAGATGCAGGATTAAAAATTTTTGCTGACAGGAGTCACTGTCAATCCATATCTTTCATCTACTGGCATTTTATCTGCATAGCAGAGGTGTAAAGTTTAGGTTTAGAAAGTACGAATAAAGTTGAAGACGTTGTTGAGTATAAAGAGTCGCATTCAAAGAGTACTCAATAGTACTCAACGGGTACTCAAGAGTACTTTCTGGACCTGAACTTTCCACCTGTGCCACACAGCCCTCCTGCCTAACAGGGAGTGTCATACCTCAGTGAGCAGGAATCAAGGAATACGTGAGTCATTGTCACAAGGTCAGGGGGCCTGTCTCTCAGCACCGAGTTTCAGGCATAATGTCTGGCTAAAGTGCACTTTTACTGTTTCCTGGTAAGGCGGAGTGTATGAAGACGAGGTATTTATAGAACCATATCTCTGCACGTTGGACTTTATCATCTGGGTTCCATATGGGTCATGATATTTTTGTTGTAATACCTGCAGCTTCATCATTTGTCCATGTAATATTAATGCCAGTTGCCAATCAGATTCAAAGGTCCGCCCCCGCCGCCCCCCCCCCCCCCCAATTCCTAGCTGTATCTCAGCCCGGTTCCTATTCTGTGACCCCCCCCACCCCAATGTGTTGTGTAATTGCAGATGGACATCAGCCTGAAGGGCAAACAGCAGACGCTGCAGGGCGTGGCTTTTCCCGTCCACCAGGATGCCACTCGCGCTCTAGAACAGTTCCGGGAGAAGAAGCTGACCTATGTTCAGCTGGTGAGTCTCCCGCCCCCCACCTCCCTGCCCCCCCATCGCTCTGTAGACTGCATCATGTTCGGATTTCTAGTATATGTACCATCATTTTAAGCTGTGTTTTTAAAATTCTAGCATTCTCATATCTTTCAGTTGTGCTTGCCCAGCCATTGTTATATTTATGATGTTTAAATGACCTTCATGTTGGTGTAAAACTATGATATGATGTCTGTCAAAGTGCGTCAGTTTAGCCATCTCAAACGCTCTCCCTAAAGTCACCCCAGTATTTGCAGCAACTGTCCGAAACACCAAAGTTCTTTTTTGACTCGACCACTAGCACACCGTGTTTGGCTGATCAATACCTCATTGAACTAATTGATTGATTGATCGAGTTAGTGGTGAATTTGAACGAATGCAAGGGAATGGCTGGGGTGCCCCTGAGGAGAGGTTAGGGACCTCTAGTCGTCTTCATCTAGCCATCCAGCAAGATATCAGTAACTTTTCGGAGAACAGAGGAAATTCCTGATAGTTTTTATTGTGTTATTCTTAATTTACATATCTCCTAATTAGTTTTTTTGTTTCTGGACAAAAATGTACTTACTACCCAGTACAGTATTGTGCATTTACATATTTTTATTTAGCAGATGCTTTTGTCTAGAGTGAGGATCAGAGAGCAGGTTTAGCGACATCCAGCATCCCTGGAGCAATTAGCGCTAAGGGCCTCGCTCACGGGTCTAACACTGATGCGATCATTCTGTTGGCCTTGGGACTCGAACCTATGCCCTTGTAAGCATGGGCTACCCACTGCCCCCTCCTGTGCGCTTGACATCTTTAAACACAGGTCTTGATCTGACTGCTCTTCATTCTTAACTGATTGGGCGGGTGTCGTCATCAGGAAATCGATTTCCCAAACGAAAGGATCAAGCTGTCGGACGCGACGCCCACCGAGCTGAAGGACCTGCCGAGGAGGATCCCCAAAGACTCCGCCCGCTATCACTTTTTCCTGTACAAGCACAGCCATGCTGGCTGCTACCTGGAATCCCCAGGTGAGGACGCTTGCCGGGAGGCCAACCGGTGTGTTCGGCCCAGTCCGGCGGTTCGGGGACCCTTTGGATTCGTGATTGGCAGACTGCACCTGCTTCTGCAACAAACCCCCGTTAGAATAATCGGGCCGAAACTCCTGTTAGAATAATCAGGCTGACCCATCTGGAGTTTGCAGCCCTGCTCTGGACAGACGCCATCTGGGGAGAACAAGCCCCCCCCCCCCCCTCATTCTTACATTCTCAGGCTGGTGCGATGGGTACCCTGACAGTGGCTGTATTGAGTAATTGAGTTTCGTTCCGGTTTGCAGACACTGAGTGACTGTGTCCTGTGTCCGTGTTTCAATCTGCGCAGTGTTCATCTACTCTATGCCTGGTTATACGTGCAGCGTCAGAGAGAGGATGCTCTACTCCAGCTGCAAGAGTCCCCTTCTCGACACCGCGGAAAAAAATCTTAACATCCAAATAGCGAAAAAGGTAAATGACGACGTTCTTCATATATTTGTGGACATGGTGTGCTGTTTTACTGTGATTTTATTGTGAATAAATGGTTGATGAATGTGACTGGAACTATGACATTCATGCTTTCTGACCCTCCCGGGCTCCGGTGCCGCTCCTGTCCTATCAGCTGGAGGTCAGCACTGGCGATGAACTGACCGGCGACTTCCTGTATGAGGCGCTGCACCCCAAGCAGAATGCTCACAGACAGAACATGGCCAAGCCTAGGGGCCCGACAGGGATGGGTGGGGTGCCCAGAATGGTGCCCCCCCCTGGGAGAAGCAACACAAAGGACTAAAGATACTCCCCCCCCCCCCCCTTTCCCCATACGGTGACACCAATGCCTTTAACCCTCTCGATAACCCCAATTTTGTCCCATTTACTAGCAAAAATATGTTTTTGTGATATTTTAAAACTAAAATTGACTTGCTTTTAAAATAAAAAAAAAAATAACAAGAAGCTGATTTGTAGATTTGAACCTTGTATGGGAAATCAGGAAGGAAGAAAGACTGAAGAGCAATTTATTCAATAAACTGGATTGCTGCTCATAAATAGGATTTGAGCTCATTTTAATGCCCTACATTTTTGCTGACCAGTGTCTTTCATTTTAGTTCCTGACATATTTTTGCAGCTCTCTTGATATACTGTTTAATCAATTGGTCATAGATTGCGGTAGGTGCTCTGTCAGTACTGTAGTTCCTAGTTCCCATGCACTAGTACTGGTGAGATAAGTGATTCTGTTCATCGTTATTCATAAAGGGAAAACCACTTACCTAGACATCTTTTTGTTGTTTATTTGTTTTAAGACAGTTATGTTGCAGTCTCGTCTTTTCTATATATTCTTTGTTTAAAAGGCAAAAAATAAATTTTGTTTTAACATTGCTAAGTAAGTATAATGTGTTACTCATTCAATACTAATGCACTCAATTCCCACAGTTCATTCACCCCTTCTTGCCCTTGCTGTTGTGCTCTATTTTGGGAGCTTAAAGGGTTAATTGGTGCCATTTAAACCGTAGCAGAGAATTCAAGACTATATTGCTTTGTACTTTGCTGCTAATGGAACTATAATTAGTCTAATCTTAATTTACGCTAATTAGGCCAATGCAGTGACCCTCTTTTCACTTTATCTTAATAAGGAATAATAGGTTTTCTTTTAGCATTGCGGAGCCAAGGAAGCAGAATAGAAAGACCCCGCTGAGGTGTAGTTTTTTTTTTTGTGTGGAGGGTTTTAGCTATCGGCCCCAACTGCTGAGAGTTTAAACTGCATGCCCAACCCCAGTCACAGACTTCAGTGAATCAAACAGCAGGAGTCCGTAAGTGGTTTTCAGATGAAGGCATCACCTTAGCGGCCAGATGGCCCCAGAGCATGAGCATTTCCCTGGAACTGGCCGCTAATAGGTCTATTTCTTGAGCTGGGGTCGGGGAGTCGTCCCCGCGTTGGCACCAGGAGTCGTGCCAGGTCCCGGCGGCGGCCGGGATCCACGCTGCGCCAGTCGCCGTCCGGAACCCGTTGGGATTTTTTTCCCGCCGCGAACGAGGAAGTGGGGGGGGGGAGATGAGCCGGGGCGGAGGAGCGAATAGAACGGCAGGTGCAGGCCGGAGCAGGTGGCGCCACTCAGACATGACAGGCGTGGCGTAGCACCCTGGGCACCGTGCCCGCTGGGCATTGGATTGGCATCGGCGGGGGGCTTCTGTGCCGGGTCACAGGTACTGCTGCTGAGTACCTCTATCATTTCCCTGATGATGCAGCTAATTAACTCGACAGCACAGCATGGTAGCCGCCGTTTGCATTAACGCCGTTACGTATCACGGCTCCGGAAAGTGGACCACGTTCCTAATGCTGGTGTGTGGCTTATCACATTGAGCCCCTGCGCCTCTGATCGGAATGCTGTTGGTTCGAATCCAGTCCTTGGTGGACTAGTCACATGTCAGCGGGACTCTTGAGCGGGGCCCTCAACCCCCGCCGCACACAAAATGATAAGTGGCTGACCCTGTGCCTTGACCCCATATTCAACTGTGTGTGTGTGTGTGTGTGTGTGTGTGTGTGCGCGCGCGCACCTCAGAAGAGAACATGATGCGATATGTGAAAAGAAACATTTCACCTGGCTCAGTGCAGCTGTGAGCCCAGGTTATTCATGGGCCTTATGTACATTTGATGGATCAGGGAGTCTTACCTGCAAGGCTGTCAGTGGCATGTTTGTACTGAGGCCTAACAGGCTTGCTTCCGAATCCCCGAATGCCTCTCTCTCTCTCTCTCTCTCTCTTTCTCTCTCTCTCTCTCTCCTCTCTCCTCTCTCCTCTCTCTCTCTCTCTCTCTTTCCTCTCTCTCCGATGACCGGCCCTGTCTGCATATCATCCTCGTGACTGGCAGCTCTGATGTGCTCTGTATTCCAGGCTTCACATGGTCCTTCGAGTTCCGTGGCCTGATTATTCAACGGCTCCCTACCCTTTACAAATCAATATAAGGTTGTGTTTGTCCCGTGTGGTCAGATTTCACTGAAAACGGAACCTCTGGTTAAATATAGAGGCTTTTGTGTGAGCCTGTGCATATTGAATAATGCAAAAGTCTGGCTGATAATAAGGGTTTTTTTTTTTTTTTTTTAATAAACGATTACTTAACTGTGTTAGCGTCTTGTGCATGCTTTGGCGTGCCTGTGGTGAGTGTTTCTTGTATAGGACTGGAACTAATTTATCATTCTCTCTCTATTACGAATTCCCTGTTTATTTTTTTTTGCCTGCTAGCGGTTGCTAAGTTGAAGGTTGTGTCATGGTTACGTGTTCATGTGTGTTGTGTCCCATCCAGAGCAGGTTCGCATTGTTTTTCTTCACTCATATCCTGTGGTCATTTTTCTGGGCTCTGCTCTGGTTTCCCAGTAATCTGTATGTAGCTTTTAAGCACCAAAGACATATGGAATGTTTTAGAAACGCCGAACATGTCTGTGAACATACCTCAGAACCTCTATTTATTTAGTATGAAGCGACGTAATTGAAACCATTAAGAGATTTGCCTCAGGGGTGAGTCCGGACCCCCCTGTGCGCCGGTGCCACAGGAGAGGGAGACGTCTGGGGCTTTGTTCTGGTTCTCTGACCCCCCCCCTCCCCCCCCCCCCCCAAATCCCAGTTCGGTTAATGAAAAAC
>JAABNY020000063.1:22541958-22558293 GCA_015164015.2 Brevimyrus niger | reverse complement strand
GAGATGCAGGTGCAGCTCTGAAACGTGATAGGTCTAGTGACTGAAGCTCTTAGCTGATGAATACCTGTTAAACGTACGGCCTCCCACTGCTGAATACCTGTTAAATATATAGCCTCCCACTGCTGAATACCTGTCAAATATATAGGCTCCTTGGTATAGCAGTCATATACCAAGGTTGGTTTGTACCTGAACTGGCATGGTGGTGCTGTGGTTGGCATTGTTATCTCGCACCTCTGCAGATCTGGTTGCAGTTTTTGCCTTGCCTTTGCTTGTAGAGTTTGCATGTCATCATGTAATTTCTACTAGAGAGGATCCAAATCTCTTCTGCTCTGTAAATCCTATTTATTTTACATTGACTTTTTACATTTTACACCTTACAGTGTAGATGGATCACCGAAAAGCATCTCTCTATCCATTCCGGACCACCGGGAAACAGACACTAGATCCCTCTAAATGATTCCGAAAGCCAAGCAGGCCTTTCCAGAACGATCCGCGTTAACTGGGCCCTCATGCAGCATGCCAGGCAGAGGAACTGGGTGACCAGGTGGGGGCAGAGTGAGGAAGGCCAGCGGGGGAATGTCAGCAAGGAAGGAGGCTGGCACATAGCCATGTTTGGGGAATAACAGACACATTTAATGAGCATGTCTCCAGATGTAGGTCAAGCTCATGGGAACACGTTTAACCTGCACGTGGGAAGGGGAATCTAAAGGACACTATAAGACTTGCTTGTCTTTCATCTGCTTCCAATTAATTATTAACGAGTATGTCAGCTCCTACATGTAAAGCCTTCACTCTTCTACAGCACCTTTCAATGAAACAATGAAACTGAAGATCTCATTCACATCCAAATGGCTGTCAAGTAGGTGAACTCAACTGGCGTTAGTAGTAACTTCATGTCCTGCTTTGAGGTTTCAGAATATTTTCTCTTTCTTTCAAAAGAAGGGTTTTATATGCAGCTGTCTGTTTAAAATGACCTTCTGTGATCGACGTAGTGGTTCATCCCTGCGTGATTTTTTTAAAAACATGTTTTGTTTTGTTTTTTTTTTTTACTGAAATATAATCACCGATTCTGTAGAATGACATTACTGAGCTTTCCGTAATGAAGACCCCACCTGACATGCCAGGTCTTGTTAAGTGGGATGGTGATATTACAATACACAAAGGATCTTTACCTTTCCATAGCTCAATTTCTTTACATGTTCATGCATATCAAATTAAAGCACTGGGCAGTTTAACAAATATAGGATTAATTTGTCAAAAATACAGGTGAGGCTGCCATTGTAAATCTGGCTTGGATTGGAATGGTGCTTAAAGTACTGGCCCCCTTTCTTGTTTTGAACAACTCTTTGTTTCTCTCTGCTTAAGAGATGAGCATTGTTTTTGAGGTTTTGCAATAACATCGTGAATCTGAAATGGGATTATACCTGCTGTCAGTTACGAGGGCTATTTTGTTCAAAGAAAGGGAATTATGAATATTCAGAAAACTTGGTGGTTGTTTCCTGCCACTAAATCTTCCACCATCCTCTTTCAAGATTCAAGATTCAAGAGATGTATTCGTCACATAAAATACAACATGCAGTGAAATGTATCTCTGCGTCGCCTTATTTGGCTGTGCAAAAAAAGAATAATAGTAAGAAGTAAAGTTGGAGTAAAAAATAAAATTACAATATATAAATACAATCTATTAAATCAAGTATATAATCTAAATATATAACCCAAATATACAATCTAAAGTCTGTAGCAGAAGCTTGAGGGAGGCTTCTCAGCATAAATTAAGCCTTTTTTGTTACAAGTCTTCAAAGCTGGTTATTCAGAGACTGACACAAGTCACTACACTTTATGAGAATGACATTATTGATGGGTTGGTAGAATGACTCTTGTTTACTAAATAAATAACATTAATCAAGACTGTCTTTTTCTTTGTTTATTCTAAGATAACAATGTAAACAGGACAAAGCATCTAGGTAGAGAGATGGGACAAATAACGATTGGCTAGAGTCTGATACCTAAACTCTGTATCTATGACCCTGATCTGTTTGGTGTCTTCCTGAATCCAGGGGTTAGCAAAAACATACAAACAGGGCCTGATAACCTGGTAACTTGGTAGACCCCGTTTTGTGCAAAATTGTGTTTATCTTAAAGTATGATTGCAAAATCATAAATGACAGCAGCAACTTAGACTACGCAGGTCTGTTTAACATGCGAAGAGAATATATGAAATAACAAGTCTGGTAATGGATGATTTTACAAGTCGGCTCCTTGCAGGGCTTTGAAAAGAACACTCTTGGACCAATATAAGCAATTTAATACTTTAGTTTAAACATGTCCAAACTTTCCATAACCGAAAATAGGTTTACACAAGACTCATCTGTAAAAAAAAAAATACTTAATTTAATCTTTTTTTTTTTGTGATAAAAAAAAAATTAAGAGCTGAATCGCAACATAATTGTTTTGTACACTTGCGATAGAGTACTTGTCCCATCCTGTAAAAGAGGGTAACTGCAGCCTTTTACTCTCGAAGTAGGTCGTCACTAACTAAAGAAACAGGACAAACAGATTATGTGTAAGAGATTATTTAACAGTTCTTCCAGTTTTATATTTCGATATTGCGTTTGCTACGTTGCTTGACTCGAGAATTCGCTGAAATGCACGACGGTCCCAGTGGTGAAAAGATGAGGTTGCAACCTCATAAATCTTTGTCTTAAGATGCGAGTCCCAGTGTTCGCACTCAGTGAACCTTGTACAGAGGGTGTGTAGTTATTTGAATACTCACCAGCCAACCTTTTTCAAGCAGGCGGAAGAGGGAAGCCAATCGCTCTTCTAGCTTGCCAATTACCCCATGTATCAGCTTAAAGAGACTAGATATGTAGACTAGCAAAATAGCACAGAAATGAATGCTCTCTTACTCTATTCACCTCTTACTCTTGTTGAAATACCGGCTTACATTAGACTTAAAAAAATATAAAATACCATTATATATAAATTCTCTGATGTGTGATTCTGCAGTGTGTCACTAATAAATTACTAAACAAAAGACAAGATACAACAGTAAAGTTTTCCCTAGAAAACCCTAAAGTTTATGTTTACGTCGAAGAAAATGTAAAAGCTATAAAATATTTGTCTTATCTCAACACAGAGTTTTATCCAATGTGTGGAAGTCAGCTGTTATTACAAAACACTCACTGAGACTGGATGTGTAGATAGCTAAAATTGTCCTTCGTTTTAATGAGCTATCATGTTGTATTTGTGCTGGGGTAATAATGTGTGTTTTCATGCAGACGAATGGTTGCACCCAATGGTGTTAGAGGGGAAACACTTCTAGGGTCACTTGGGGCAAAGGTCAACAGTGGGGTGTCACTAGACAATGAAGCTTTCGACATGAGGAATTAGGAGGGAAACAAAATGGTAGTTTGTTGACGCCATTGTCATTCCATCCATACAGAATTTGTCTCCATACGCAGGACAATTTTACGGTAGTGGGGGGGGGGGCATGAACTTGTCACAGTGCTTGCTTTTGAGAGCTGACTTTTATTGACTGTATTGAAGGGGAAATGTGAAGTGAGTGTATAGGTGGCGTTTGTTTGCAGCAATTTTGTGTAGCTGAAGAGGACAAGGTGAATTTCCCAATACGCCTGACAACAACGGGGAGGATGCACACTATCAAAGTTGGAAGTGGAATATCGTGCTGCAGTCTGGGATTGTAGTACAAGACATGTGGCAGGTATTTAACAAATAAAGCAAGTATTCTATAATCAATTATAATCATAGTCGAAATCGGTGTTTATTTATCCTTACCCAGCATGCATTTCGGATACATGTACGAGATTATCGTGAAATTATTTCCAGTTATATTTTAGAACTTTCAACATCAAGCTTTTCATTTATCCACTAGGTTGCATGGCGATTGATGTTGACGGACGTATCAGTATAGACTGTCTACCACGTTAAATATTTATATTATGATTCTAAAAAATGTTATGATTTTGTACTCTTGTTTTTGGACACGCAAATCACTTAGTAGAACACTGTTACATTACACGGGATTCTGATTGAAAAACTGTTGACACCTCGCTGGGTCTCGTTGTATAATACGGACAGATATGGTCGTGTGATGTCATTGCTTTGCGGTAATATAAAATTTATCAGTGTCGTTTATGTTTACATGTTTACATGCATTTAAAGATAATGTGGATGCCGAAATCAGTAGGGTGCACACATTTTATACATTTCCCAAAACAACGCCGAGCATGCAGCCGAGTGCGAAAGAAGTTGTGGGGGGAGAAATCGTCCCGTGATTGGTCAGCCAGGCCGGGGGCGTTCCTAGTCGCCCGGAGCGTGTGTACTGGGATGGCTGAAGAAAAGTTTGACTGGCACTTCTCTTCATATCGACCTCAACTGAATATGCACCATTCTGTCGGAAAAAAATAGTGGATGAGATGAAGCCAATGCTTTTCGTAGGACTCCTGCTGCACCAAGCCACAACGGATCCCACGGCCTCATCTTGACAAGTCGGGCAAAGGAGGGTGGGGGGTGGGAGGGGGGTGGGAAGCTGCTGGAGAAGGTGCTGTCCTGGAGGCGCGAGACGTGGTTTCTTCGTTGAAGAAATCATGAAGTTTACAGTTTGGTTTGTTGGACTCGCATGTCACCTGTCAGCATTCGCTTTGAAGTTACTGGACTATCGATTCCATCCCAAACAAGGTGTGTAATCAACTTGTACCAAGATCAGTACCATGATTTCAAAATACTGGGCAAGGTGTCTAGGTGTACAGCTGAGTTAAACTGTCTGTTCCTTCCCGGATGCATGATTTATATTCGCATAAACTGATGTACTGATATACAATTGTTTGTTTGTTCATTGTGCAGTAGGCTAATGTCTCTTTGCTTGTCTTGCAGAAAACTTCATCAGACAGCTGTCGTCTTATGAGATAATCACCCCGATCCGTATAAATGACTTTGGAGAAAAGTTCCCACATTCTCTGCACTACAGAAGAAAACGGAGAAGCGCCGACTCGCATTTTCCCCAGTTACGGGCGCACTATAAAATTGATGCTTTTGGGCAACGCTTTGACCTCAACTTAACCGCCGACTCCGGATTTATTGCACCGTCTTACACGGTGACACACATGGGAGCGAAATACAAAAACACCACCGATTCGCAGCAAAGCGAATCCGATATGAGGCATTGTTTTTTCCGCGGTCATGTCAATAATAGAAGGACATTTACCGCAGTCTTCAGTGTATGCACTGGTCTTGTGAGTATTATTTTAAATTACCATTTAGTGGAAGTTCTGTTTAGAGCTACCAATGTCGCAGGCTTCGATAGTTCAATGAGAAAACTGAAATGTTTATCTTTTGCACATAGGTAAATATATGTTTATGGTTGTGCGTATATATACACGACAGAGCAGTGTGGATCCGAGCCTGTCCTATAAGTATATAGATAAATTATAGACATTTGTTCCATTTTATTGTGTCACTCAATCCCACTTCTCCTTGCTGTGTGTGGCACATGAATTAAGCATAATAGAAAGTAAAGTTAATCACCCATCGATAAAGTGAATGGTTGTATTATATCAGGTATAAATTAATGATATAACCTATAATTGCGTCAGCGGCGAGACACGTCTGTACTGCGTAAGAACTGCTAGACACGTGGAAGCACAGTTGGTAGCTGGTTAACTAAACTAAATTAACGAACTGTCAGGACTGTGATAGAAAATGAATGAAAAGAAAGACTGGCGGAAACATTTGGGATGCGCATCCTCGCTGCGACCCGCGGGGGGCACAGGCTCCAGTGACGTCACGCGCTCGGCGGTCTCTCGAGAGAATCTTGCGCTCGTGGACGGTCCACCTCTGTATAACCGCTGACAGAAACGCAGCTTTCTCCCGCTTCGTTTCATTTTCTTATATGATTACTTTAAAGGCTGTGTAATATACATTGATCACAGAACCAACTATTTTGATACTAGGTAAGTGGTATGTATTGTATTTTGAAATAGGGCACGGTATCCGTTGTGGGGCCGTCTTAGCAGGTTGTGTTACGTGCTGCGCGAAAAGCCATATATAATATTGTCAAATAATAGTGTAATTGGTCATCTACGGTATTAGTAAAATAGCTTAATTTCCAGATGTCTTAACAGTCTGAATCCCGTTTATATTCCGTTTATATGTTCATTAACGCCGGGCTTATTAGCCTATTCATTTCTTATTTACAAACACATTTTGCTGGACCTCATTGGCTTTGACATGTAAGGAATCGGCATTTCAGTTCGACCTCACCCTTGTACCCAGCGCTGTAAAAAATATTTGGCCTTAAATATGATTTGTTAAATGTTTCACCATGTATGTCACATAAAATTATTTGGAACAGATGGCACCTAAAATATTACAGGAAAAACTGTCAAATCTTCAAAAATTATATTTATTGGCTAGTTTTACTAGATATTAAGCTAAATATCATTTTTAAAAGACTGCTGTGGAAGGGTACATTGTCATAATCATTTATGTGGAATGGTGCAACTGCATATGACCAATGTCAGCCCCCTTCTTGGATGCTGCTGAAGTGAACTATATGCCTTTGGTTTAATTCAGTGTTTCCCAATCTGGTCCTCAGGGACCCACAGACGGTCCACGTTTTGCTCCCTGCCAGACAGTTCACATTTATGTTCCTTGAAGGGAGTGAAAATGTGGATTTTCTCCAAGTCCGTGAGGACCGCATTGGGAAGCACAGTTTTTGAACATCGTCCTCAGTAACACTGGGGTATGCCAGGAGCCGTTCATTTGTAGATTATGAATGATCAAATAAATCGACCTCTAAAGACCACTCACAGGGGCCGTCAGTATTTTCCTGTCATTTGCAGTCAGTGACAGTGAAGGAATTGAATCTGAAGTTGGCCTCAGCTGGAATGGAAATCTATATGAAGTCAAATAGTGAAGTTCTGGCAGATGCTCTGCACGGCAAATATGCACTGGCACAGGACAGAGGTATTTCAGGAGGTAATACCATACTGTAGTGAGGCTTTCACAAATGAGCCGCCAATATCAGATGAGTGTTTATCATTCAGATCTACCTCAGTGCTGACATTAAAGGCTGCTGTTCTGCTAGTCTGGTTGCTCAGGGGTGCTCCCACTCCCATGGAGTTATAATGTCTGTGCTTTATACCAGAACTCAAGTGAAGTTGAACATTAAGGTTCTTCGTGTCATGGGCAGTGGTGGCTTTATTGTTAGGGAAGCACACTTGTAATGAAAAGATTGCAGATTCAAATCTCCGACCAGCAAGGCACCACTGAGGTACCCTGAGCAAGGTACCACCTCCAAGCACTGCTCCCCGGGTGCTGAATTAGCTGTCCTCAGCTACGTAACATATGGGTTTAAATACAGAAGACATGTTTCATTGCTATGTGCTGTGGTGTGTCAGCAATGACAGTTGATCACTAAAATACCATATGGGACATCTGCTTATTGTTAATTACCCTTTGACGTCACCCTATTTATTATATGGGGGGGGGGGGGACTTATAATTTGTCACCTGTCTGACCTGTTGTTTCACTTATCGTGGGGGGAAAAAAACACATTTTTCTAAAATGCTTTATGTAGTCTTTCCGGGCATGTTTATTAAAGAATTAATACAACAGTACCTTCTTTGTGATAAGGATTCGCCATAAAAGGTAAGAAGAAGGAAATGAGAACTCGACAGGAACTAGGAACTAGACATTGATGTGATGTTTCAACCTTCCGTACTCTTGTTGTGTTTTGGTTCTTTGACAGGTGAGATGCTGATGTCAAATCTTTAAAGACATTTCCGTTCCAGTATTATGTGTCTAGATGCCTTATCTGCCAGAGCCTTCGACATGAACGGTTTTTGCATTTGTTTTGGGAAGTATTTTCATGAAAAACCTTGTAGTTTCGCAATGGTGGAGAATGTGTCACTTGACTTATCCTAAAGAATGGTTGGTACCCCTGCAACATCCATATTGCGCCGCATTTCTACAGTGAAGGAGGAGAGTGGTGCAGTGAGTTGGACTCAGATTGCGCCCCTTCTTTGGATCGGAAATTTGAATCCTTCCTGGATCAGAGATTTTACGTGATTATGATGTTATTATGGCTGATCCCATCAGGTCATATTTCATAAATCTGAGGTTTTTATCTAGATCTGATGGGTGGTACCGAAACTGTTGTATCAGTGTACAAGCCAGGTTTTATAGTTTTCTCTAAAGCACGGCCTTGCCTTGTGGTCATATTTAACTTCAAAGCTGCCCCACCCAAGGCGAGGAGAGACCTGTCCACTGAGTCATAGGTAGATACAAACTACGTATCTCCAGGGCTCTTTTGGAGATCCTTCCTACGTCAGGCTTTATGTAACTAATTGGCAATCTGCTTATACTAAGTACCTGTATTGTGATCACCTTGGCTTGCTGCATCCAAGCTACTCAAGAGTCTGGACAGTGTTTTCATTTTTATCTTAAGTGAAGTAGGAAAGTGTTTTTGATGTGGCCCTACCTGTACGTGACCCTAAGGTAGCTCAAACGGTGATGTAGTTGAGTAATGGACAGTAAGTTTGATTCTTAATCTTGTAATTGAAATGTCTGTTTTATCAGTCAGCTCAATCTGAATTGCTTCATTTCATTAAACGGGTACATTTTAAACATGCAAGTTGCGGAGGTAAGTAAAATAAGAAATAAATAATAAAAAAGCGGTTAAAACGTTTTCGCCTAACTGACGTATGGGTATTTGCCTGTCGCCTTCTCAGATTGGGACGTTCACCACACACAGCGGTGAATATTTCTTGGAGCCCCTGATGAAAGCAGATGGAAGCGAGCATGAGGACGAGCACAGCAAGCCCCACCTGGTCTACCGGCACGAGAGGCGGCGGTCTGCACCGTATACAGGTAGCAAGAGGTTGGCCATGAAAAGCACATTGATGGTACTAACTGGGGGGTGGCATGGAGGCGTAGTGGTTAGACGTGTTTCCTGGGCTCTACTTGTGTGGAGTTTCCATGTTCTTCCTGTGTTGTCGTGGGGTTTTTCCCAGGTTCTCCCGGGTTCTCTGGTGTCCCCCCACAGTCTACAGTCACGTGAAAGGGGTTGCCATATTGTCCATGGGTATGAATGGGTGTGTGTATGGTGTGTGTGTAAAGGCATCGAGGGACAATTGGTGTGGGAAGGACAGCACAGCTTCAGGAAAGTGCCTGTCTGTTTGAAGGTGAAGAATTAAAGCAGGAGGCATTGTCCTCCGTCTACAGTTCATCAGATATGAGCTACTCCCATGGTGCCAGAGACAGTCAGGCTCAGAGGAGATTGAGGATTAAAGTCTGTCTTTATAGTTTTGATTTTCTTTCATTGAAATAAAACAAAGACAACTCGTTACTGACTGTGATGGCATTGTAAGTGCATTGTATAGTTTGGGCTTTGTTGAATTACAAAGCCCACCGTTTTTCTGCAGGGGTGAAGTGACTGGGGATGCCATCACTCCCACCCCCCCCACCCCCCCCAAGCTCTGCATGCTCTGCTGCCCTATAGCAGCTGATGTCAACATGGTTTTGTCCCAGTACATTTGCTAGTTAATTTTCTCTGGCCGCTCCGGCCGGGGGGACACACTGCCGAGCTTTAGGGACGCCTCCCTTTGTAACAGCACCTTGTACCATGTCAAGAAGCTGCCTTTTGTGTCTCTTTGATCATCAACCCATATCTCTCTTTTGTCCCGATGAGATGCTTTAGACCGTAGCTTTGGTCAGACGACAGGCAGGGCTTGTGTCTGGAAAGGGGAGGAAATGGTGCAGTACAGTTTACTTTGACCAGGGAGCTGTGGAGAGCTCTCTCGACTACCCCTCCGACACCCGGGAGGAGCCTCCTTATCGCATTCGCTGTGGAGTCGAGCGTTTTGCTGTGCTAGCTTTCGTCAGAGTGTGACCGCCAGAGCAGGGCATGTACGTCAGCACTGGGTTGTGGCCGTCGGGCACGATTTTAACCTCTTCTGCAAGCGGGAAATCCCGGCACACACATGCAGCACAAGCTAGGATTACAACTGTACAGTATATCTGGATATGAATTAGCGAATGAATGGTCACAAATGAATAAATCTAATGAATATGTCAATCCTTGCTTAATTGTATCAGACTAGTAATGGAGGCATTACGGTTGCTCACTGGTGGATCAGTGTCGACACCAGATGGAAAAAAAGCAGCTTTTCTTATACAGGTTGTGACTTCAGTTTAAAAAGCAGATAAACTGATGCGTAAAACTACACTCTCTGAAGTAGGACACCCAGGGACAGAAAAGCACCTGGTCCAAAATAGCAGGTGTGTGAAAAATTCTGACCAAGTCAAAGCTGAGGCGGAGCAGTACATAAGATACATTTCTGGCTGCTTGGCTTAAAATATATGCATAGCTAAAGTTAAATGTTGGAGACATTATAGTTTGCAGTATGCATGGCAGTGGCCAGTTAGCCAGTTGCCAGTAACCGTTAACATTAATTCAGCTCTCAGATTGCAATTCCTGTACAGCAGCACTGAAAATAAAGCGAGAGGCAGAATCAGCAAAGAATACTCTGCCTAATGCAGAAGATAAAGGAGCTATTTAAAAGAGCCGACTTAATAGCAGACAGCAAATCGGCTATTTCAATCTTTAGCCAGAGCAGTCTAATGTGAACCAAGTTATCTGTCGGAAAGAGATGGGCGAAGAGGGGTGGATCAAAGATGGAAAAGACAGAGACTAAGGACAAGATGTATGCAGTTGAAAGAGAGAATCCTTAAGGAGAATGCCAGTATTTAGGTCAGATTAACTTGTGGTGTGTGTCTTGAGAAGGATTCTGCATCAAAGTGTACAAGTCTCCCCCATGAGAGGCATTTGGAGGGAGATTGCCATGATTCTCAGAAACTTCTGACACTGCACCGGGAGAAGCAGACCACCGATGGGCTCTGTGGGTAGACTTGATGTCCTCCATGTGGACTGTCTTCTAGGTGAATATAAGGATCTCCTTTCTGCACTTTGAGTTTCACTGGGAGCCTTTTCTAGAAGTATGTCTTGGAGCAGACGGAGATAGGAGTCTCCGGCAATCCCTCTGTCGGTGTGAATATCAGCGGGCCACACTGTCAAATGCTGAGATAAAGACACTGCAGGAAATTCCCTAAGAAGTACTGAACAAATTCTTTAGGGGCATTAGCTGGAGCGCATTTAGCTAAGTGTCACTGTACAGAAACCTCTCTCAAGCTGAATGGTGCTGGTTTGCTTGGGACTGCCGTGCTATCATACTGATACTGTTGTCTCCTGTCTGGGGAACCCAGCCTTCAGGGTATACTCTGTCTCTAATCCCACATTGGCTGCAAGTGAACAAAACTTTAGTTTAGTTGTTTTAGTGATGTTAGCCCACTACCTGTTAAGTGACATTGAAGTCTCGGGGGTCTTATTGCAGAGTACTCTTGTCCTTAAGGGGGCTTTTAAA
Source organism: Brevimyrus niger (assembly GCA_015164015.2). Lineage (NCBI taxonomy): Eukaryota > Metazoa > Chordata > Actinopteri > Osteoglossiformes > Mormyridae > Brevimyrus > Brevimyrus niger. The sequence goes on along the minus strand of JAABNY020000063.1, from coordinate 22,546,852 downwards.
GACATTGCTTTAGTATCTCTTGACCCTTATGAACTCCATTATCTGATGTGTAACCTTCTTAAAAGCTTGTTCTATAGCAAGGTGCATGCGATGGAACACGTTGTGTAATTTTAGTCACAGCCTTGTAGGTGTGGATTTGTATATCGTGACATAATGATTGTTAAAGTAAAATTACAGCTGGTTTTCCCTCGTTCCTATATAGTTTTACACAAAATGAAATAATAATATGAGGTTATTATTTAATCAAATAATCACTTCAGTTCATTAAATACTGATGTGGATACCTTTCGGGCGAGAGACCAGCATGTCATAGTGGTAAGCTGATGTTGTATCCCTTTTTACCACGACAGCGGGGTCAGGATCTGAGATGTGCTGTTAATATCACTGTGTTGTTCTTGGGTGCCTCTGCCAAGCACTCAAGCTGATAACTTCTGGGTGTGTTTTCTGGCCTCTGTGTTTTCCATGCTGCGTTTCGATCACCCACAGTGAGCAATTGTCCGGCTTTTACATTAGGTTTTAAGAGCTGTGCGTTTCAGCCGGGATTAGCGTAAAGATTAGCAACTGAAATAGAATTAATAAAAATGCGCGCATCGAACTCAAATCACCAGATGATGGCTTTTAGTGAATATGCTTAGGTGTTAATCTCCTTGTACTACACTGGAGTCAGCTTTCAGTTAAGTGCAGCCGAGCTGCAGAATGTGAGTATGTGCCACCCACTCTTTGGAGAATGTAACCTTTTGAAGAGGGCAAATTCTGTGTGGTAAATGATGAAAAGCTCACAACAACCTGGAGCAGGGATACACAAATGGCGGCCTCCAGTCTGCATGCCGATGGAAACACAATGTAATCAGGACTACACAATCGACAGCCCCCCAACTCACCTCCATAAGTCACTGAAATTTACCCCCATAGACCTTGGCTTTGTGCTGCTTATGAAATCTGGACCTTAGGGAAAAAAAATTTGAATTCCCCTGGGCTAGAGTACTGAGATAGTCCACCAGACCACCTCTCTGCACAGCAGAAGAGGCCATAGGCTGACGACTGGCCCATTACACCTGTTTTTTTACTTAGTTGCATCAAGGCTGCTACAGGCCTCTGGTTTATAGCATTTGGTTTCTGTCTGATCTTGAGACATGCCCAGGGAGGGAATGCCAAAGTAGACGGTCCTGTCAGCTCTCTTCACCTCTCCCTGTCTGCAAGCTTTGCAAAGTCCGGCTCTTAGAAACAGGGGAGTCAGAAGAACTGAATTGTGTTGATGAGTTTTTATTTTCCTTTCTCCCACTTCCTCTCTCTCTTTCACTAACTGACAATATGTGTCACTTAGCTTAGCCTATTTCTCGATTTATGTGATGGCAGCTACATTAGCTGTGAGGAGCCTCCCAGTTTAATTGCCATCAAAATGGTGGACCTGTTTCTTAGGCTCTTGTAAAGGAATGTTGATTAACTCTGTAATTAAACAAACCACTTCTGCGCCACGTTTCCATCTATGTTTGTGTTTGATCCACATTGCCAAAGCAACTTCTAATTACACAGTCATTCCAGTAAAGTGTAACTCGATGAGTGTCATGTTATGAAGACCTCGGCTCTGACTCATAGTTTGCAGGGACAGACTGTGTATCCATAGGGAAGGGCTACAAAAGGGAGTCGGGCTGAAAAAGCCCCCGGGGTGGAAGGGTGAATGAAGGAGGCCTCGCATTACAAGTGTTGACATCGTCCAGATCGTTTAGCATGGCTTATGAGGCCCAGCCGTCCGCATCTCGGAGCATGGTGTGCAGCTGTGGTCGAGCTGCTTTCAGGTGCCGGAGCACCTCCTTCCGTTTGGTGTGGGTAGCAGGGCAAACTGACACGAGCAGGCTGGTCCAGTCATCTGCTCCCAGCTCCCGTACTGGAACATATATTGGGTTTCTGTGGCTTGTACATGTGCCTCCATCCCTTGTGACACAATTCAGTCCACCATCCAAATTTTGCAGCTTTTTAATTGCTACTACTTCTACTACTTGTTTTTGTGTTATTATTACTAGGCCTATGTGCCAGGTCTCCTCACTGAATCATCTAACCCTAAGGCCAGTGTTTCCACATCCTGGTACTTGTCACTTTATGCAGTACAGATCCAGGTCCTGGTGCCCTAAGCAGCTGAAGCCTAAAGAATAATCAGTTGCTCCCCTTCTTTATATTGCCCCTAGGATAATTTCCTATCTCTGTCCCATCTCTTCCTTTTATGGACCCTGTCATCTGAAAGGAATCTACCCCTTAGCAGCATCACTGGGCTGTGCATGGGCAATCCACATCCTGAGCTTTGAGGTCCATGTGGGGGGTACTCAGAGTCGGCCTTATGACCACCTTTCTTTTATAACCACTTATCTTTCCAGTTTTACTGCGGGTTTCAAGGCTCACGTGCAGAATGGGAATTGGGACTGCGGCCGAGCCGGTGTTGTGAGGATAGGGATTTGTAACTGGCAGTGTATGAGGCAGCGGTATAGAGACAGGTCTTTGTGAATGTGGATGAGATGCTTTGATTGGGGTGTGGGTGGGGGGGGGGGGTTTCAAGTGGCATTCCAGCATTATGAAGGTGGGGCTTTGAGACTGATGGAGAGGTCAGAACTTTTGCAGTGAAGCGTTGTGTGGGTGTACAGCTGCCCAGCTTCGGAAATCTCTGCCTTCGCGGCTTTGAGACAGATCAAAGGTACAAAGTGGGGACCCAGCTGACTCAACAAGTCCACAGCTGCTTAAGTTTAAAAAGCCCAGTATCTCCATCTTAAGGCCGGTGGCTTTTCCTTTAAGACAGACATGTTTTTAACAGCTCAACTAAAGTCGCCTTTGCTCAATATAGCACCCCACATTTGTTTATTTTCACAGGTATTCACCTCCAAGATCAAACTGCCCTTCGTTGCAACAGTAGCATTGATGAGGAAGTGAGTTCTGTTCAGGAAGCGGTAGATTTCTACCACAGAAGACTGCCCTCTAGCATCTCTCAGAAACAGTCACTATCACGACGGAAAAGATTCCTGTCTTATCCCAGATTTGTGGAGCTGATGGTAACGGCTGACAACGAAATGCTCCAGCACCACGGAAACAACTTAGAGCACTACATACTCACAATCATGTCAGTAGTAAGTAACACATTGCTTTTATGCTGCTTTGTTGGTGATATAGGACTCAGAAAAAAGTTTAAATTTGATCTCCATTTTACGAGTTTATCATGTTGTATTTGAGAGCAGTGCCTAGTATTGCAGCCTGACTGCATATTTTATAGTATAGCTGTATAAATTATTGGCAGCGTCATCTGTTTGTTGTGCGTGTGTTAGTGTTTTGAGAAGATCTTCATACAAAGTCAGCTCAACACAAACCATAACGTGGTTTAACTATTTTGAGAGTGTTTTAAAATCCATGCAGGATTAGGTACTACCTTACACTTGGGAGGATGAGGAACCAGCGCAAATCTGATCTCACCTGGAGTCTCACAAACCTTTTGACCTTCTTGGAGAACCCTCTCCCCTTTCCGTTAATCTTGTTCCAGGTGGCTGCCATCTATAAAGACCCAAGTGTGGGCAACCTGATCAACATCATCATTGTGAAGCTGGTGGTTCTCCATGACGAGCTGGTAAGACTGCAGTGTGAAGACCTGTTCAGCACCATCACTTTGCCCAGGCTGATCGAATTGCTTCAGTTTTCCTAATAACAAAATGTGTTATCCATGGCGTGCTGTTTTGATGTTTGTAAAATGCCTGAAAATCCAAATCTTAAACAGGTAGCCTTTGCTATTTGGCATGAGAAGGTACTAACAGGTTCCTTTATTGGCTCTCGCTGTACTGGTTCCACTCTTATTGGTTCTCGCCATAGGAAGGGCCGTCAGTCAGTTCCAACGCCGCTGACACTCTCCACAACTTCTGCGTGTGGCAGCACGCCCAGAACGTCCAGGATGACGGCGACCCCTCGCACCACGACACATCACTCCTCATCACCAGGTAGCGTGTGTGTCCTTCAATTTCGAACATCCTTAACCGACTCATGGTCACCCCACGTCTGTTTAAATTATAAAGTCAGTAGGGTGGCACCAACAAGCACTCCAACAGATCTATCGCTAAGACCAATGACGCAGAATCTAAGGAGCTCTCCTGTGCAAAATGATGTCTAAAGTGTGTCATTGTTTGTATTCCTTAAGGAAAGATATCTGCAGGACCAAGAACAAGTGTGATACGTTGGGTAAGCCTGCGTGCTGCGTTTGTAATTACCTTTGTAATAGAATTTGATTCAGAGCTATGGGACTGCATGTCTAGGTACAGAATCAGCGGCGTTTTTATTAGCTAGTAGCTGACTGTCTGCATGGCCAGGTCTGGCAGAGCTCGGGACGATGTGTGACCCTCAGCGGAGCTGCTCCATCAGTGAGGAGAACGGCCTGAGTACCTCCTTCACCATCGCCCATGAGCTGGGCCACGTGTAAGTCATGTCAGCGTCGTGTCAGCACAACTGCCTATCAACTAGGCCTCACGTAAGTCTGCGCAAAAGCCCCTGCTGTCCTTTCAACCGCCATCTCCACTGAAATCCTAGTCAGATATCACTGTGTCGCAGTGGGAGTGATGGGACAGGCCGCGGATGGCTGCATGAACTCGATGGTCGTGTAGAAGAATGGGGTTATCTACACCATCTTTGCGGTGGACAGGCAGCTACTGAGTGCTTCTGCACCAGACCACAGTCAAGCAATGACTTTGCAGTGATCACTGTACAAAGAAACAACTGCTATACAACTAAAATTCCATAAATCCTTACCCTACCGTAATATTTTATCTCCAGCTTTGCGTTTGTTTAATGCAGGGGTAGGCAAATATTTTTCTCAATGGGCCACATTAGACACTTGAGCAGTTTTCGAGGGCCAAATCATGCGCATGGACGCAAT
>JAABNY020000063.1:22511963-22525740 GCA_015164015.2 Brevimyrus niger | reverse complement strand
ATTGTTGTAGGGTGCTGGTCCAGAACAGCCAGCTCGGCGGTCACAGCACAGCGCTCGGGCCGGGCTGGCGGGGGGGGCGGCACCATGGGTGAGCCAGCTAGTGTAACAAATGCGCCACCGCTGTCTGTGATTGGGCCCAGGGGGCTGCTGACCGCAACCTCCACCGTCGCCTTGTGGTTTTTTCCACCCCGGGCAAGGCAAGGATTTCAGCGTCTTTATCGGATGTCACTGAAGGAAAAAGCCTAAGCCTGGTCTCAAGCTGGGGGGCTTTCCTGAGGCCCCGCTGTGTGTTAATGTGTGGCCTGTGCTAACTTGTGTGTCTCTGTGTGGTCAGAGGGGGAATCAAACTGCCTTTGCCCTGGGGCGGCTTGCTATGCTTCCCAAAGCAGCTCAAGCAGTTGCGCTCTTACATCCATCCATCCATCCATCCTTTTACGGCAGCCACGCATCCTACTCAGGATCACGGGAGATCCGGAGCCTGTCCTTCAAGCTACTGGCACAAGGCAGGGAATTCAGAAAGGATGGGTCAGCAACCTATTGCAGGCCACCCACACGTACCATACACACACACACACACATTCACGCCTATGGGCAATTTGGGATCTCTGATGCACCTCGGCAATGCTTTTGATCTGCAGGGGGGAAGACCCACGACGGCCCAGAGAAAACACGCAAGCTGCACGCGAAACTCTGAAACTGTACCTTGTCCGCTGTACCGCTGCTCCATTATCCCAGTGTAACTTGAAAAAGGTGGTTATGTAACCGCATGTCCACTGATTTTGAGAAGAATACCGATGAAGTGTGACTTGAAGATTTAATGATGGGCTTGAGCTCAGTTCAGCAAGCCTGCTCGTCCAAGGAGGGGTCATGAGAATAGGAGAGGTTTTAGCCAAAGTTTGGGGATGGTGGAGGGGGGGGGGGTAAATTGTAACTAGCACCTTATTCTGTCAGCGACACACTTGGCGTCTCACTCCCTCGTTCATGCGCTTCCTCCAGGCTACAGTGTCGTGACTCATATCCCTGCGGGGGCCTCCAACATTGACATTAAGCAGCTCAGCTACTCAGGGAAACCCGAGGACGACAACTACCTCGGTGAGCCGGCCAAATGTGTGTGTGTGTGTGCGTGTGTGTGTGTGTGTGTCGGGTGAGTGCGCGTGTGTCTGCCTGTGTGTGTTTGTGCGGGTCAGATATACATTACAGTCCCCACAATATGATAAAAACACCGTATTTTGATGACGTGGGGACTCTGTAATTTTCAATTTCATAACAATCTGTGACTGCAATCAAAAAACTAATGCCAAAAGACTTGAATTTTGTGTGTGTGTGTGTGTGTGTGTGTGTGTGAGTGTGTGTACACAGGAAAAAACAGGAAAGGCATTTCTCATCATAGCAACGCAGAAATCTTCCACATGACTCCGACTTATGATTTATCTACATTTTTTCAGGAAACACATGGGTTTTGTAAATGGCTTTGAGCATCGGTATTTGTTTTCAAGTGATTGCTTGACTGTTTATGCCTGCAAATGTTTTCATCATACCGGTGTAACAAAAACAGATTGTTTAGTGAAGTCAAATGTCTTCCCGAGCAGCTCTGTCTGACAGCCAGTCAAACTTCCTTCTGAATGGGAATTTTGTGGTGGCCATGTTCAAACGGGAGATCAAGTTCAAGGGGGCTGTGATTGAGTACAGCGGCTCGGACGCCGCGGAGGAGCGGATCAACTGCAGCCAGAGGATCCGGGAGGAGCTGGTGCTGCAGGTAGGCCCCGCCCCCCACCTCCTCGGGCGGCGCCTGACACTCCCATACCTGCGGCGTGACTGGGCTCTCTGTGGCGCAGGTGTTGTGCGTGGGGAAGCTGCAGAGCCCCGACGTGCGCTATTCCTACAGCGTCCCCGTGGAGCGGCAGAGCCAGCGATACGTGTGGGATCCCAGCGGCCCATGGCTGGACTGCAGCCACAAGTGTCAGGGTAAGAATAATAATCATTATTATTATTATTAGCATTATTTTTATTATTATTATTTATATAGCACTTTATATATATAAGGATGGAATAAATCTAAATAAAATTAATAAGAGTAAAAAAAGCTAAATCAATAAACAAACAATTAAAATATAATAAAAGATAAAGGAATCAAAACTGGAAATTAGGAGAGCAGGACAATAAAAAGAAATATAATTACTGTACCGAGGGGCTTCCCTCGTGCCGCCGGGTTGTGGGCTTTATGCGGGTGTGAGGCTGGGGGCCCCATGGTTCACGCCAGCCGGCCTTCCCCCCCCCCGTGCAAGGTGAGCGGCGGCGCCGGGCAGCCTGTGTGCGTGAGAGCGACCGCCTGGTGGTGTCCAGCCAGAAGTGCCAGCGCCTGCCGCGGCCACAGGACACAGCAGAGGCCTGCAACGCCGACTGCGAGCTCAGGTGGGCTCCAGCGGCCGCTCTTTCCGGGCCTGGGCCGTCCGCTCGCGGGGTCCACATCCATGCCCGTGTCTCTGCGCGCCTTTGCTGTCCCGCCATCACCCGCACGTAGGAATCTTGCCCCCGCAGGTGGCAGGTACTGGGCAAGAGCGAGTGCTCCTCCAGGTGCGGCCCCGGCATCCTCACCCGAGACGTGCGGTGCGTGAGGTACACGCTGGGCGGACCCAGCCAGCTGGAGACGGATCAGGCCTGCGCCCACGTGCCCAAGCCCCCTGCCCGTGAACCCTGCCACGGACAATGTCTCCAACAGAGCTGGCACTACGGCGCCTGGTCCCAGGTATGCACCAGCAGAGAGAGCACCGGTTAAGGTGGCGCCTTGCGTCTTTCGTGAAATCCGAACCGCCGGCATGTCGTGGTCTGACTGTGCTTGTCGTGGGGTCACGGTGGGGGGGCGCGGGGGGGGATAGTGCTCCAAGAGTTGCGGGGGCGGCTCCAGGACCCGAGGCTCGCACTGCACGGACCACCTGGGCCGTCGCCTGGCGGAGCAGCAGTGCGCCGGCGTCCCGCGGCTGGAGGTGGAGCCCTGCAGGGAGGAGGCGTGTCCCGGCTGGCTGGTCAGCGAGTGGAGCGAGGTGGGCGTATCCTGCAGTGCGGCGGGAACCTCCCCGGCTCTCTGGGCGGGACTCCTCCTCGTCTCACCTACCTCAGTCTTTCTCTTCCTCCCCCTCTTCCTCTCTCTCTCAGTGCCTGGCCACGTGTGGGGTGGGCGTCAGACGCCGGCAGGTACACTGTGCTTGGGACCAGGAGAGGCTGAGCGATTGGATGTGTGACCCCGGCGCCAAGCCCTCTGCCGTAGGCCCCTGCCAGCTCCCGCAGTGTTCCTCCTGGCAGGCTGGCCCCTGGGCCCCGGTGAGGCCCCTGCAGGCCATTGCAGACTTACTGATAAATTACCTCATTCTGCATCTCATACATTAAGATGTCCCAATACATGCACACAGGGACATGTATTTACATGTGGTACCACAGTGTGCTTTTTATACTGATATATTTTGTCTTTTAGTAACAATCAAGTGAAAATACAGAGGTGGAAATCGTGGTTACTTGATAGCTGAGTACCGTGCCCTTCATAATATCCATTGCTGTTGCTGAGCTCACTTACAGCCTCGCTGGTCTTGATTTCTGTTGCTGGTCAGACCGATTGGTTGAGGGTATTAGCCAATGGCAGTCATTCATTGCCCGTCACTGCAGTGTCCTGTCACCTGTGGGCGGGGCTACCAGATGAGGGTGGTGCACTGTGTGTCTGGGATCCATGGCCGGATGGTCAGCGACCATGAGTGCAACGCGGCCACCAGGCCCGTTGACAGCCAGGTGAATGTGCCATTTTTTCAGCGTCGGCTTATGTCTTCTGAGTAAATTGTCGAATGAGATGCCTTGATCGTTCATTCACCAATAAGCAATGCCGGCACTGGTCAGTAGGGTCGCCGTAAGTGTGGCTGTACTTCTGATTCAGCCGGTAACCTCGCCTCCTTCCCTGAGCAGGACTGTGATGTCTCCGCCTGCCCCCCACCGGCATCCGCCCTCAGCACCGCCCAGCCCTCCGACGTAGGACAACCCCGACCTCAGTGGCGTCACGGTTCCTGGACTGCGGTAAGCCACGGAGCCCCGATGACCCAAACACCAAAACACCCACTCTCCAGACAAGGTCTTAGCTGCATTCAGCTGTGCTTGGTCAGTCTATCATCCATGTATGCGCAGGTGAAGCTGGTAACACTTCACTTGAACTCTCATCTATAATGCACTATAGATACCTTCATAAAGCATTCATAATGAATTAGAATTAGAATTTGGTGATCAGCGGTCATTGTCAACACACCACAGCACACAGTGCTCAACAACGAAATGTGTCCATTGCATTTAACCCATATGTGACTTTCGTGACAAAGCAGGGGGCAGCTAATTCAGCACCCAGGGAGCAGTGCTTGGGGACGATATCTTGCTCAGGGTACCTCAGTGGTGGGGGATTCGAACCTACGATAATGCATAATAAACATAACTATAATGTGGTATGCCTGATTTTAAATATTTATAGCTATGATTAATATGCTTTGTGAATGCATTATAATGTGTTATGAATGTATTCATAGATTCTCATAAACATGCATTCATAGAAAGTGTTCTATGAATGCATAAAGGGGTTCTTTACATTTATCTATGCATGCTTATATATAGAGTACTGTGCAAAAGTCTTAGGCAGTCCAAAATAATGTTTAAAGCTGTTTATCTGGGTAGCAAGTGTACTTTGGCTTAGAACTAAAAAACACAATTTAACATTAGAACATGTGCAAATTAAGAGTAACACAATAAAAACTAGTAATGATTTCTTCTGTTTTCAAAAAAGTTACTTATCTAGTTGGATGGCTAGATGAACACCGCCTCAGTTCCCGAACCTCTCCTCAGGGGCACCTCTGACGTTCCACGATTTTGTTAAATTTCACCGACAGCTCAATTAATGAAATAATAATTGGTTTAAAAAGTCAGTGACAGATAGACTAGCTGTATGATGTTAGGGTCAGAGTGCCAGTGGCCAAGTCAAAAAATACACGGCTGCACTGGACGGTCTCTGCAAATACTGGGATGACTTTAGCAGAGGTTCTGAAATGGCCAAGCTGACACTTTGACAAGCATAACATCACACCAACATGAGGATCATCTAAACATCATTTTCTTTGCCTGCCTAAGACTTCTGCACAGTACTGTACATTTTATTTATTCATTTGGAGGGTCATCATTTGCAACATGTAATTAGGGCAGATGACATGCAACAGGCAAACCGGTGTCAGGAAGCCACCTAGGTGCCAAGTGCCACTCAGATAAGCTTCCATGAAACAAGGGGAGCCGGAGCTTCATGAGCAGAGCTCAGAACCTCACAGCAGACAGCCGTGCAAGTATCACCAGGGTGGAATCTAGTGAGAAGTATGTGTGATATACAAAATCGGAGCATGCAAGGGCGGCCCACAGGCTGCCTCACTGGAGTGAGTCAGTGCGGACCGTGAACCGCTAAGGGCAGCCGAGGTTAGTGAGGCGTTCCTTGAAGGTTGAGAGGAGCTCAAGACAGGACTCTAAATTCAGTATGTGTGGACGGTCCCTTTTTTCTGTGGAACGGTCATTAGCTGGACTGTGTGAGTTTGTGCTGCCATTGTTTCAGGAGATGCTGTACAAACTGAGGTTGAGAGTTTTTTTTATTATTACTTGCGTATGCTTTTCAAGGTCATTAATGTTCTTTCACCTCCGTGAAGGCAGTTGCACATATAGATCTATCATTTTGAACTATACCGCTTAATTATGTGCTTATGAGTTGAACCTCAGGCAGAGTTTGAAAGATCTGATTTAAATAAAAGGAAAAGTTCTCAAGTGGGTTTTTTTTCGGAGTGCTCTTTATTACACATGAAAGGCAAATGCCAGCACTGAGTGCATCTAATGACCCTTCACTGAATGGTGATTTTCATTGCACTTTACTTTGGATACTGCCAAAGAGGTCGCTGGAATTTTTTGTTGAGAGATTTTATAGCCGAGTGTCTTAAGGAGCCCTCTGTACATAGTTTTTTTTTTGCGTCATGTCAAAGAGCTCCATGCTTGAGGGGAAGTCTTGGGTGAAGATCAACATCTTTTGCATGTGTGTTGCGTGTGTGTGACATATCGTGCCTCATGCGTGTGTCCGACGGCGCGCTCGCTTCCTGTGTGTCGCAGTGCTCCGTCTCCTGCGGGAGGGGCCTGCGGGCCCGTTACGTCAGCTGCAGGGACCCCCTCGGCGAGAAGATGGACGCGTCGTCCTGCGCTCACCTGCCCCGCCCTGCGGAGTCCACCGGCTGTTTCAGCGCGTGCGGCCAGTGGCGGGTTGGAGAGTGGTCCCCGGTGGGTGACGTCGTTTCCGGTGACGTCGTTTCCCTGCCTCGCTTTGCCCTGATGGCCTTTGCGGGTTCTGTTGTTTATGAGCTGATGAATCCCGTCCCGCTCTGCCCCCAGTGTTCAGTGACGTGTGGTGCGGGCCAGTACAGCCGGAAGGTGGTGTGCTCCACCTACGTCCGCCAGGTGGAGGACGGCTTCTGCTCTGCCGACGAGCGGCCCAGTGCGACGCAGGAGTGCAGGGGGGTGCCCTGCCCCTCCGTGTACCACCGGGCACCCCAGGCTCCGACTGATCCGCACGCTCACCCCGGGCACAGCAGCGGGAATGTCACTCCTGTGAACCACCAATGGAGGACGGGCCCATGGGGAGCCGTATGTTTTTCCTGCCCCTGTTCACGTCATGTATGTGTCTTCCGTGTCCGTTCACATGTGTCACACATGCTCTCCTGTGTGCGCACAGTGTTCCCAGACCTGCGGGGGCGGATTCCAGCGGCGGGCAGTCGTGTGCCAGGATGCGGACGGCCGCAGCGCTAGCCAATGCCAGCCGAGGGTGAGGCCAGCGGAGTCCAGGAGCTGCGACTTGGGACCCTGTCCGCAGTGGGTCTACGGCAACTGGGGAGAGGTGAGAGGGGGAGCTTGGGGCAGGACGGGAGGAACGGGGGCTGCGTGTGACTCTCTGTTGAGAGCGGGGTCTTTGGTCTTTTTATATGGTTGGTTTAAAAATAAACCTTAATAAAGGTCCTTTATAGTAGCCTTATTTATAGTGTGCATCCATACTGCAGTGTATCCTCATTCAAAATGTCCCTGTCCCACAGTGCACCCAAACCTGCGGCGGGGGGCAGCGCTCTCGTCTCGTGGTTTGCCAGCCGTCATACGGCCAAAGCCTGAACGAGCGCAGCTGTAACACTGTGGAGCGTCCAGCGGATGTGGAGCGCTGCAACGCGCAGCCGTGCCTGGGGGGAACCGCGTGGCCCGGAAGACCATGGAAACCGGCGCGATAGCGGACGCGTCCCCCCCCCCCACCCTGCTCCAACTGGTGTGGTACCTCCCGGAAGCACACCCAGCGGATCTCTGAGCCAGCCAATGGGAAGCCCTGGGGTTCTTTGGCCCAGCCAACGGGAAGCTGCGGTTGACATTAACCTGGAAACCCTCAGAAGGGTGTGGCCTCATAGGAATGGTGCTCAGAAACTGGGAATCCCAATTTCAGCCTATTGTGTCTAGTACTGAGATATTGAAATGACTCATATTGGATATTTCAATTGTAAAATGCATGTCTTATATTAGCAAAGTATATGTGTATATTTGTGTATAAGAGTTTAATTTTATTACCTTTATTAAACAGCAATATGGCTGTTGTATATACTGTACTATATATACTGAATACCAGAGGTGGGTAATTCAGATGCTTAAAAAGTACAGATCCAGACGAAGACTTTGTTTCAACCAACCTGTTCAGTATATAGAGTCATAAGAGTTACTCAACTCGTGGGTTGAAACATATCCTGGTCTGGATTTGTACTTTTTTATGGACTTCCAACCTCTGCTGAATACACTGTACAAAGAATATGTATATATTAAATATATATAATCTTTGTACAATATAATTTTATATTTAATATGTGTTGTTCTTAAAGTTGGTTCTTTACATATTAAACTGGTGCTCTGGACCCCGAAGAAGTTAAGTGATTTGAAAACGGTGCTCAACTTTCTATCGGGGTGAATGTTTCCAAGTAGCCCAATAAAAAGTGTTATTCTTTTTTCCGGACGTAGTTCATAAAAGCGGATAAAATACAGAAATGAGTCATGACAAAGAAGGTCTTTGATCGCCGTGTAAGACGCGCTTCATAATCATAGGCAGAGTGCAGCAGCCTTTTCACAACTGAATTACATGAACGATCCCCTGTCTCTCGGTGCTGTTCAAATGGCTGCCTTAAAGTGAACCTTAAAGTGAATTTCAGTGACATTATCCTAACAGTGCAATCTGAATTTGCCTAGTGCGAAGAGGCCATTCAACGTAGCGTAGCAGCTGTGCTGTTAATGATGTTAATGTCGACTCATGTGTCTGCAGGTATTGATTCTCTTATGAAATTGTGAATTGCCTAATATCTCTGAGCAAATGTCACAAGTCCTGTGCTTTTAGAAAATGCAACTCAATACCTCCGCGGTGTACCTTTTTTTGTTCTGTTTCACGTATGCCAAATCTGTAAAGGACCAGTAACTGCACATTTTATTTATTCCTTAAAATTGAACTAATTTATTTTTTTCTCCCTCTGCCCCCTGGGACCTGTTTCACAAAAACAGGAGTTCTTGCTTAGCCAGATAACTTGTTGGATTTAAGGTCACCTGGGCTATATGGACTTTTCTCTTTTCACTTACGTTTAGCCCAGACGACTTCAAATCTAAAAGCAAGAGTTGCTGCTGCAAGAAACAGACTCCAGGTCCCAGTCTTTCTTGTATGGTGCTTTGGTCTTAGGTAGCCGGATGTTGCTTCTGACACCTGTATTAATTATTATCTTCTTGCAGTGATTTTTTATGTATTTATTTCATGTTAAATATATACTGTGAAAACTAAACGAAAACGAATGCTGAAGAATTTGCTGTTTCCTGTTGGTTTCTGTCTGACATACTTGGCTTATTTGATCTAAACCCATTAGTTTTAGGGACCAGAAACATCTGGCTATATTAGGGTGACTAGATAATCCATGTCCGGGAGGACACTTTGAGGTACGACAGGATTCGTAAACTTCCATTTTGACTAAAAGGACCTGGATTACACTTTAGAACTGAGTTATTGCTGTATGCCGATTGGTCAGTTTCCTATAATCATGCATGTGTCGCGAATGCTAATGTGAAACAGCTGGATGAGTCTTTCAAACAAGGAAACGAATCAGTCAAAGCACAAGAAGAACAGAACTATTTAGCCGAGCGCGGGAGCATTTCAGTTTGAAAGTAGTTCGTAAAACCCAAAGTAGCTCATAGTGGATTATCTGGTTACCCTAAGCTATATCATTTACATTGTTTGATCATAAAATGAATAGGAAAGTTCTTGGGGATATTTTACTGAGTGTAAGTTGTGTGCATTTGTCTAAGCACTGCGTCGACAGACTTGTGCTGCAGCCAGATAAAGGCAGAGATCCCTTTGCATTAAGCTAAGCTGAAAGTTCAGGAATGGGACCTGTTGACAGCCATGGGTACCATTAGGGGAGGTGCAGGGGGAGGTGCATTCATCACGTCTCCCGAACAGGAGCACTGGACCGGCACTGCTCTTCTGTAACACCTCCCGTTTTTTCTTAGGCAATGTCAAGTTCATTCCAAATCAGGAGATGACGATGATGCCATGACCCATAGCAATAGGATGGGACTGGACGGTGTAAACAAAGCGGCCATGTTTGTTTTGGAACATGAAGCCGATTAGAGCAGGGAATGCTGTAGGAAGTGCTGGGCCTTGCTGTGAGATTCTGGGCCAGCTGCAGCAGCTCTGTGCCTGTCACCATCTCCAGGGGAAGATAAGATAAACGGGGAGCTCGGGGCTCACGCGGGACACGGCACACGCGGTAGGGGTCTAGCCTGGGGCGGTAAAGTGTATTTATATGACCTCAAAGGACAGGAAGATGGCTATAGCAGCTTCTTATGGGGGAGAGCTTTAGGGGAACATTTTGTGACTCCATACAAGATGTAATCTGCTTGGGAAATGGATCTAAAGGAGATGTTTGGATTGCTCAGAATGTGACGTCCTGCAAATGAATGCAGCTTGATGTAATGCAGAGCCTACAAGCCCTTAGGTCATTACAGCAAATGTATGATCTGACTTTTTTCCTACCTGAAGGCTGGATTAATTGTACCCCATCACTACATTTCTTGTATCTGCTTTAGTTTTTTTTAAATGGAGGACACAAAGTCCTTTGTAAATTGTAAATTGCAGAAAAATACATCCAAAACTGGCGCCGTGTTTGTTCTTGCGGTAAAACGAGCAGATACATTTCCTTCTCCTGTTTCTTTCTGGTAGGTGTGCAGACCCCCATGAAAAGGGAACCTTCTGCATGTCTGCTGCTGCTTCCCATCTGTGTGCAATTTCAGTAATGGGGTTCGCTTTAATGCATTTGGCGTGCAATGTAGAACGTGCTGGTTTGACAATAACGGTAATTGGTATTAATCAGCATTGGCAGGCTGTCTTATCTGTAAAACTGCTTTTTCCAAGGATTTTTCCAACCAGCCCAACCCTACTGCCTGTCTTGTGTCCATGTTGCCGGCTGTAATAATACACCAACTTCAGTTGTATTAGATGTATTAGAAATGTAAGTATTCAGAGGAAAAATGTTTTTGAATACAATAAACTTTTGCAGGAGCCTATATATAAAGCAGTATAATGCAGTTTCAAGGACATGTAACATTTTTTTAATTAGTTGTATATTTTCAAAATAGATATTATGATTTAGTTTTATCCATGCCCTGCTTTCAGTTACTTGCATGTCTTGAAGACACACGACATGGCCAGAAGATGGTGGTATCCTTGTGGGGACTTGGAACGGCCACCGCGTAGCATTTGGGTGCATTTCTCTCTCCAGTGTTGAGCAGAGCCCCCATGTCTGCTTGCATTCTGGGTAACACATGTGGATTAATGAGTGCATTGTGGTCTGCCCGGGGAAATCACGGGAACAGTGTGCTTTCCTACGTTTAACAACACTCGGATATTTCCCACGGGATTTGAGATCTGGGCGACCCGTCACACATAGATGATGAATAAGTGATACTCTTGTCTCTCTTCCTGGCAGATGTGTGTATGACTGTGTTGAATTTAAAGGTGTAAGTTGTCTGTAGTATGGCCTATCACTTCATTTAAATCCATTTCAAAGATTACAAAGAACTACACACTGCATTTGGAGCATCAGCGTGAGTGTTTTTTTTAAATCTGTGTTGCATCTGGCATCAGTAACCGTGTGTGGGAGTGAGTTTCCTCCTTTGCAGTTTGTTGGCAAGTAAAAGGTGTTAATTTTCTTAATGAATAGATCACAGACCTCGTCTGAGACTGAATAAATTGCATGGATCTTGATATCATCACTGGAGTAGACAGGGCCTGAAATTAGGCTTCACCTGTCTATATCTGCCATTCAAAATTTGTTTTTAAAAATATAATCCTCAAATTATATAGACTTAGTCAGATTTTTATTATTGAATTTTGTCTTCTGTGTCTGAAACAATCTAGTTTTCTGGTAAACAGTAAAATTTAAACTAAGATACATTGACATGTATCTCAGAATGACCGTTTCAATATGGATTGTTACATTTTCATGCGTTTGCTACAGTGCGTCTAAGGGAGGGACTCAAACAAGGAGGATGGATATACCTCTGCTCTTCTGCCAGCATCTCTATCCGAGTTGGGCGCTTGTGGCATCACAAAGCTAACGTTTCTTGCCCCGGCACCATTTTAAACGAGGGCGGGTTTCTCAAGGAAGTCAGCCGAAGCTAGCCCAGGAGGGGCATATTGACCTCGGCCTTGTGCGTTTATTTATTCTTGGGGAACTTGGAGGCTGACATAATTACCCCATGTGTTTCTGTGACTGGCGGGGAAACCCCTGTGACCTTCGTAGGGGAGGGAAACCCTGTGGGGAAACCTAAAATCTCAGAACTGGGAAGCAGACATGACACAGCTAACGACAGAATCACGGGGAGCGCAGCGTTCGCAGAAATCGTTTGCTGACACTGTAGTACTATCATTTACATTTTCACTGTCTTGTACCTCGCAGTAACGTGGTTATAAGAAGAAATCGGGCATCACTGGGGAGTCCCCACGGAGAGCCGATGGCTGTCTGACACCTCGGAAAGCAATTAAACCGCACAAACGAGCTTCCCAAGGGAGAGCAAAATAAGCTTTTCCGTTTGACTCTCAGCTGCAGCGCCTGCGTCACTGGCCCCGGTGGAAGTGAGTTTACAGCGCCCATTAATCACCGGCCCTGGTGAAAGGCAGACGTGCAGCGTCGCAGGATCTGTCAGCTCAGGAGTGGAGCGGAATAAAGCTGTTCTAGATTATGCAGGGAATGGAAAAGCAGTTCTAACAATGGGGAGAACCCTGCTATCTGCAGGCATGTGCTGTCGGTGTAGGGGTGACATGAATTGCTCAAAACGTTCACTTAATGCCCACTTAATTAGCCCCTGTGAATGCCATGTTTAGGTTATATATTTACATGCTAGCTGGAACTCTGGAGCTATTCGCTGTTCGGAGAAATCGTTTTCTTCATCTTGACCAGAAACTGGCTGCAGTTTAGAAGTAACAGATTCTGACGTGACCTTTTGGCCATACTGTGTGTGACTTGGCAGCTCAACTCACTCCTCCAGTATCACGGCGACAGCTTGCGTCTCTATTTCTGTGCACGTTCTTACTTCATAGATGCTGGCAGAAACATGGCCTTTGTGGTCTGACTTCCACTGTCCACTATCCCTGCAAGCTTTCAACCATTGCGCACAGAAATTTTACCTTGACCCATGCAGTTCTATTGTAGATCTTCCAGTTCATTTATTTTTTATTTGTGTCCTTGTTATATTCTGATCTGTCTGGAATTTTATATCTCTCCAGGGATTCGGCCTGGGTGCCAAGCGACAGATTCCCGGTTACGTAGCACAGGATCCCCCCCTCGGATGACATTGGTGTCGCACACATGGAAAGAAGGAAAGATGGAAGGGTGGAAACCTGTATGACTGTAGCTTTACAGTGGGATGCGTTTCACGAGTCCCTCTGAGAGTGAGCCTATGAAGGCCGTAAGGCCGCGCAGTGCAGTCATACCAGCTTTCAGATTCTGCTCTGACGGTCTCTGCAAACCCCTGTGAGTTTCTCTCAGTCCTACTGGTGCCTGGAGTTGGGTATGGAGACGACCTCCTTTCCCTTTGTGGTCGGGGCTCTGGGGTTGCGGATGGTTGGTGGTTCATGTTGACTTAAAGCAGCTTCTGGGGTCCCCTCTAAGTGGTGTTGGCTTTCAGGAGGAAACTCTCCTGGGGAAACCCAATAGCCGCTGGCCCAGCCTCAAGAGTCATGTTTACTCAAGTGTCTGCATCTCAGAAAAAGCCAAAGAGAGAGAGAGCTAGAGCGAGTGAGAGCAGGGTGTGCGTCCTCCTCGGAATGTACTCCGACTTGCCAGATTATCTTCCTCTCATGACAGTGACATGTCAGCCCTGCCGACCGTGAACTGCTTCTGCGGGTCAGCTTGTATCCGTTTCAGGCGCCTGTCTTTCTTCTTGTGCTCGCGTTCTTGAACGGAGCCGGGGTGACGTACCAGTGCGTCACGCTAAACGTGCCAAGCGGGGTTCTGCTTGCTCTGCTGAGTGAGCTGTGGCTCCCTGGATCACATTGAGCGTGTCTGGATTTGCGGGCTGGCCTGGATGAAGTATTGTGGGGGGGGGTTGACTTTGGACACAAGGGTTCGAGAAGATCTCTGTGCACAAAACATGTGAATCCCAGAAGGTTCCTGTGAAT
>JAABNY020000063.1:22478691-22504581 GCA_015164015.2 Brevimyrus niger | reverse complement strand
AGAGAGAGAGAGAGACAGAGACAGAGAGACAGAGACTGAGTTATATGAAGGGAGAGAGAGACTAAGGTATATGAAGACCCTTAGTCTGGATGAGAACAGCAGGATGATGGAGTGCAGATTTCGTAGAGTTCTTGAGCGATTCATCAATGCAAAAGAAGTTTTGTCGGAGACAGGAGAGGAGAGGCTATGCTATCACTGACAGGTACCCAAGGCAGGTGCCTCACCTCGCCCAGCGTGCTGCGTGTGGCCCCAATGTGTTCCTGGAGGAGTTTGATCTCTCGCATGGGGCCGCTAATCAAAGAGGTGCCTGTATCCACGATGGCCTGGCAGCCCTGGGCGCAGAACGTCACTGCCCCCTGCACCTTCACACTGAGCCAGAGCCACATTTATGTTTGTATCTGCATATTTACCAGGTGCTTTCGTCCAAAACAATATACAATGAGGCAAATCGCACAATACAAGCATCCACGCCGTCAAGAAGGCGATTAAGCGTAAGCGCAGCTAGGCTGAGCTTCCAGTGAATGCCCAGGTACAAGCGTAAGCAGTTTCGGCACAGCTAACTATTAACAAAGAACATAATAGAAGTACTCAAGGACCAGTAAGTGCAACGCAAGAGCATTCAAACAATAGCTTAGTAGAGGAATTCACAGAGACGCATGCCTTAAGTCATTCACACCAAATCACCATCCAAGTCCAGATGCTCCTTGCTTTATGATGGGTCGACTTGAATTTCAACTTTACGATGGTGTGTTAGCGATCCACATTCAGTAGTCATCAGACCAAACTGAATTTTGATCTTTTTCCCAAGCTACCAATATGTCGTACGATAGTGACTTCTATGCAGTCGCGCTTCCAGTCTCTGTAAACATTGTGAGCGTACATACATACATCTCATACTCTGCTTAACAATGTTAAGATGGGCTCATCAGAACATAACCCCGTCATAAGTCGAGGAGGATCTGTATACATTCGAGGGGTTGCATAATCTATAGCAATAGACCCCGTGTTCGTATATTCTACGTCATCCGATTGCATTTCCACTTCTGAGCAGAAGCGAAATCTTGCGCAGTCCTTGGAGAGAAGATGGCGCTAACGTTGAGTTGCATTGCGTGCCGAGATGCACCATTCTCATGTTTCACACCATGTACCTACCCAAAGCAGACTTACTTGTCCATCTTTATCTGCCAGTAAGCCTTCTCTGTGACCGGAACCCAGTGGAGGGGGCCAGTAAATAAGGACTCGTCGATACTCCCCAACAGAAGCTCTCCTTCAACATCTGCCGTGTTTTTCTTCCTGCACAGAACCACCGTTCATTTGCACAGGGCAACCCCGCAGTGAGCTGTCAAGGCCTGTGCCAATGTCGGCAGTGAAATTACAGCCCACCTGCTGAGGTAGAAGGAAAAGATGGGCTTGTCCACTTTCTTCTGGGACATCAGGCTGTCAAAAACAGGGGCGCCAGCCTCCTCAGCTAGGCTGGGGTACCCTAGCCCCAGGACACCGTCAAACTGCCCCAGGACGAACACGAAGCCGGGTTCATACACGGACTCCCCAAACTGCTGGTTCTTCACAGATATGCCTCCAACCTGCAGCAATCATCAACATTACAAAGCTCACCCAAGGAGACGGAGTGGATGTGCTCTTTCATTCTGATGCCCCTTAAGCCAGCAGGCAATTCAGCATTAAACCTCAAAAAAGGTTCCACAGATATACTGAGAAAGGAGACGTGGGAAATCTTTCCTCTTGGGTCGATTGTTATTGGGCCAGATTAGAGAGTTTTTCGTCTCGTCTCTCCCTCCTGACCTTTAGTTGACATTCACACAGAACAGGATGTACTGGCCAGTTCTGCTTTTATCAGAGACCCTCGGTTTGCTATGATGGTGCAGAGATGGTCAAGGGTCTCCCAGGTGTACGGTACCCGTAGGACATCTTTTGCCATGACTCCTAACAGGTGCCCGGAGCCGTAATGGATGGAAAACACTCTGCCGTCATGCTGGTAGGAGCTGGACTTGAAGGCCTTGAAACGTTGATGCGTACCTGCAAGGGAGCCCCACCATTAGCCCCGAGTCCAGACAAGTAAAGACATTTAATAATACTCACCACTTGTATGTAACCATTCGTAGGCTGAATCAAATCAAAATATATTTATAAAATGCACAGTAAAGACCAGTAGGTGCAGCCGATGAAATTAATTTTCTTCTGGAGTGCTTATTATACATAATAGAATTATATAAAGAAAATAGATGTTAAAAGTAGTACCAATATTTCAAAAATCATAACATAAAATGAAAATGTGCAAATTGTCCATACTGATAGCCTGATCAGTTGTTTAGTATCCCCACTGCCTGAGGGCAGAGCTAAGAAGCTGCTCAGTCGCCGTTATCCAAAGAGTTCTGATTAGCAGAAGTCTGCCCGGCTTACCGCAGGCCTGGCTCACACAGTACGATGACGGCACCCAGAGGTCCGCGGAGCCGGTGTCGAACACCACCGTGAAGTTTTGTCCTGGGCTGCCCAGGCTGATTTCCCCATAGTACTGGGCCTTCAATGTGCAGCATATCAGCCATCAAAAGAACAAAGCACACATCAATTCATCAGAAGGCAAGCAGCCAGAGGTGGAAAGATCAACCAACCAGTTGAGTATAAAGAACCACAGAGTACTTAAATGGTTGGTGGAAACAAAACCTTGTTCTGGAACTGAGGTTTCTGGGCCTAAACTTTCAACCTCTGCAAGTAGCAGTAAACGAAAACTGCGGACTCAAGATTCACAGTTTCATAACGAAATTCTTGGCTCGTTTTAATGGTTTACTCCTACAGATGAGGAGAAAAAAAAAGAAAGAGAAAACAATAGCACAGCAGATAATAGGTTATAAAATCGACATATCTGCCACATATAGAAATATTAAAATAAAGAGAAAAAAAAAATTCTATGCAAGAGACCTTGGGATGAGGTACAGATTAAAGCAGGTTTAAGCAAAGTAATATTGCACAGATACTAACAGCGATACTGCAGCCAACCTGCACTTACGTCCATGAAGTTGTAGAGTTTCTCGACGCCGTGGTGCGGCCGGGGGCTGTGACCCTGGGGGAAGCAGTGGGCGTACTTTCGGGCAAAGATGTCGGCCCGGTGCTCTTGCAGGAAGTCTGCCAGTTTCTTGGCAGATCGCAGCTCGGCACGCAAAGTCGTAAAGCGCCTGAGCGGGACCCTGGGACCAAGCCGAGACTTATTGCGCGGCGTGATAAGAGCGCAGCCTTGACACGGCCCCGGCTACACACGATTACCTTAATCTGGCAGACATTTATGTCCAACATGACGTACGAGTGAGACCAGTAGCACATTACAAACAAGCTGAGCTTCCAGTGAATGGCCAGGCACAACTGTAAGCAGTATTCGAGCAAAAGCTACCCACCAACTTCTAACAACACAATAACCTAATAACTATTCTGAACCCCCTGCTCCCCCCTAAACACGCACGGTACTCCCGAAATAGTGGTAGTGGTCCCTAACATCTATACCCAAATCTACACCCTTGCTCGGGGAACATATTGACGCCTCACATAATAAACCGACTGAATCCATTAGTTGGTCTCCAGGTCTACTGTGGTTTCACTGTAAATACCGGCGCTTATTACTTCAAGTAGGCTACTTTTAAAATCTGAACAGGAAAAAATAGAAACAGATGAACAAATACTGGCTCCAGTACCTTTTAGACCCGTGGGTGACATTTTCCTGATCTATTTGGTTTTGTGTCAGTCTGTCTATACAAACACAATTCAACGAAAGCTACCACTAAGACTTACGCATAATATCAGCGCGCATGAAGAGAGTATATTAAGCTTTAAGTACAAGGCAGCCTAAATCGAGAGACAAAGACGGCTCTGTCCACCACGATGATGTGAAACACCGAAAAAGGATGTGATATCGATGACAGTTTGCGGCCCGTCACACAACCAATCAGAGGTGAACGGGTCAGCTATATGGAGATCTCACCTAATCGCCCCATGGGCCGCCAACACGAGGCACAGTAAGGCTGTGATTGTCCTCTTCATGCTGCGGGTCTGTCTGCCTGGCTGGGTGCGTCTCCACCTGCCTGTATACCAGCTTGTCCCAAGCATGGTTGGGGGCCGGGCTGGGATCCACGTCCAGGTCAGGCTGCTCCTTTGAAGGGGGCAACTGTAATCTGCACATCAACTGAAGGGCTTAACTCCTTGTGTGCAATAGTGTGTGTTTTGTTTTTTTTTGGGGGGGGGGGGGTAATGATAATAGATAATGTAAATCTAAACTCATACCGTTTTCATTAAAGATTTCTCTTTTAATTCAAAAATTCCAAATCAACCAGCACATTGACTTCTTGCTATGATATATTTGACCAATGCTAAAGAGGAACTTTTTCATTATCTCGCCCCACTTTGGGGCGTCGCTAAATAAACTGGGACAGGTCACTGCGCCCTACCGGTGCCCAACAAAGCAAATACCTGATAAGGTCATTAACAGAAAAAAAAAACTCTTTTTTTAAAAAAATCTAGTATAAAATTTCAACCATTCAATTTTCAACCTTCAGGATGAATTGTTTGATGTCCTCCAGGATGGTAAAAGGGAAACTTCAACAGTTATCTATAGGTAAATGCATAAAAAAAAATGAAGAACCAACCCTGAAACTTTCTTTAGTAAGTCAACAAGTTTGTGTGTTTCTAAAATCCTGAACAGGGCAATTACTGTTGTATACACTATTAAGAACGCCACTACAGCTATACAGCTGTAACTAAATGGTGCCTTTGAATGATGCAGTGAATATCCTGGCTACCTTTGCGGTGACCCCAGCTGAAAATTCTCATTTGTTAACAATTTTATGATATGGTCTGGAGCTTATAGGAAGGATATGTTAAGAATAACAGCTCTCCAGTGCCCAGACACCCAGAACTGCAGCAGTTTTAACCAAAACAAGGCAAGAGCTCATTTTAACAGGTACAAGCTTCAAAACCTTGGATTATCACATTTTTCTATCGATTAATCTATTGACCATTTTGCTGATTGGGTCAATTAAACCACTAATGTTCCACCATTTAAATCAATTTAATTTTGACAAACTGTATGTCATTACAGGGCTTTAGATAACGGAACGTCAGCTTTTTAGCTTTATACGCACTTTAGTTACGCCCACAACTCGATAAGCAAATTAGCATTGCGCTAAACGTACTGAGTGTATTGCCAAAAAGTTAGTCACCTGAATACATTCAGCATATCTTTATGTTTATTAAATTCAGATAGTGGGGCACAGCACATGCTACCGTTTGGTAAATCATGGAAGCGACAAGCGCTGAAGTCAAAGTGAGGAAGAGGTCCAGGATCAGCAGCCGCGTCATCTTTTAAAGTCTGACGGGTTTTTTTTTTTTGGTAGTTTCCATTTTTATTTCAGTACATGATTGATTTTCAATTATTATTTCGTGTCCATTTTCATTTCAGTTTTAGTTCACAATAACACCTCTGGCTGGTCCCAACAAGCCCAACGCCCATGAACACCCACTGGTATCGTCCATCAACATAGAGGAAGCCCATATTTTAGCCTAAACATTTTCTCAAACACTTAATTCAATGGAAATCCAAAGGTAGCAGCCAGACAACTGCACGGCATCAATAACTGGTGTATTTAGCAGGTAAAATGACAAAATACATTAAAAACCTTCCATACTAATAGTAATTTAACAAACACGAAAAAGGCAACACTTATGGTGCTTTTGCCTATTCAGGTGCTCGGGGGTTGGACTATCGTTGCAGTATGCCGTTGACATCGTCTTAAAATATTGATGCCAGGGCATTTTCAGCGTTGATGTCATCCGCTACATTGACCAATCATGGCAGCTCTAATGCCGTCACAGATGTAACCAGTTTGTCATTGGTTATTCCAACTGGGTCAAACCCTGTGCTACAGCCACATGCTACTGTATTGTAAACATAGTACTGAAATAAGGCTCAGGTAACAACAGCAAGGATAAGACATGTTATTGCAAAGCATACACTCCCCCCCCCCATTTAAAAAATGCCATTTAATTTAACAATTAGAAGTGTAGAAATTTAGATGACCCGGAGAGTCAAAACAAAATGGCCGTCGAGTGATTTTGGTTCTGGTTATTATTGTTAATAATAATAATAATAATAAATGCAAAAAAGTACATGAACTAGGCAATTTTTCCATTCATATTTCATTCCAAAATCAAATCATTATTTTCCTCCAAACTGGTGTGGTCTGGGGGTATTTCCAGTCATATTCAAAACAAGACGTTTTAGAATTTCACACAATAAGAGCAGGATGAGAAGCATTGAGTAAAATTTCATTTTCATTTCTGGTCAAAAATAATATTCCATAATTTACAGAATTCCAATAAACAGTAGGAAAATCTTTAATGTAAAAAAAATATAGACGCAGATATGAATACCAAATGAAAACGTGCAGCATCATATTTTACCGTTTCATATTTATTATGAATTTCTAATGAGGAGAATAAAAAGTATCATAATGAGCAAGCAGTTTTGTAAAGTTACAATCCTTTCGTAAAAAATAACCTTTACTACCAGCTTGCAAGCAACGGGCATGAAAATATGCCGCCTAATTAAAGTACTTCAAGTACAACCAGCTGAGCTCCAAATGTAGCAGAACGTCTACATTCTGAACTTGTAAAATCTGACAATTTCAAAACTTCAAACTGCAGAGTATTCAGATACTGAAAATTGAGATAACGGAAAACGACGGGTCGGCCATCACAGATTCGTGCCGCGTGACCGACAAAGGCCCCTTTTTCACCGAAAACGCAGACGACCGTTAGCGTTCAATTCACTGGTAAACGGTAGCAGGTTCCCATAGGAAGGAAAATGACGGTGGATGAAGTTCCTGGGCCATCTCCCTTGGCTAAATACACAGTACGAACATAATAATTCATCCAAGTTTAAGGGGTCGCGCCTTCTTCTGGAAACCCCACCATGAGATGTTCCCCAGCTGCCCTGAAGGAGGCGCTCTTCATAGTGCGACTGCAGTTCCGGGTGAGTCACACAGGCAGCTCGTTACTGTTATGCCGCGTCTTCCTCGAGGCTCCATCCTCTCGCGGCATGGCTTTTTGAAGGTTGGACATGGCGACCGTTCGCTCCACGTCGATGACGGCGTAAAGTTCCGTGCGGCGGGTCGCCGGCGGCGCCAGGGGCGGGGTGGGGGTGCAGGGAGTGCGGGGGCTGCTGGAGCCTGAGCCCCTCTCCATCTCCAGCTCGATGTAGTGAAGCTGCCGGTGAGGGTCCGAGCCGGGCCAGTGGAGATCGAATCTGAACATGGAGGGAGGGGAACGATCGGGTCCACGCCATGGGGGCGGCCTCAGGGCACTCTCTGTGTTGACGTAGCAGCGCGATGGGTCCGTCTGGGGGGCCGTGGGGTGACCATTGAGGCACGGTGTCTTCGGTGGTTCTTCTGGGCAAGGCTTACGGCGTACCCAGACAGGTGCCGGAGAAGGGGATGGTTCTGACCTCGGAGCGAACCACTTGCTGCCAGCGTCATCAGAGACGGGGCCAAGCAAACGGCTGCTTCGAGTCGGAGGGACTGCCCCTTTCTGGTGATCCTCTGAAGACCCAAGAGATCCTGAGGACAGCTCCAGCTTATCACTGTCTGATTCATCTGCTGGACCACTGCCAGGTTCAATGTTCCTTCCCTGGTCCACTTCTGCAGAGTTCGGTTGCTTTTTCTTGGCCATCTGCTGCCTCTGGACAGGTGTGGGCCCAAGCGTGAACTTCACCCCGCTGTGGTCCAGGAGCACCTGGGGCTCTGGGTCAGACATCATGAGCTCCACTGGCGGGTGGGGGCCACTTGCCTCACAATCCTCTTGCTGAACCACAGTGGTATTCACATACGTGTGGACCTGGGGAAGCGTGGATCACCAAAGCTATCGCTTAGCAAATCAATTTTATGATTTTACAATAATCACCACTAGATGGCTCTGTTAAGTATTGAGCATCATTACCAGAGACACAAATCATTTACTCAAGTTAACTGTACCCTAACAGCTCAGTTAATACTAAATAATGCCGGTCAAAGTCTAGTATACTCACATTGAGATGACCAAAACTTCCCCAAACGAGCTTGATGGGCCGAATGGCCCCCTCTCATTTGTAAATTTCTTACGTTCTGCCTTAAAATTAGTACAACCGTCCTCAAAATATTTGCTGAGAACAAAGCTCTGGGGACCTACCGTCTCGTCGGTGACCAGCAGAGGGTGTGTGGAGTCCGTCCCCACTGATGGCAACCGGGCAGATGAGTGTCGGCTGGATGGACGCGACGCATCTCCTTCCAACGATGGGCAGAGTGGAGCCCCATTGGCCTCCAAAGGCAGAAGGTAGCCTGAAGCAGAGAGAAAGGAGCGATGGATCGCCAGCGAGCACAAGTCTTCCTGCTTTCTCACCTGATCCAGGAACTGTCCACCCGGCCACGATGCCATAAGGGGCACAGACAATGTGTTGAGAGTGTAACTGTTACTGTCGAGTGTTTCGGGAAGAAGGGTGCTCCTCGACGTACGATGAGGTTACAGTCTGATGGAAAAAGTGTGTCAGATGTGAATACGGTGAGACACGCTCGGGCGTTCAGTAGACGCGCTGGGCTTGAGGAAAATGGTTTAAACCTTGGGAAGGGGGAAAAAAAACGAGATGTTTTCGCTGGCGATCGTTTCAGACACTGTAGCCGCGGCTGATTGGATGCTGCCATCGCCCGGCATCAGTAGAAAGTATCGTGCGACATATCGCTGGTCCGGGAACAGATCAAGTTGCCTGAATGTGTATCGCTATCACACCGTTGCAAAACTGAAATATCGCACAACGAGAAGCATCTGGGTAGACTGCACTGGTGTTTATACTAGTTTTAGAGTAGAGTTGTAGTGCAAAGGAGTAAAAATTCATACAAGCATGAGCAGTAAAGTGTACCCCGGTCTTACTTGAGGGTAGAGGCATAGGCCCCGCCTCCTCCTGCCCCGCCTCCTCCTGCACCGCCTCCTCCTGCACCGCCTCCTCCACCACGCTGATACGGTTGTTGTGCATGATGTCCTGAAGCATGTTGAAGATCTCCTCCGCCCGCACACACTTGAAGGCGAATATGCCTGCAAGCACAAAGCAGGCGGGGTGTCGGACGGACATCGCGAGACCACCCAATTCCCGGTTTAGGTACTTGTGGACTGTCAGGAGGTCCCCCAGGGTTGAGAAACGGTGGTTTAGCCCGCTCCCCACTGTGTTACGACAATCCGCGATGAGCAGCCATCATGGCTTTCAAATCCATTATCCACTCCAGCTCGGTACTGTAAGGAGCACTGCGTGAATCTCCGACAGAGGTCCAGGAGAACCGCCTCTACCATTCGAAATGTGCCAGATTTCGGTTTGACATATGTGCGCGCGAACTCCTGAACGGCACCTTGGCCCGTCTGACAGTGACGGCCGCTCTCGAAGGAGAAGAGGTTGGAATCGTAGCCATAGCGACGCAGGCACAGGTAGGGCCAGCGGACCGCGTGGCGCCTGCGCGTGTGCAGCAGCAGCTCCCCTTCCGTCAGCTCCATGACGCCCGACCCCAGCTCGTTACCGTCGTCGTCCACATTGACGACCTGCGGAGACGGGGGGAAAGCACGCGGCAATGAGACGCGGCACCGAAACCCCCCCAGCACAGCGGCAAACGCGCTACTTACACATACCTCTTCTTTACATAAAGCCTACCACATTCATGACTTCTCAAATGCATACATTGAATACATCAACGTTAATATCAAACAGATGTTTTGAAATGGGGGGGGGGGGGCACCTTAAACTTGTTTTGGTGGTTATCTGGGACTAGATCTTTGTTTCTACAGCTACAGCCGCTGCCCATGCTTCTTCAGAAGACCATCAGACCTCTGGAAAAATAAGAATCGCATCACGGGCGAGATTAATAAATTACCGAAATGCAAAAACGCGCCAATAGCCTTGGGCTACTGCATTGGCGAGGCCTTGCGAGTCGTTGGGACGCGACGCAGCGCTTCGCACAGGCGACCCACCTACTTCCGGCCATCGGCGTCCCTGGTTCCCTCTCCGGCTCCCGAACCTTCATAACATCATGTGGACACGCCAGGCTGCTCCTCGCAGGTCTGCCGAGAAAGGGGAGAGGTTCAGGCCTTCGACGGCCCAGCACTGTGCGGACCGCAGAGCACATCGACGTCACCCGGGATCTGAAAGACACGCGACGACAGAGATGCAGAAAAATCGGACTGGGCTGCAAATTTAAGAACGACCCGAGGTCTGTGTAGCTCAAAGCGGGCGGATCAAGGTCCGCCAAGCGAAGCAAAGAACGATAACAGCCGACAGACTATCCACATGTAGCACAAATCAGTAAAGAAAATGCACTACTGGTGGGGATTAACGCTCCCAACAGTAAATCTCAAGTATAAAAATCAATTAAGTTCACTGTGGATTTTTGGTGAAGTGCAGGGGTGTCACTAGGGCTGTTTTAGGGGCACGTTAGTAAATGCACACTATTAAGTTAAATAGCGTTTCATTATCGTTTCATTAAGACAGACCCCAGAGTAAAAACCAAGCCATCTTTTTCATTAATCTTTAGTGACTCCTGTCGACATGGTAAAAAAAAAAAAGTTTCTGTAAACATGACTGGACAGTCAAAACTAATGGAATGAAGGTATAAAGTCTATTTCAAGGGAACTTCAACTGGAATTCAAAGCTATTAATTTCCTGCAGGCATTGAAAGATTTGGCCTCCAAAACCATTAATACCCACGACCGAGGATGCTCTCCCCACTGGCTCGATACAGGTCGCATAATTATGCACCTAATCTCCCTCGCCGCAATTTAAACCTCAGTCATAACCCTGTTAACGGGTTTAACCAAAACTGGTAAGTGACGCAATTACAGGGTGATATTTTATTCCAGTTATTAAACTGTACGGCTTTAGCCAGTCGTTTGCCGTTATGGGCAGTTACTAGTGAGGATATTTTGTTGGTTTAGAGCCATGACTCCAAATGTGTAAATCAATACCTATATCCTGACGTGAAGCAAAATGAACATTTTAAAATGCAGAAAGCCAAAACGTCTCACCTTAAACTCACCTCGATGGGGGGGGGGGAAACTATAACACAGTTTTAAAATGCATGGAAGTGTCTGCAGAGCGTTTATCCAGTAATGCATTTACACGTTTTTGTATTTGTGTGTTTCCTACGAAGTGTGTTAATGCGTATGAACTAGTGACGGAGTTTGTTTTGGGACGATTCACATTTCTCCTCGAAGATTCAGTAACGCTAGAATACGTTCCATCCACTTATCGGTTTCGCACGAAATTTTTAACAAACACCTTTCGTTCTCTAAGAACCGATATATTGCGTAGAAAAAGATATAAAGTCAGTGCGCACCACTGAAACGCTTTGCCTTGTTAACCATCTGAACACAAGGCGCTGCTGATCGTCACGAAAATAACAGGGACGCAAACAAACGAAATTCCTATCCAATTACTTACAGTTCAGTTATTTTTGAAAGTAACAGAATCCTACCATTTAAAAGCACTGGCGCCTTGCCTTTAATAGCACAAGTACTTTCCACATGACAAAAAAAGACCGAAAACGATGCAAGAAAAAAAATGGGGGGGGGAAAAACACTTTTTCTTACAAATAGTCACACTAAGTTTTCATGAAACGGCAAAAAGTCCCTTGCATTAATAAATGAGGTGCTTAATAAACAACATACTTCTATATATCATTTATGCAAAACAATCAACAAACAATAAATACTTACTGAAGAACTGCAAAAGCGGCGTAAAAGGAACGCGCGGTAGCACGCAGACTCCCGGACTGATTAAATCCCTCTGCCTGGTGACCAAACTCCGAAACAACACGCCAAACTCTGAGGGATTTTACACAACCAAAATACACGGACTAGGGATTCCTTTGGCCTTCTTAGTCTGACTATTGTGGCATTAAAGTGCACCAAAATACTTGTAAAAGAGAGGGAAAAACAAGCAGGAGGCGAGCCAGCGGTGCCCCGCTGCTGCAGCGGCCAGATCGCACGGTGCCCCCCAGCAGCGGGCCTCCCTCCGCCAGCAGGCGCAGCCCGGTAATCGCATCCGGGTCGTGCCGTATTTGAAAAGTTTTTGCTGTTACGGTTTACCTAAATATTCTGATAAAACGTCGTTGCATTTTTAATCCATCACGCGTAAGACATGTAATTGTATTTGGAATCGGTTTAACCAAAACAAATCGGGGTAGGCATTAGAAAATAATGTTGATTAACAAACGTAAAGTTTCTACTGCCCTTTTATTTCACATATATAAATAATACGACGATCTTTGTATATCTGTTTAAGGCTTGTATTTATGTGTCATAGCAGACACATACAGTTCGCATCGGCGTTAACTACTAAATCAGGACTCACAGATCCTATGTCCTGGAGCCACCGATTAACCTTTCACTTCTGAAAGCCAAGGAGAATAACAACAACGATTTTCTAGGACGTGAACGATATTTAACGGCTTAGTCTTATCAAAAAGCATCCCAAACGTCTAGTAGGCTATTACAACACACGTTATGTAAAATGACAACCTATGTCAGCAGATGTCTCTCAGTATTAGAATTGTTTAGTTTTTGTTATTGTCAGAAATATCATTAAACTTCAAGTTGTTCAAGAATTATATAATTGGCTTAAGTCTGTAAGTAGCCTAATATTTGCGGCATCTAGTGTTTGTAGACCACCATCACTGTGTAGATAAAGGATGCATAGTTGCAAACCTTTATGTTTAATCAAACGGCACTACAATTTTTTTTTCTTTTTAAGATACAGTATATTCAGAGGGGAGATTTACTTTATGTAACTATATATTTTTTAAATGTATAGTTCGCGTACAAATTTTACATTTCATTGTGTCATATTTAATGTCTATATTGCATAGACGTCGGTAAACGCAACTTACTGTATGACACCACTGGATGGCGAAAGTTCGTTTGCTCAAAATAATTGTTCATGGAGGGGGAAAACGGTATGGAAGGACACGTTTTGCTACGGCGCTTGTGAAGCACGCACAGAACACAATTTGTTGAGAAAAACGTTACTTTATTAATGGGTTTTATAACCCACACAGTAGTTCAGGACTGCAACACTACAAAAGGTAACATGATTACTTGGGAAGGAAAGTAGTTAAAACTCTCCCAAGTAAAGTTTTTAAAGTTCGTAGGAACGCAGTCAGTCTTCCAAATTCTATAAGAACCTCTACTGAAATGTATTTAATTAGGCTCAAGGACTAAAATTCACTTATGATTAAGATTCTTCACATAAATCCTAAACCAGAAAACCGAACTGATTTCTATGCTCCATATTATGGAGAATAAATTTACATAATATGCAAAGAGCAGCCGATTAATGTGCAGCTTTCGGGCTTGATTTAAACCCTGCACAACATGATTAGATAAACTTTTGGGTTCGACTTATCTGGATGGTAACAACCGACTGGGCCTCATTATCAGAGGGGCTGCGGTGGGACTTACCTCTCGCCGGTCTGCACGTTCCGGGGGGCCTGAAAGAGCAAAGGAGTCGCAACTCTGGCATTACAGCTTTGCATCACTTACGTGGTTAGCAGAGTGATGCTTTGGAAGAGAAATTATGGAGTAACAAATCTTGGCCCTGGGGGCTTCAGAAAATATTTGTCTAATTTATGTAATATGTTCAGATATTACAAACAAAAGAAAAAAAACAATCGTTTTGATTACATCCAAAAAAATGTATCAGTATGAATTTTTAAAAGCTCAAACTTACTTACCTGGGCGCCACTGTCAAAAAACTGGGGGGGAAAAAATGACTCAACCAACATGTACTGGAACACCTGTACAAACTGCAACATACATGAGCATTCAGTCTTATGCAAACAGACCACATTGACTGCCTTTGTCCTTTACCGCAAACTTCATTTTAAATAATAGCCACTTGAGGCTTAGCCTACAAGTGGGCTTTGCAGCTTTCATCCTTTAAAAACTTGAAACATATTTTCAGAGGAATAATTTGCACATCCATACCCAAGATTTGCATAGTGATGAAATTCAGCAGTTTGTAGACCAAACAATCAATCCATTCAGAAACAAACATACTTCACAGTAAAGTTTGCAAGAACCGATGGCAGATTTTATACAGGAACCAAATGCAAAGTGGATGAATTAAGACAGTTCCTCTTAAACACAGCATTTTCTCTGACCCCATGAGAGCAAAGCACCAAGCTTCCAGGACCTTGGGTCCAAAAGCCCAATGAAAAGCGTTTCTACCTCACAATATTCCTGAACAGGGTGACAGGAAGTCACTTTGACACAGGGACCCACAAAGACTTGGTGCAGAGTCCTCGTGCATCACGTGCAACTACCAAGACCTTTACACCAATCACATGGTAATTCCAGGGCACACAATGAAAAAGTTTAGACAATTTCTCAGTGAAACTGTTCTTAGGAAAAAAAAAATTACAGCAGAGGTAACCTGAATCCATTCTCATTTTCTGTACGTTGTGACATTTTTACATGGCACTGAAACCACATCAGTGGTAAGTCTACCATGAAAAAACAGCATGCATAAATGGTACATTAATCACTGCCCACATACAGTTAATTTGATTACTGTAGCGGTTTTGCCGCCAATCAACTGTAAAAGCAGGCTCTGCTGTTCAATATTGAGTGGAGCACATGTATGAAAATTAATCTAGCTAAGAAATACACCAAAATGTACAATGTACGACTTAGCTCAAACGTCATCAGCAATTATGGAGACAATGGTTCTGAACATGCATGCATGCATAGACACACACGCCCATGTCTAAGATTTGTTCCAACAAACATAAAAGTGTGGAAAAAAAAGACTGAGAACAAATAAAATCAATTACAATGTGCCCATCCAATCACAAAGCATTTCACTGGGATATCAAAACGCCAGACCGACACGGAGCGCCATCCTCATTTTAACAAAGCCACTTTAAAACACATTTAAGACGAAATTTTCATTACCCACATTACGGTGAAAAAATACTTTATTTAAAAAAAACACTGCTAGAGGCTGAAGCAAATCAGTGGGATGCATTTCAATTCATTGACATCATCTACATTTAATGCGAATGGAAAGACGACCAAGCCGGTTGCAGGATGCAAAGAAACTGGGAGAAATATGGATTATTCGGTCCCAGTAAACAGTTTATTACAACACTAAGTCTATCGTAAAAAGCCATGACATTACAGACATTACCTGAAGGGGGAAAAAAAAAAAAAACCAAAAACACAAAACCTGTAAAAACAGTAAGACAATTATCTACAGAAAATTAAACATCTGTTAAAAAGGTTTTTTTGTGTACAGAGTAGGTATCATATTTTGGAAATCAGTAACATTCAATCACACAGGTTTTTTTTTCTTTTAATAATATACCAAATAAACTCAGAAAGCATTGTAAAAATAAATCGATCAGGCTGATCACAATTGCAGGTTTTGCTTTCCGAGCTGATCTGCTGATCCGTCCGTCATAGCTGTGGACGCGGAGGCCGGCGGCGGTCGGTCCCCAAACGACCACGGTGACACTGCAGTCCCCGATCCTCCCTCCAACTGTAAGATGTCAAAATGAAGGATGGAGTTTGGTTGGTGCAGCCCAGCGCTCGACAAAGTGCTAGCCACACGCAGCAGAAATACGCAATTTTGAAGGATTTTAGCGGCGGGGGGGTGGGGGGGGGTTTAGAGGGATATTAGGATGTATAGATACAAGACACTGAGAGTCACTAAATTACAATTCTCAGACAAGTTGACATCAAAGCAGTCTGTAGCTCTCCTAACCACACTGACGGAACGACCGAATCGGGGCCGACTCACGGAACACGAATAGCCCAGATAAACACACAGACCTCCCCCAAAACCACAACAAATATCACCAGATATCAGCCTTTGAGGAAGCTGCTATGTAATTAGGGACCCCTGTCACCAAAACCTGTGCAGGAGCAGTGTATACAAATCTGCCACCCAGCACAGCACCCCCTGCTGGGCTTCTAGCAAGGTAGTCACAAACAGTTTAAATAGACAAAGAGGCCAACAGACGCTGACATGGCAAAATAAAAAGCAAAAAAAAAAAAAAAAAAAAATTGTCACTAGCCAGGAGTAATCTATTTTACAAGTTTTGCATTCATAAAAATTGACAAAGTTAGCATTAAACATGTTTCAGGTAAATCAAGAGACAAGCCCTTGGTGTCAGAAAAAAACTTTCCAGAAAGTTACTTACTTTCCGGACTCCACATCTCCTGAAAGAGTATTTCAGTTTGCAATAAAAATTAATACCCTTCCTGAAGTCTATTCCATTTTTATACAAAAACATAATTGTGTCCAAGGTCCATCCACTAAGGGAAGATTAGCCAGTTACAGAACTTGGTGACACAGAATCATAGTTTTTATTTAATGTTGTCTCAGGAGACAAGACAAAAAAAAAAAAAGACAACTTCATGGGAAAACATTCATACTGATAACATCTGTAAATTCACAGGCCCACAAAAACATGAAAAGCCCAGGAGCCAAACACCTTCCCAAACCAGGCAGATAAAGCCCACAATAGTTAACATGTAAGTAACAAGAGAACAATCCCACTGAGGTCCAGTACAGGATCCTCAAGCACAGCACGCATTGACTGTGCTTCTCTGTGCGGCTACATGGAAGTTTCTGTCTCACATCGCACACCATGTCTGGACATCTACACTCGTGAGAGCCTGAGGTCTGGGATCGATGTCACTTCAGCTCCATTTAATCCAACATGGTTAATAAAAACATGGAATTGGAAACCTGCTAACTCACTATTTTAAGGCAATACGTTTCACAATACGACTGTTCTATTAAAAAAATAACATTTTAAGCTAGAAAAATACTTTTAGTTCTATTAAAATATATTATAATATATATCTTATTATAATAAACAAAACTAATGTCAGAGAGAAACCAAGGCCTCCATTGAAAGTCACCGCCAAAATGTTACTTACTGCCAGTTGTCCACGTTCCCCCATCTACAAAGTTAAACATGACTGCACACAGCAAGAACCGACATCAACAAGCCAAAAGCAAGCAAGCGAAGCAAATACGTCAAATATTCAGCAAATTAGCCACGAGGTTGCAGTTTGCTTTCGGAACAGAAAGGGAAGCTGGTTAGTGAGATGTACCAGAGTACCAGAGATTACGTACAACGCAAAATCTTTTCTTGTAGAACAGAAACTTGACACTTCTATAAACATTGCCGAAAGGATTACGCTCACTAACCCCTGCTTTCACTGATATACATTGATACAGTGATAAACACTTCATGTAAATCTTCCCAAAATCTGTCCCAGAAAGTACCGGGATATTTACAAACACAAAGAACAATCGAATTGTGCCTTGCCTAACTTATAACTTCGAACTAACTTGTGCAACAAATGCTTTTTACACATGAAAACTATGCAGTTGAGATTTTTGTTAAGGAGGACTTAAGTTAAATTTGAACTTACAAAATTTGTGACAATTTAAAAAAACATTTAAAGAATAAGTCACATCTTTTTCACTAACCAGAATGTCCAGAAGTTTCATTGAAAGATGAACCCCTTACCCACAAACCCAACTTATATACACAATTCATGTACATTTTAAAACAGGGTCTACAAAGTTTTGAGGAAAAACCAGCTCAGGTAAGCACATGTGACAGTAACCATTAGTACCACTGAGGGTGGCAGGAAAACAAAGCAGTATAGATGTAGGTTAGCATTTCTGGGAAGACGATACAGAAACCTTACCAAAGGGGAGGGGAAAAAATAGATGCTACAAACATTCAATTCAGTTGTACAATTCTGGGATCCAGTGATCTTTTTTTTTTTGCAAAAAATAAAAGACGACTTCATGACAATTTACATTTTTAACTCACCAGAAAGTGACCGAGTGCACGTGCATGGTGTTAATCTTTGGAAAAAATTCAAACAGAACCAGGGTGTGCAGCAGTTACAGTGCCCCAAGTGTCAAATCAAAACCATTAAAGCACATTCATAGGCCAATTATTTAAATAATCTGGAGTTCTAAAGGCCAACTACTTCATAGCAGGGATGGGAACAAGTCAATTCTTGGCAAGTCCTAGTCAAGTCTCGAGTCATCTACCCTCAAGTCCAAATCGAGTCCAAGTCTTTCCATCATTTTTGCTGTCAAGTCACCAAATTTGAATCCCATGTCAGTTTTTTTTTTACCTTTAGTGATTAAAACTTACTGCAGCAAAGCAACAGCCACAGCAGGTCATAGGATATGTTCTTTACAGGGAGAGACAGTCACAGCTGCCCCATTACAGTTTTTACATCGGTGTACAAGTAGGAGTGACAGGAGTGATGCATCTTTCCAACAAACTCTCTCAAGAGACCTCGCATCCAGCCAATTGAAAATGCAGACGGCAGAGAATCAACACACACAGACATTATGAAATTAACCTTATGGTATCCAGAGGGGGACTATAACCTCAAGTCATAGGGTGCAAGTATAGAGTGATTTGTCGTCAAGCTCAAGTCTTTTCATCAGTTTTGCATAAGTCAGTGACTCGAGTCCCCACCTCTGTTCATAGCACCTAACCCCAAGTCACTGGTCACTCCTAAGTTGGCTAAACCAACCCTCTCTTAATTATTATATCAAGGAGCAAAACAAGTCCTGGGCAACCTTAATCTCTTAGGTATATAGGTGTCCCTAACTACTGCTAGTACATTCAGTGTGTATACTACATATCATCAAGTTAAGCATTCATATGCATTTATTGCATTTGGGACATTCATAAAATACTGCCACCTGGAAATGTACTGTAACTAAAGCCAGAGACGCCATGCTCTGTGTTCACTGATAGTCAACTTAGGGGCCTACAGCTAGGGACTTAATGTACGTGCACAGCAATTACAGTGCTGCAGTGACAGCAGTGAAACCTTTACAGATAAACACACTCGTCCACACTAAACATTCCAAGATATTTGGAGTTTTGCAGACCGCAAAAGTGTGATCATTTGTTCTCACCCATACTGTTAATGGTAGAGGTTACGGAGATTGTGGGAAGGAACTGTTTACAGTGGTAGAAATGCAACTTTTCCTCAATCTTATAAAAGACTTTAAAACAGACTTCAATGGTCGGTTTCCCAGTCAAGGATTAAGCCTGAGCCTAGACTAGCTTTGAGTTACAGTGGTGGATCTCCATTGAAACGGCAATTTAGTTCGAAGACTAGTCTTAATCCTCGTTCGGAAAACCGGCCCAAAATGCCTAATGCATAAAGAAAACACAAAGTCCATTATGTGCCAGCACATTTTACGGATTATGATTTAGAAAACACTCATCTTTCAGTGACCCTCTCCAGATTAATGGGGGGAAAAAAAAATCCATTTGCTAACCAAAGAATCCATAAACTTACAGAACAGAAGAGAATAAACGTATGAGTCACAACAATGTTAGCCACAAGCCTGACAAGCGGGAAAATAACCGGTCTGGACCAAACCTTTTGGTGTGAACCTTACAGCGACACAAAGGTAACCTAAGCAACCACAATAAAAATTATTTTTGACTGAACAAGTTTCTGCCTCGACTTGAGCGGTTTGTAGGCGTTTACAGCTGAGCCACCACCTGAAAACGTTACCATTGTTAAATTTCACACTGAAAAATTGGTCCGAAGGCTTACCTTATACGGTCAGTACCTACTTAATCCACTGGAGGCAGCACCAGGGAGCAAGAAAAGGAGACAGAGAGGGCGGTGTACGCACCTTCGCTAACGGTGGCGGTACTCCCTCTCGCGGTCTCTGTCCCGCTCGCGGTCTCGGTCCCGGTCCCGGTGTCTCTCGCGATCGCGACTGCGCTCGCGGTAGTAATCCTCGTGCCGCTCCCGGCTCCGCGACTTGTGCCGGCGGCTCTTCTCCCGCGAGCGGCTGTGGTCCCTCTCCCTAGACCTCTCCCGTCTTCTGGGGGGAAGGCAAACACACCCTGGAATCCTGCACACGCACACACACTCTGCCAATACGATACGCTAACAGGGCCAGTTATCCACCACTTAGTCCTAGTCACCCACTCCTCTGCGATATTTTTACATCACACTGTGCGTCACACTGCACTCGTATTCGGTTCACTACGTATTCGTTAGAAACGCAATTATGATCATCTTGCAAGTATGGCACTCTGCCAAAAAAAAAAAAAAAAAAGTAAAATAAGGGTTCAAATCCCAGGGAGCACGCAATAAATTGTAACCTGTCCCTCTATTGGAAGTTGTTTTGGACAAGAGTCAGATAAATTAATAAAAAGTGAACAAGTAAATACTTGTGATCAGTGCTGAATTTGCATTTTGCTGTGGCCGGAATGGGATTTTCTTTGCATAGTGGAACTGACTGTTTACTAAAGCATATGAGAAAGTCATGAATCATGAATCTGAAGGCTAAGGAATGACCCTCCCCCCACCCCCCGACACTAAAGATTTGGCGGATGGGGAGGTTCCTAGAACACTTTGCGGGTGGGTTCTAGACGGCGAGATGGAGGATCTATGCAGATGGGGTTTACCTAGAAGCAGAACCATAGGACTTGGACTCGATGCCATGCAAGCAGTCCTGCAGGGAGCTAATGAGCACCTTGCAGCGATCGTCTGCCGACACCTTGGACTGCTTGATGAGGGAGATGGCCGTCACCAGGGTCTCGATGGCGCTGCCGTAATCAGCTGGAGGGGGAACAGAGAGCAAATCGGCCGGGGTGCGGCGATTTCCGGACACCGGGAAGTCGACGCGGGGCCGGCGCGGCGAGTACCTGCGCTGGCGTCCGACACCGCCCTGGAGATGGCGCTGCTGGAGATGGCCCGGTTGCGGTTCATGATCTCCTCAAACTCGGCGTCGCTCAGAGGAGTTCGAGCCGCGTCCATCTCCCTGGTTGTGTGGAGGGGGGGGGGCGGGGGTGGAGATGATGAGGATGGAGATGCGGTCAGGCAGCAGCAGAAGACCGAGCAACAGCGAAGGCACACAGGACCTCATATGTCAGCGTTAGGGGTATGTGGGACGTTCTTGCTCAATTCTCTGCCACTAATTATCTGCTTAAAAGGACCAGACAGCTGGACACACGTATGAACCCACAGCCACAGGCCTCATACCAGGAAAAATCCAGAATTACATTCCAGAAGACTCTTCATTACTCAAGTAAAGAGCGAGCAAGACGAACGGCTTTGATCCACCAACACCTTTATATGAGGTCTCTAGAAAAACTCTGAGGTACTCAAACGTACCTCAACCACCGTCTTCAGACAGTGCAACACAGAGACTAGAGGAAATGGACACTGTGCTGTGCAGCTCTTCGGAATTCGACCGGTTGATTAACGCGAGACGACGTTACCTGCCACCGGGGCCGAAGTCTCCTCTGTCGTACGGTGGGGGGCGGCCGTAGGGGTCATTAGGGGGGGGGCCACGATTGTCAGACGACGGCATGGCACCGTTTCCGGGTGGGGGGAAGAATGCCGGGTTCACGTGAGGGGCTGGTGGGGGCCCGCCAGGGGGAGGGCCACCCATGTGTGGTGGGGGGGCCAGACCGAGGGGTGGGCCGATGGGGCCAGGGGGCCGTGGAGGGTAGGGTCCTGGGGGAGGCGGGCCCTGCTGTGGAGGGGGGGGACCTGGCGGTGGCCCATAGCCTGGGACAGGAGGTGGGGGGCCTGGAGGCAGAGGACCTAAAGGGGGCTGGCCAAATTGGCCCGGGAATAGGACTGGGGGCATGGGGCGGTCGCCCCGGCTTGGGGGGCCAGACACAGGAGGTGGGAGGCCCTGTCCGGGAGGTGGGGGCCCAGGAGGCCCTGGAGGCCCCGGGGGTCCACTTGGGGGCCGTGGGGGACCCTGCAGACCTGGGGACACACACACAAATATCATAGCAACAATAACAGGAATTACAATTTGACTTGTGCAATGACAGGCAGGCTTTAAAAACGTCCAAGGAGTTTTTACTTGTCACTGTCACTACTGGCTCACACACTGGGACATATGGGCGGGGATAATGTAAAGTACGTTCACACAATGCAACATTGTAAAAACTATCACACTCAAAAATAGATTGAATATTCAGTCAATTCGATCAATGTCTCAGCACGAAATCCTGCAACACCATTGGCCAATTCAAAAGACACCCGTAAACCATATTTCTCACTACTTAAACATTATTTGGATCAGCTATCGAAATACCAAAACTACACACCAACTACAAAAACAGGAACCTTGCTTTTTTTTTCAGAACAACATCCAACATATTACTGCTTTTCCTCTGAGAGACTTGGACCTCTCTGGAATTTTATACCGTGAAAGTTAGTCAAGGAACATGACTGAGCTGAGTCTCAGTAGCAGAATCTACTAAATTCAGGCACCGATCACTGGGCAGGAAGACAGCAATTTCTAAAGCACTCCCCATTTAGGACGTCTTTACCCTTTATTTATAAGCGGACATATAGATCAAGTATACATCCACTGAACGGGCAAATTACATCAAGGAATAAACTATGGTTAGCAAAAATTCATTGTTGCAGCGCTGTGCTTAGATGCATTTAAACTCTATGGGAATAGTAAAGCACTAAAAGCGTTTCAACAACGCAGAGCTGCACTTGCAATTTCAAAATATTTAGCTTCAAACGTATAATTAGGGCTGGGCGATATCATAACGATATTACATCCCGCATGTGCAATAATCACCAGGGCTCCAGGTGACAGGGCAACATTTGGCTGGACGCCAGCTTTTCTGTGCTATACAGATATTTATTTACGCCCACAATTTGGTAAGTAGTTTAATAGTATGACTGAAATGTTAGAGACTTTGTATGATTTCCAAAAGTCATTATTAGTATAAATACGGCATATCAGACCATAGTATACCAGACCATAGTATACCAAAACAGTATTATGTGGGGTGCTCCGCTAATCGAATTTAAGAAAAACTTTATACAGATTACTAACTTTTGGGTATCACAAAATGCATCTCATTAATATTTAAGCCATACTACTAATCGTCATACCAAATTATGGGCAAAAATAAATGTCCACTGAAAAAAGCACTGAATAGCTGGCATCCGGCCAAATGTTCGTGTGTCATCTGAAGCCCTGGTGATTATTGCACATGCTTGATATAATATCGATATGATGTTGCCCAGCCCCATTTATAATACAATAAAATTATTTCAACAATTGGCCCTTTTCCTCTTTTAGACGTGCATATATGAATAGTAACTGGCTGGTTTACTTCTGTTACTTCTGATATAACAGCACCGATTTAACGTCCGTTTGCAAATATGAAAGTAAAAAATATATTTTTTCTTACCAATGCGTGCAATTATGAGCAAACTTTGTATGTTATAAGGCAAACAATTATTATAGTGTTTTTCTATGGCAAAATATTACAATTAAAGACATATTTGAAGCATGATGTGCAAAATGTCGCTAAAAATATCCACTTCATGAAGGATAAAGGAAAGTGCAGACAGCTGACGTAAAGGTGAGCAGTCTCAGTCATAACTGGGCCACCATGACTTTCATTTAGTGACTAGTGATTAGTCACTGTTGACACGCCACAGCACACAACAACAAAATCTATCCCCGGCATTTAACGCATATGTGACATCGTGACAGTGGAGGGGGGCAGCCAATTAAAGTTATTAATTGAAATTAATTGGAAGGGAACTCTGTCGCCTAACGAAAGATGTAGTGGCAGTAGGCAGCATCAACTAATACCTAAATGCGGGTATTAGTCACAATTACCACTGAGAAACCAGCTCACAGCAGACCCATGAAACTCCCACCATCATGGGTGTGTGACTTACCTGGGAAGTGGAGAGGGGGGCCCCCATGCCCTATGGGCCCTGGAAAGCGGTCTCCAGGCGGCCCAGCGGGGCCGGGGAAGCGTCCCCTGCCACGACCTAGGGGGAACCCACCGCGCGGTCCGCCACCTGGGGGACCCGCCTTGCCCTCTCCGGACATCTGTCCCGACTGCGTGCCTGTACAGAGATAGGGAGGAGCGAAGGTACCAGCGTGAGCACCCAGCTGGCCAGTACAGAGCGACCACATGGACTGGCAGACGGATGGGAGGGCGGTTTTGGCGGCGGGCTGGAAGGGTCAGGGGAAGGGCGGGGACATACTCTTCCTGGACTGCATCTCAAACTGGCTGAGCGACTGCTTGTTGCATGGCGTGACCAGGGGGTTCTGGCCGTGAAGCTCCCGTTTGGGGAGGAGCTCCAGCAGCTTCCTAGAGGAGGCCTCAGAGCCCACACAGACGAGGGCAAAGCTGGGGGACAGAGAGAGGAACGCGAGTCAAGCCAGAACTCATGCTACGGAGAACCAAAAAAAAAAAAAAAAAAGCAGAGACACTGATTTTCAGGAATCACCCGCCGCCAAATCCCAAGTCCACTGCGACCAACGGCAGAGGAAGGGAGCCGGACAAGGAGGTGGTCTCACCCTTTGGACTGGCCGTTCGCCCGGTTTTCAAAGAACTTGATCTCCAGCACGTCATTCACACCCAACGAGCGAATTCCCTCAGTCAGGTCCTCATCTGTCGTCCACTGTGGCAACAAGGAACAGAAGGAAAGTACAGAAAGTAGACAATAAGACCCATGTAAAGACGTGCAAGTCGGCACCTGCCGAGGTGGACACTCACCCAGGTCAGGTTGCCAATGTATAGGGCGACGCGCTTCCCAGTGTAGGTGTAGACCACATTGGATGGAGCCCCTTTGCCTCCATCGCCACCTACAGGTGGGGGGAGGCTGTCCATGTAGTCTTCTGGGGCATCGCAGTTGTTGGCGGAGGGTGAGATGACATCATCGTACAGGTCTATCTGCTCATGGACGTTGTAGTCGGACTCCTGCAGAGGAATATTTGACTTTTAAAGACTGCCTCACTCCACAGACACATTTCTCGAGTGAAATCATGAAAAAAACACATCACACTTGCAGATATATACTTCTCGAATCACAAAACTACAGGCTCTATTACCATATCAAGGAAAAAAAAAAGCTAAATAATCCCATGTTGTATTTTTAGAA
Source organism: Brevimyrus niger (assembly GCA_015164015.2). Taxonomy (NCBI): domain Eukaryota; kingdom Metazoa; phylum Chordata; class Actinopteri; order Osteoglossiformes; family Mormyridae; genus Brevimyrus; species Brevimyrus niger. The sequence continues at coordinate 22,479,540 of JAABNY020000063.1, read as the reverse complement.
TGGAGTAGTTGTAATTAGGTCCAACTGAATAAGAGGGAAAGGAGGCGGGTTTGCGATGCGATTCAAGTGTAATTAACCATCACAGCACTGCCGAAGTCAGTCAAACTCAAGCAACTCCGATCCGGCAGGACAGCGCCTTCAGACGGTCAGGAAAACTAATTTTCAAGCCTTGTATTTCAGCCTATGCGGCGCGGCTTGTCTTTGGCTTCAGGGGCATGGTATACGCGGTGACACGTTTGGTAAGTGGATTTCGCAAATGACAAGGCAAATGACAAAATAATGATGCTTAGCCAAGCCTCGAGGAGTACAATGGTACAGGCTTTGCCGCCACTAATATGAAACTTGCACCGCGGGCTGCAGCAGAAATGACATCTTAAAAACGGGCGCAGATCTGGTAACACGGAAAGAGCGGCCGATTGGCTCGATCTTCAGGTGGTTACAGTGTAGCATATAACACTCGGTATAAAAAACTGCGACGAGGTCCCAAGCAATAATCCAACAACAACAATAATAGTTTTAAAAACGGGTAACTACAGGGTGAGCAAATAGATGCAAGCCGTTCTATACGCAAAATCAAAGCTTTGTGGGAACATTTCACGAAATCGGCGCCCGTTGGTTTACCTGGTTAAACTCCTCTTCCACATCGGCGTAGATGTCGATATGGTCTACGCCGTCCGCCATTTTCCATTCGGCCTCCTCCTCCTTCTGACGGAAGCAGAAAAAAAACCGCAAAGGGCAATGGGACATGCGTCACTTCCGGATACACAGGCGCGCTATTCACTGCCATAACATGGAAGTGGGAACTTTTTTGTAAATAGTTTTAATTTTGACTACACTTATATAAAAAAA
>JAABNY020000063.1:22461303-22472070 GCA_015164015.2 Brevimyrus niger | reverse complement strand
AAGCAATTTTCTCTGTTGAGCAAGCCGAGGGTGACGGCGACAGCGGCAAGGAAAAACTCCCTAAGAGGCAAAATAGGTAAAACTTAGTAAACATAAAAGTGCGTAATTTAGTGTATATTGAAAAGTACATCGGAATGACCAGGACACAATGAATCCATTGTCCCTTAATTGATACCTTCTATTTCACACATTCTGTCCAACAATTTGATCTATATGTGACTAGCTAGTATCCATTGCAGCATTATAGCACAAATGTGGGCAACGCAGATAAATGTGCTACCGAATTTAGTGCAACGTTATTTCCAATAATGCATTGTATGATTTTTTCCCCCCAATTGCCCCTCCCCTTTAATAGATACGTAAGACTACAATGCATTTGCAAAGATTACTTAAACGAGTGAAACTCACTGCCGCACATATTCATTTGCTGTGAATCTCGACTGTAAGATAAAAGGGAAATATTTCCCCCTTTAGCTCACACTTTTTAACCATCACTGCTTGCAAGATAATTATTCTTTTGGTACTTCTTGGAGTATCTACGTGTTGCCGAACAGTCGGAAATCTTTCAACGCCTAAGACGGTAATATTGTATGTAAAAATAGACAATTTCAAATGTATGGGAGATAATTGATGTTATTTTTTTTTCAATTTAATTATGCCAAAATAATAACGAAAATGTTTTTAAGTAATCTTGTGCACCACTTTGATAAACATCAGTGGTGTTTAGAGGAATCTAAGTAATGCATAAAGATTAAGCTAGTGTATCCCTTCAACAGTCGACCTCAGTCTCCCCAACTTGCTTTTATAAATATTGAATGTTTATACTTAATGTCTTGACGTTTAAAATTCGGCGAGAGTACCGGTGGACTTTGCGATCACGGGGATTCCAGAATGTTCTAACTAATTGTGTTTGATACCAAAAACGCGAAGATCCTTATGGTGGTCTATAACTAACTATAAAACAGTGGTTATCGTCACGGTTCAAATCATGGGGGTCATATTATGGTCAGTTTTAAGAAATGTACCAGCAGAAACATTATGAAGGTGTCAGGTTCTTCACACTGTGCCTGTTCATTAGTTTGGCATCGATAGGTAAGCATTTGCTTGTTAAACAATTATCACGTCCATCACAGTTTTTAATGTGTGAAACTGAACAATTTTAAACCTTATTAGGGGTTCAGTTTAAAAGCGAAACAATTAATTGTTTCTTTTGGTAGATGTCAACACAGTAAGTTTGGATTTTACTAACAGTAATATTAATTTCTCTTTCACGGGAAACTACACTAGGCCAAAAAGATTGTCACTTATTCTATTATCGCATTGACAAAAAAGTAAAGCAACACTTTACAGTTACCTGCACCCCCACTGAATGTTCTTTTTTAATATGTTATCCAATCTTAGTTCAGGATTAAGGTTTCGGTACCACTTAACAGTAAGACTACCCTTTGAAAGGGTTTACTAATGGTATATAATCAGGTTGTTAATTAGGTTGTAACACTTTGACAAACAATTTATAACCGGGTTTTTTTTGTAATTAATGACATTGTTTCCGCTGGTAACATTTCTCCGGTGCGCCAAAACTTTTGCCGCCAATTTCAAAAAAAAAATATTTGTCCAGTCACTTATTCCAACGCCTAGATGACTCACTCGGGAAGCCCGATTCCTGCCTGCATTCCTGGACATGCATTACGAAAATCAGTTGGAAAACTAGAATGTATTGCGTTGTCATTTAGCAGGCGCTCTTATAAAGCTCTACTAAAATGAGTTAAATTGAGGATTTACTGAAGGAAAAAAACAGACGAGGTGTTTGTTTACCTCCATAGACAGGATGGGGACATGCCATCAATGAAGATTAAAAAACAAGAATCACTACCAACATTTCTGTGTATTGCAGACGCTGGGCAGAGAATTTGTCGTAGGGGCCCGGCTGACCATTTTGAATGGCATTAAATCAGTGCCAAAACTCGGGCTTATAATAACTACGCGGGCGTATGCGCTCGCGAGCAGAAAACCCATGCTCTCTACGCGCTCGCGTTTGCACAGCACTCGCCGAATCGTTCGCGCGGACAAAAGCACTTTTCCCTGCCTTTCTGGAGGGCTTATATTTCACTAAAAACTAATATGCATATCCACATAATTATGGATTATTATAATTACGATATTATATTATATTAAATATAAATATAAAAAAAATACACTACGAAACAGATTAGATTAGATTTATATTTCAAATATAACAAAATTCTGATTTTACAGCAGCAAAATTATTGTATTGCTACAGTTTAAACATTAAATAAACGTTCTGCCTTGCACAGAATGGATAGTCAAGCAAACTGAACCATCATAAATACATTATTGTATATTTATTACTTTGTTATTTTATTGTTATTGCTTTATTATTATAGCACAAGGAATAAATAATAAAGGAAGGATTCTGGATCAGCACCATGATGCAAACTTGTGGCCATAGTATATACAGTATTCTGGAGAAGGTATAAAATGTCATTCTATGCGCGTGTGTGTGTGCATGTTTTAGGTGTATAGATTCTTTTTCAATTATTACTCATAATTGTCCAGACATGCCTCGTATGGAGAGGAAGAGGAAACAGCGACAAAATAAGCTATATGACGCTGCTAAAGGCAGTGGATCCATCACCAGCTGGATTAAAAAGAGCACAGGTAATAATTACACATGTACCACTTTCTGCATTGCAGAGGTATTCAGGTATTAAAACTATAATAAACACAATTGCAATGTTTTGGTTCTATAACATTTTTCTATCATTACTTTATTATGGATTAGGTGCAAAAGTTATTAAGTGTGGATAGTTTAATGCAAATTGTGCCTTGTTCTCAGATGGACAGCAAGCGAGAGCAACCCCTCAACAGCCACATTGTGCCCCATCAGGTAAAACACAGTGCCTTACATTGTCCCCACCCGATGACAGTGATATAGTATGAGGTGATTCCATATTAAATTCGTGATGAATGTGGGTTGTTGTTATTCAGCCTGGTTCTATGTGCCCCTTTTTAACTTTGAGCCCCCCGCCCCTTTAAACATCTCTGCACAGCCCTGGTGTATTGGGGGTTTGCATGTTCCCCCCATGTTAGTGCATTTCTTTGGGTACTGTTACACGCTGCGGTGTGGTCTGCACTGTAACAGTAACGTAGCAATACTCTCATTTCGTCGTTCTTTAGCAAATAACAGTCTATAAATTGCCCCTAGTGTGTGATTGTGCCCTGTGAAGCCCTGGCATCCCTTCCAGGGGCTACAGTTTGATGTTTGTCTTCTTCCAATTTGCTATTTGCCCATTATTCAAGCCGGTTATCTTTAAGGACATTTTGGGCCGGTTTCCAAAGAAGGATTAAGACTAGTCTTGGACTAAATTGCCGTTTCAATGGAGATTCACTATTATAACTTAAAGCTAGTCTAGGCTTAGGCTTAATCCTTGACTGGGAAACTGGCCATTTGAGTTTTGCTTGTATCACCCTAACCCACTAAATATTTCATTCTGAAATATGTGTCTCTAGGCATGTTTTTAAATGTTATTCTATCTGCTTTGTAATTTTCCTTTTCTTGAAATAACTGAGACCTTTTCTTGTTACAGAAAATAATACAATGGCTTCCGATCAAACTTCCCCCGAGAACGTAAGCCATTTTCCATTAGAGATGGGCAATCCACATTTTTTCAGTTCCGATTCCGATACATAACTGCCGATACTGATACAGATTCTGATACAAGACCTCTTTTTGCTTTGTTGTACTTTATGTACTAAAATTTTTAAGCTAGTAAATACAGATGGAAAAAACATATGACAAAAAATATTTAATTAGGCTATGGAGCCGGCGTACGACATTTGCTCTGGTTAACTGGTTAGTACTTGTCTTACTAGAAGGCCAAATATACGTGAGGGCCGCCTCTCTGTCTGCTTCCTTAATCTGTCTCGTTAGGTCATCCTGTCCTGCTGGTGCGCCAGTCAGTTTTCTCATTTCTATTAGTTACAGCCTTCTGGAATCATTCCCACAGCTACTACAAACATACATAACGTACTGTTCCACCTCTTTTGTTTTAAGCGTTTTTGAGGTGTTTGCAGTTCAGTATGAATATCTTCAAAGCAAGTGTACACAAAACTAATTAAGTAAGTATAGGACGTGGATCGGTCACGCATGGCCAATACCCGATCCGTGAAATAGATCTGGATCGGCGCCGATAGCGATCCGAATATCGGAATTGGTGCATCTCTTTTTTCCATGTGTTCCCTTCATTAAATGTGAACTTTAATTAATAAACCTTGGTTTGCCTTTCTCACTGAGGAAGCGTATTTGTTGAAGTTGAGAGACAGTGAATGGCAGCTGGATTGTCATTAAGGACACCATGCAGCATGAGCCTCCACTGATTCCAAAACAGCAAAGATCAGAAGCATCTGTTAAGAATCTAATGAAGTTTCCTAGGACTTCATGATTCTGTCCCTGTAGACCTGCCCTTTATGCCAGTTCTTTTTCCGAACGCTTGCTTACATAGACCTAACAGAGGTGTTGATAACATTCTGACTTATGAAGACTGATTGTATCTGTGTGACCATGTGACTAATGTTCGCTTTCATCACTGCTCCATGGGGATCCCAGCCAGCTGCTTCCTCAGCCAATCAGAATCTTGGAGGCCAGATGAAGACGGAACCTGATAAGGTGTGTCTCGTACGGCCTGCCCAGTCTCTCTTTGTCTACTGTCATTATGAGAGTCGGTACATATCGTTGGTGTCTGATTTAAACAGCATCCAGTTTTTGACGAATGTGGGACTTTTTACTACAGATGGAATGTCTATTATCCTGTCTACTGATAGCATTTAACATGTAATTGAGTAATTAAAAGGTGTTTTATGAAGTCAGTCATTTTACTGGTATTTATTTTGGTACTAGTTAACATTTGTATTCATGATGGTCGTATGTATGGATTACTTAATATAGCTAATTTTAACAATTTATTGATAACTAGATAAATAACATCAGTCTTAATTGTGAACATAAAGTGTCATTAGTTTATGTCTTGCTGACACTAACATTTGTCTCACTGACAACAATCCACTTAAATCTGTTTAAACCCTTAAACCATTCACGGACTGACCTTTAGTTAGGTGTCTGTGGTGCTAAGATTCTCTCATGATGATGTTTCAGGGTTATTTTGTGAAGTAGTTTCTCAAAAAAGTGCATTTTTTCACACTAATAAAAAAAACAGAATTATGGAGATAAGTGTTTTTCCATGGACAACAATACGTTTTGTTCTTTTTAAGGAAAAATATAACGAAAAGCAAATCTTTTGATGATTAAGAACATAATTTGCATTCACCACATTATTTTATCTGTAAGATGTTTTGTAAAAATCTACCAATTGATAAATTAGAAAATGACATGAATACATACATATAAAACCAGCAGATATACAAGTAATGCAAACTAACCACTGCTAAATGTCTTAAAATAAACATTTAAAAAGAAACTGTAATACACCAAAAAAAAAAACATATTATGGTCAGTTTTAAGAAATGTACCAGCAGAAACATTATGAAGGTGTTCGGTTCTTCACACTGTGCCTGTTCATTAGTTTGGCATCGATAGGTAAGCATTTGCTTGTTAAACTATTATCACGTCCATCACTGTTTTCAATGTGTGAAACTGAACAATTTTAAACCTTATTAGGGGTTCAGTTTAAAAGCGAAAGAATTAATTGTTTCTTTTGGTAGATGTCAACACAGTAAGTTTGGATTTTACTAACAGTAATATTACTCTTTCACAGGAAACTACACTAGGCCAGAAAGATTGTCACTTATTCTATTATCGCATTGACAATAAAGTAAAGCAACACTCAGTTACCTGCACTAAACAGTGCACAGTGCTGGAGGCACTTCAAACAGATCAACCTTTCAAATCCTTTTTGGATAGAAACAAAGGAAAAACCATTATCATTGAAAGAGACAACAGATTTCTAGCCACACACTTTCCTTGTTGGTTACTTGAAGATGAAGAAACTGTCCTTGTTAAAAGTTTGCCTGGTGGGGGAGCTGAGGTTCCCGATGGTTATGAAATAAAAGACGGCGACATCATCACATTTTACATTAGCAGTATTGGTGGACTGAACATGAGGAGAATGTCCTTTTTGAGGAACCCAAAACTTCAAAAGAGGAAGGCCCTTTGCATATATGCGTATATTGGGGAGACAGTAGAGGTTGCATTGAAAAGAGATGGCCGATTTACAGATGAAGTGTTTCAGGGATCAATCTCCCTACGCAAAGAAGGAGAAGAAAAGGAATATGATTTAAACACGGTAATTTCTCGAGTATTTAAGGAAAGGAGCTTAGAGCTGCAAAAGACAGGTCAGAGACAAGCAGAAAACAAAACAGCAAATGATACGACAAATCCTGAATCCGGCAGAAAATCTGATCCTGGTTCTAATGCTGGTAATACATCCACAAGCTCTTCTTCTGTTGGATCCAAACCCAGTTCAGACAAAGCAATGCCAGATAAGGGGCCTGATTTATATAAGATAGTACGTGAGATACCAGACACCACAGAAATCCTGAAGATTCTTCGTGAGCAGTTTCAAGGTCTAGTGGAGCAGATGAAGGAAAGGCACAAGAAAACGAAAGTTAAGGATGTGGTAGAGTTGATGAGGGAGGAGTTTGGAAAGAACATACAGAGCTTCTCCGAAGTAGGCACTGTCAAGAAGCTGATGGATATGAGTGCTTCAGTATGTTACATAGAGGTTGAGAAAGAAACATCAGGGACAGGCTTCCTGCTGTTTGATCGTTATGTCCTAACAAACGCACATGTTATTCAAAAATATACTTGCAATGGAGTTTTAAAGCAAAAGGTTACTGCCACATTTGCCTATGAAAGCTCCACATCAAAAAACAACAATAAATTGCTTATTAAAAAAGAGGTTGTTGCTGCAATGTTCTCAAATGATGAATTTAATCGCTGGATGGATTTTGCTTTACTGGAGCTGGACCAGCAGGAAAAGGATGATGAGATGCTACCTCTTTTAAGTGCATATGAACCCCTCCCAGCAGAGGGAGGGATCTGCCTCATTGGTCACCCTCAGGGGGATGAAAAAAGAATGGACCCAACTTTCATTTTTACAGATAAAGACAGATCTAATGCACTAGATGCATATTTTGGTGGGGGAGGGAGTCACCTTCAGTATAACCCCCAGTCACAGGACTTCACATATCAGACCTGTTTCTATCATGGGTCCTCAGGCTCCCCCATCTTTGGGACAAACTGCCAACTGATAGCCATGCATACTGGTAGCTACTATTCTGAGACAGTTGATGGAAGAAAGTACTATGTGCTTGAGTTTGGCATTTCTATGACATCAGTATTTGAAAATTTGCTCTTACAAATGATGAAAAGCAGACAAATTGAAGTTCTATCGAAGTTAATTGCTGAAACAATGAAGAGCAAATCTACAATTCAGGTTGTGGCAGGATTTATCAGGCATTTGCTACAGATGTGGAAAGAAGATCTTGACAGTGTTTTATCAACAGTCATCACTACTGCAAAGGACTGTGGTGGATCCTCCGAGCTGTGGACCTCACTTTGTGAAATCATTCCAGCAGATGATCTCCAGACACTGATGAACAATCATCCTAATTCAGGGAGTCTAAGTGAGCTCTTTGAATTACTCAAGGAGGAAGAGACACCCATGGAAACTGACCAGCAGACTGCAGGGAACTAGATCACCCTGTAGAAGCCTTCAAAGAAGGGAGAGAATGAGCAAATTCTTGCTTACCTTCAGAATGACTTACATTTATATTGATACATGTATAAATGGATAACAATGCAATTTAATCATGTATTAAACTGAAATGATAGAGTAAAATGGAAGAATATTTTAAACTGTTTAGACTAATGAAATAAAAATCAATTTAGTGTAGTCTGGGTGGGGTTCATTCACATTTGCATTTATCTATTGTCTAGATATTCGTTTCTATGTATTAAAAAAACATGTTGGTATAAGCACAATAAAGTAATTAATACTGTAGCGCTCCGGAAATGGATTGGACTCAAACCCCTGGAACACGACGTAAGAACTGGACTAAATATGTCATGGCCGTCTGCTAAGATACTTGAATTTATAATAAATTCCCAGTAAATTATTAGTATAACCACTAGAGGTCGCCCGTGGTTATAATGATACGCAATTGGGCACTTGTGGCACTAGGTACATGATACAAAATTGTGGAGGTGGTACCTCTTGCAGGAAAAAACAACCACGATAAAAATTTCGAAAGAATAATTTTCATGTAATTATTAGCCATTGTGTCATAAAAAGTAAGGACATCACGGGTCAGCAGGATTTGCAGCTGAAAATGTACAACAACACGCGTGCACTACAATCGTAGAATAAACTAAAAAAATAGCCTACATGAAAATTGCCAATAATAAGGTTAATATTACAGTTGTTATTTGCTGATCAACAAAAGCATGTCCTGAGCGCACAAACCAAATAATTAGATGTTATTTCGTCTTTCAGTATATTATGTTGCTGAAATAGTTTCTCGGTCCGCTCCTCACTTATGGTTGGTCATCGGGGAGTTAAACCAGTACGTGTTATAAGACGGCTGTCCGGGATACGGGATTCAAAGGTTTTGTATAAGCATCTATAAATGAGAGGAAGGGAAAACGTTTTCGATAAAGATCTGCAAATGCAAAACGTAAAGGTATTCATGACTGACATACTGTATGTCAGTGTCTCCCTGGGGCGGGTGTTACAGAACCGGAACAGTATATTGTGGATTTATATCCCGGGATGGGAAATGCCATCGAGCCCGACATCAAAGCCGAATTGACTCAAGTAACGTGAATTGCGTAAACTTCTTCTTTAAAAGTTTTTGGCAGCAATGGAAGCAGTTTTTAGTGGATATAACTATCTGACAACACATTGAGCTATGGGAGATGTGATACAGGACGACTGGCACGGAGAGAATAAATCCAAGGTAAACACGAAGGATTTCTAAAATTAGTCATTAAACGAATCTTGGCATTAGGTTGTACAGAGATCAGATCCCGTGGTTTGATTGTGTGATGACACGTGATTGGGAAGACGTCATCAGGTGGATGTTTAGCGGTCGAGAGGATTAGCAGGGGCTTGATTGGGTTCGATGATAGACACCTTGGGGAAGTTATAAGGGGAGAGGACTTTCAAGTCAGAATATATGGTTTGGGACTAGCTGGATTGATTTTTTGGATGGAGTGATCGGCGAGGGACGTACGGGAAGACATTATGTGCGGCGGATTGGTTTATGAACACACGGGAGGGTCGTGGCGGCTGGTGGACAGAGGGAAGTTCGGCGATTGTTTTAATCTTGTTAAATGAACTTACTGTGTGTATGTGTGTGGGAGAAAGAGAGTGAGTTTGTGTGGGGAAATTAGGGATGGTTTTATTTATTTATTCTTTTTACCAGTGTTTGGTGAGGAAAGTGGGTGGTTTATAGGGGATGTTTTCCCTACTGAGCGTTTAAGTCTAGTAACTGCCCTTCTCGGAGTGACTGTTTGCTGTGTTGGTGTTACGGAATTGGGGTGATTGTTTATGCATAATAATGAAGTGTATTAAAGTCTAACCTATCCGGTCTTTTGGACCTCCTAGGGGTGTCCAATATTGCGTGATGGTGGGTGGCGCTAGTTGTGGGCTTGGTGTTCCGTAGGTTAGACAACCGTATTTCATCTACCTGTAAAGGTTACCACCGGAAGAGAATCGGCGTTTTTTTCCTCTTTTTCTCATATTAAAATAGATTAATATGCTCGTGTTATAGTAGTGTTACAGAGTGAATGTTTTTTTAAAGACGAGCAAACGGCAAAACTGTAATGACATGTATATCAGTGCAAGTGTACAGGTCCTTCTCAAAAAGTAGCATATTGTGATAGTTAATTTGTTTTCTGTAATGTACTGATAAACATTACTTTAATATATTTTAGATTCATTACACACAAATGAAGTAGTTTAAGCCTTTTTATTGTTTTAATATTGATGATTTTTGCATACAGCTTATGAAAACCCAAAATTTTTTGAGAAGGACCTGTATGTATTCGCGTGCATGGATTTTAAGCCGCAGTGCTGGATAAGATTGTCACTGTGTTCTGTGCCCTGCAAAACCAGTGGCCAACTATGGTTTAAGTGTAGAAACATTTGCAAAGTACGGTTTCTAACGTTTTACATGATGCCTGGAAGGGTATGTATAAACTCGTTGTATATTGAGCCTGTATCCTGCTTGCCGGTTAACTTTATTGGTAATGTTTATAATAAAATATATGTCCAATGACATTTTTGTGGTGTTCTTGACTCTTTTTCCATTCTTAAACATCTAAATGGCTGGTGAGTTTTGGTAATGAAAATCCGTAACTTTATTACTGAAAGTTCCATAAAGCGTTACGTTTTTGTAAGGAAAAAAACACTGAATATGAAACACTAAGTTTAACCAAACGTGTTTACATCCGCGATACACTCATTGGTGAATGGGGGCGTGTCACAATGCAGACAGATACTGTTTTAATAAAAGTCACCACATGGCCAGCCTGAATGCATTTCAGATGCATCATCTTGTATCCGTCAAGCATGCCATACTGATCCTGGAGAAACAGTGCAATGAACAGGTGTTACGGGAAATTCAGTTCCCCCGTGTTCCCCCTGTCGCGCGCTGATTTAAATCATGACGTCACCCGCTACTTAGCGTTACACGGCTTCGCTTTAGTTGGACGGTTTCTCCGTCGTT
>JAABNY020000063.1:22422935-22446779 GCA_015164015.2 Brevimyrus niger | reverse complement strand
ACACACACACACACACAATTTCAAAATATGCTTAGTCAGAAGTTCAAGTGACACTTCTCCCCTTCGCAGGTCATGAGATATCCTCAAAAAAAAAAGCTCGTCATAATGTTCCTTAGCGTCCTACTTTAATAGTTTTTATCAGGCGGCTCATGGGCCAGGATCAGGCCATAATTACTGCCAAGACCTCCAAGCCGACCTGCCCATGCATGGCAAGGAGTAACGATACTAATCGGCCATCTGGGGCCGGAGTTTGGTCAGGTCTCCTGGGCCCCATACAGTTATTCAGCACAAAATGAATCCATGAGAGAAGCACAACCAGTTAGAGAGTGGAAGACTTAAGCAACAGACTAGCATGTTATTACACAGCAAATATTTTTCTAGGTCAGACCACCACAACATGCACTGATGGGAAAATCAAGGAGTGCATCAGACTGTGGGCGGGATCAGCCTGCACGGCCAATCAGTGCTGCGTTGATACCACTGGAAGACCAACGAGGAAAGACCTGAAGTTGACCTGTGCCTGACAGCACTGGCTTTATCAGTGACCCTTACTATTCCCGTCACCCCCCCCCCCCCCCCCACTCACCTGGCTCAGAGAATCAGCACAGCTGCGCATTAGAGCAGCTGGCAGGTCGACTTTTTGCGGGCTTTCCCAGGAACTGGGGTTTTCCTGTTGATTTGCCGAACCAGGTCATAGAAGATCTGGGAACGGTTTAAAAGACGTCAGTGTCGGGAGGAAGCGGCATGCAGCTCCTCCAGCAAAGATAAACAATGACAGCACCAGCTCTGGCTGAAATCCAGGACGATACGAGTCGTGCAACACACACACACTTCCTGCTTAACAAGTTCTTATTCTATAAAAAAAAAAAATAGAACGTGTTACAATAGTTTGGACATGAGTGAATGTCTTCTGGATCTGAAGTGATGCACCTGATTTTAGGACCATCTGCTGGAGTCCAAATGCTCAGTTGCATGTCCTCTTCTATTAACTCTAAGTATTAAACCATGTATTTGCAATTTTAGCTCAGCATGTCTTCCTCACGCATCTGGATCCATAGGACTTTTAATCTGACGGAGGAACAAACAGGTTTGCCTGCTGTGCTTCGTCACGTGACTCGAGTGGCTTCGGCTGATGGGTCGTATCTCGGCTCACCGGAGCCCCGCGGACGGAAACCCCCACTAGGAGCCAGACCTGGGCGAGCAAGGGCTGCGGGCCTCCCTCACCTCGTTCACGTTGATCTTGGACTTCGCAGAGGATTCCAGGAAGGCGCAGCTGCTCCACTGCCGCGCCAGGCTCTGACCCTGCTCTTTACCCACCACCCTTTCCTCTTCAAGATCACACTTGTTTCCCACCAGGATCATGGGCACCTGGAAGAGGGGGTTGGCAGACATAATGGAAGGGGGGGGGTGAAAGCCACATTATGAAGAACCCCCTAGTGGGCCTCTGCAGAACAGTGAGGGAAAAAAATACTCAATGATAAAACCAATTACAGGTATATATATATATATAGACACACACACACACACACACACACACACACACACACACACACACGCGCACACCATTATGCACCATAATGCCGGATCGCCTATACTGTACAACAGAAGTCCCATAGAATTATAATGGAGATGAAAAATTCCTATTGCCTAGCAACATTGTAATGATTGTAACAATGCATCACAATGCATTACTTGTGTTTTTGTGGTGATGCAGGTATAAGCAAACATACTGCCCAGCCAGTCATATGAAAATATAGCACAAACAATTACGAACAGAACATAATACTTGATAATGATAAACAACCATGTTACTGGTTTATGCAATTACTACACTGTCCTTTTCATCGTTATTTGGGCTATAGGACTACCACACAGACATTTATAAGTGAATCTACACTTTAAATAGACTATATTTCTACTATATATTATTACTATAACTTAGTGTTATATTACATTCTATTTGTTATTTGGTATGATTTGATAGATAATTTCTTCACTCTAGGAAGGCCAAAATATTTGTTCAAATCTACATAAAAGGTAATTGCTTCTTCACTTTAAAGCCCTTCGGCTCACAAAAGGTTTCACAGGAATGTGTATCTCTGCTTTCAGACAGCGGGGAAGACCTGTAACCCTAAGGTTCCACGTGCAATAGCAGTCGACTCTGGGTTGATTAAAAGTGAATAAGCACTACCTACATCATTACCAGAACGCATGCGTGTGTAAAGTCCAAATCTTGTTGTGCATTTCCCGCTGGTGCCCACTTCAGTGCAAATAAATTTCCTTCCAGCGACTATCGCGTTTTGTGCTGACAGGTTGACATTTGCACACTTCCTGTGAGCAATCAGGAAGCTAATCGTTCTAGCGACAAACGCGAGCTGGGGACCGCTGGAGGAGAAACCGAGCGCTTTCCGGTCTGATGCGGCCTGGGTGGGGGGCAGCGGCTCGGGACTCTGTGTGCGCAGCGTGACAGAGCTGCTCCCGGCAAAGGCGCAGGGCATGATGGGACTTTTACCCAGCAGCACAAAGGCCCAGACTATGCTGCAGAGAAAATGCAACAGTGTCCTGATAATGTGGGTATTGTTTGCCTGTGCAATTTCTTCACTGGTTTAAACTTTATACCACACGGAAAGGGTAAAAACTCAACCAAACTCCACATTTGCGATGGAAGCGTTCAGTTACACAGTTCTAAGTCAGATATTGGTACACGACTGCACTGTGCACGAATCTGTGCACAAAGTCCAGGGAAATAAACACTGGAGGGAAAAAAATGTCATACAACTGCACAAACACATGGTTCGATGAAGGAAATGATCAACCAAATATGCCATCTGAATGTGGCAGGGGAGCCGCCGTTCGACCAGAACCCCGAGGACCGGCTGAGTTACAGCGCGGGGCCACTCACGTCATCTGTGTCCTTCACCCGCAGGATCTGCTCCCTCAGGTCCTGCAGATCGTTGAAGGTCGACTGTGCCGTTATGGAGTAGACCAATGCGAATCCCTGCCCATTCTTCATGTACAGGTCACGCATCGCTGTGAATTGCTCCTGTTGCCCAAAAAAAAAAAAAAAAAAAACTGAGGTCACAGGAGAAAGTCTGTCGAATGTAAAACATCCAGACTTGATTGTGGAGGTCAAATGCTGGGTACCGGCAGGGAAGTGCAACACTGTTAAGCTTGGTTTTATTTTGGTGGCTGTGAGATCACAGAAAAAAAAGCAAGACGGATTACGGAAGCTCCCTTTCTGAGCGCTGCAAGACATGGCTGGTTAAAGCGCAACATGCAACTGTCAACCTCTTATAAAGGAAATTAAAAAATAAATAAATAAAAAAAAAATCTCCCTTCAATAAAGATATTCTGTGAAGGCTAATGTGTGAAATAGCACAATCATTAAACTGCAATACAGCTGTCAGAAGTACGTAATGGTGTGAAAAAAATAACATAATTAACTTTACCATAGATACTATACAGTTAGCATTCAAATTCATACAACTGACTGTAGATATACTGCGTTTTAGCCACTGTCCACTGGAAGCCGTTGTCAGGGGTAACGGCCGCATCACTGGTGAGAGATGCAGAGAGGAGGAGGCTGAGGAGCAGAGTATCCGGCAGTAATTGCTGGCCAGTTCAGATCCCACAAAGTCCAAGCGGTTGCATTTGGCACCTTGCGGCCGCAGGCCGGCTCGGAAAGAGCGGTGGGTCGATTGGCAGAACCGTGCCGACAGGCAGCTTGGCTACAGTAACCGACGGCACTGTGGGAAACGGTTGAACAGCCAATCCGCCTCCTTCAATCTAACTGGCTATATTATCCACTATATGGACAAAAGTATTGGGAAACCAGCATATCCAACATCTCACTCTAAACCAAAGAACATTTATATGAAGTTTGCTATATCTTAGTTGCTACAAAAGCTAGAGACGGGAAAAATGAAAGCAACTCACGTTTCTATTGTGCGGTGATTCACGTATTGCCATTTTTATTCATTTATGCTTTATGTATGTTTAGATTCGAGGTGGAGAAACGCTGCAGTGACTCTCCAATCCTATAGGTGGCACCCTAAACTATTCCCACACTGACAGGCAGCACAGCATCCGGTGTAGTAGCAGCCAATTATTTTCTAACTTTGTTTAGAAGTAACAGGAATGGCGGTTGACGGCAGAGATTTTGGGCCGCTCCTCTGCAGTTTTAATCCAGTGAATGGAGGAACTTTGGCTTTCAAAATTTAAACGGCAAAGGGGAGCCTAGCTACATGCAAACTTTGTCCTGCGAAAGTTCAGTGTTGTGGTAACACGACAAATATAATGGTGTGGGCTTTTGTGGCCCATTCCGCCATTCCGCCAGTTACTGTAGGTGTTCCAATTCTTTAGTCCATACAGTGTATAAAATATAACAGACAGGCAAACACAAAACCGGGCCCCTTGCAGTGCGAGGAGCTTAGGAGCCACGTCCCATCCTCACACTCACCCCAACCGCCCTCCAAGACGCCTCTTACCGTCCCTGCTGTATCCAGGATCTCCAGCATGCACTGCTGTCCATCTACCTCCACTTGCTGCAGAGAGAAAGGCACGGTTAGCTGGGAAAGACCATGCCACCCTGCTGGCCCTCAGTGGGGGGGGGGGGGAGCGGGGAGCGACCCCCGATTTAAAGCAGGTAGCACGGCCCAGGAAGTGGCAGATGATCACGGGGAACCAAAGCCCGACCTCCAAGACGTGGGGAGTCATTCAACACTACCCATCACGCTAACAGAATAACACAAGAAAGCCCAGGAAGAGGTCAATTCAATCTATACAGAGCATTTAAACCACCCAGCGGGCTTCAGCTGCGCTTCAACCAACCAAGAAGCCCCTTTAAAAAGAAACTCCACTGCCTCAACAGCACAGAAATCAAACAAAGCACAGAATGGAAACACTGCAGGGCTGCTGTGACAATGCACAATAAGGAAGGGGACGGAAACTCACCTTTCTGTACGAATCTTCTATTGTAGGGTCATATTTCTCAACAAATATCCCCTGAACAAACTGTACAGTCTGCAGAGAGAAGGGGGCAAGGGGACACCATGGAGAGTAAACGCGGTGAATCTGCATCATGACATGCTCCTTATACCACTAAAAGATACACCTACACGTGGTTACTAATTAAAGCTCTTCAGCGACAGTAACTTCATGTAAAAGTAATTAAAGTAGCACGGAGCGCGGAGGCAGAAACGACCGTCAGCTTGAAAAGAGCCGCTGGGCTGCGACGGACACCAGAGCCGCCGCCCACGGCAGCCCCCACCGACAAAACCCGCAGATCAGTTGTAAAATATGTTCTTTGTCATGTCACTGAGAATATGCGCTGCTGAGCGCATTTGCACGCCACAAGAACGGAGTCAGAATCAATCGATCGCCTCAAAGCAGCGCGTTTCTCTACACCCGTGTTTCCCGACACGGTCTTTGGGGCCCATGTTTTTGCTCCCTGCCAGAAACTCAACATTTTTGCTTCCTGGGAGCAGGGAGGGAGCAAAAACACGGACCGTCTGTGGGTCCCCGAGGACCGGACTGGGGAACACGCCTCCACACGACACTTAGACAGTAGAGACATCATATCGTGGAGCCTCGCGTGATGCCCAGCACACCTCAGACGGCCACCCATTCCGTGTGTCTATGGAGTCTGTGACTGATGTACAAAGTCCACTCCCAGCACAAGCCCCTGTTGGTTTTTCCAGCACAAGTTAAATTACCTTGCTGCGGTCGACTCGCAGTCCAAAGATTATTAACAGAAACAAAGTAAGGGAGGAGACGCCGTTACAATAAGTGTGATGTTCTTGAAATATGCCTCATTCTTTGCAAAGTCTAAAAGTCTAAATATATACGGACAGGAAGGTTCAGGGCACAGAGGAGATACTTACTAGTGCAGATTTGCCAACGCCTCCCGATCCAAGGACCACCAACTTGTATTCACGCATCCTGCACTGATTCTGGTATTAGCCTGGGCAAAAGGAAACGACGTAAAGCTTGTTAAGCAACAATCACATTTTATACTTCAAACAAGAGCGTTAGGTTGCTCTGCGCTGTCAGCTTTGTGTGCGCGTCTTGCCTTATGTTCCACTCAAAAGCCTGGCAGACACCTACTCAGCAAGGCCTGCGTACCCGGGGACAGGTGGACTGCAGATCTTTGGCCCAACAAGAGAACCAAGTACCTCCCATCGGTGGTTCCTCAATTTTACTTGCGGTCGGCTCTCTGTACCCACAAGTTCTGCATCCGTGATTCAAATAAACTTGTGTGGGGGGGGGCTGCTGTTGTGGCACTTATACACAAACAGTAATCCCAATAAATGTTGAAGCGTACATCCAATCTCAGGTGCTTAAGAATAGCATACAATTTAACCAGAGACATAATCTCTTTCCAACAAATGACTTTGAGGAAGATTATGCCGTGGAGACATAACAGAAGACTGCCTCATTCACATGTAGCTAAAGAAACATCTAAACGAAAAATAATATTAAGCCGTATACAAATAATTCATTTTCACAAAGGTTTTATAATATGTTAAGACATGAAAATGTGAAGTTGTCTAGCATTATGAGAAGAACCGCAGCCGTGCGGTGACAGAGCGGCAGGCTGCTGACCCCTGGCCTAAACGATACTGTATAACAACTACTGTATTTACATAGCATTTACATTGTATCAGGCATTACAAGTAATCTAGAGGTGGTTTAAAGTTTATGGAAGGATATGCGCAGGTTGTACGCAAATACTACACCATTTTATATAAGGGACGTAAGCATATGCAGATTTCGGTATCAATATGGGCTCCTGGAACCAAGCCCCCGCGGATGCTGAGGGGCGTCCGTTTGGGAGCTGCCCTGTAACCTACCATATTCATTATACTACTTGTATTTATTAAATACTGTCCATCGGCCCTCGTTTTCCATCTTGACTGAGGAGTACAGTGGCCACAGCAGATCACCCTTGACGTACGTACGATCTGCAAGGCACTGAGGCCTCACAGAAAGACTCGCACCTAAACCCTGAGCCTGGTCTTGTTCCTATTTTCTCTGCCTGCCTCAAGCAATAGTTTTACCAATTAAAAATTGCATTTAGTTGCAGTAATGCCATTTAAAACACATTAACGATGTCAGCATGTCTCGGATTCGCCCCGTTTGGGGCTTCCACTGCAGGACATGAGCTAAGGATGAAACGGAATGATAATTTACTATCATGATTATAGCGACTAAAATTATCACAGTGTTATCAGTGGTTTTTTTAAACATTTTCAGCACATTTTAATGGTAATTCTGATACACAAACTTCAATAATTTCACCAAGTTTTATATTAAAAACCACACATAAAATTAGTAGCACTGTGCACTTGCATAAACACGTAAAATAATAAAGGAGCTAATGCCATGCAAGTGTATGAAAACCGCATGAAATGTGCTTTAAATCTGGAGAAAACAAACCCACGTTAAATGCTGCGCCTTTGCACCCGCGCCTGGGAAACTGTCGCTGACTTTGGAAGATGCTGGACAGGATTTAACGGGTTTTTAAAGCACAGTAAAATCAACCACGGCGTTAAAGTTAATCAAAACAATAGCACTAACAGTCAGGAATTATTGCCTTGGTTTACCGGGTAAAACTTCATCCCAACTACAAAACGTACCGAGGGAAAAACTTCACTTCACTACCACCTCGGTAGAAAAACCACCCACCCCTCCAGCAGCTAGAGCCCCATAATGCAAATCCCTCAGTGTACTGCCACTAGCGTTGCCTAGCGGGGAGAGCAACAACCTCACAAAGCGTCACCATAATAACCGAGGCCGGTGAAGGCCTAGCCATGACCCCCCTCTGAAGCTTCCCTGTTCGGACTGAACATCTAAGGGCTGAGGGGGCGGGTGTGTCTGGAAGAGCAGACAGCCTCCCCAGTAACCCTAGATGTTGGCCTACAAAACAATGTCTAGACTTCAAGCAGGACAGTGGCGACATAAAAGCATCGCTCTCCAAGGCGTGGAGGTCTTGGTGGTATGAAACCACTGCTGTTCCATTGCCACCGATGCGGGAGAAAGCTCTCCACGCGAGCCAGGACGGCCGAATCGCTTGGCAGAGCATAAAAGTGTGACCTCTTCAAACAGCCATGCGGCATCTGCTTAACACCAGCACTAATTACTAACTCACCATGGGAGTTTCACACAGCACTACAGGTGCCTCCTGTTGATGGGGGGGCATTCATTACATTTTCTGGCAACGTACACTGCTCCAGACAAGACTCCGTGCAGAGGAAGTCAAACGTCACTTAGCATTTACAGCAGGAGACATATTGCAATGTGCGCGTCCAGCACCGGGGACCGCAAGGAGTCCCGAGAAACGGCATCCTGAATGAGAGGGCACTAATCCTGCTCTCTCTGCAAATATGATCCAGGAACCTCCAAGACACTGTGGGCACCAAAGGCACCCCTTAAAGGACTGGGGCTCACTCAGGCAAACATGCCTTCATGCAAACGGAATAAGATCTTAGTCACTAAGCAACAAGTTCCTATGACAAGATTTTCCAACTCTGCGCCCATGTTTGGGCCGACCAGTAACCACCATCACAGTTAGATTTGTTTGTTTGTCTGAGGTCAAATGTTAAAGGGTCCAGGGGAGGGAACACGATGATCTGTTTTAAAGGGGCAGCTCACCCAAAAACTAAAGAAAGATAAGCCTTAGTGCCGTCTATCCGTCTAGTTTGTTCTGCTGGGAGTTGCCTAGTTTCAGAGATATTGGCCATCATGATTTCTGGTTGCTGTTGGATTTCTCAAAAGTATTTTTTGGCACTTTAAATTGAATACCATTCATCCCCATTATACTCAAAAAAGACTGGCATTTCTCTGGCCGATATCTCCAAAACTACGCAACTCCCAGCAGAACAGCCCTGATGGATAGACAGCACTAAAGCCCCTCTAAAGCGTGTTTCTTTCCAGTTTTGGGGTGAATTGCCCCTTTAACTTCGCTCATTGGGTTTCATGTCCACCCTCCCCACACACATACACACAGCTGGCAGGAGGAAACACCTCAGACAGATGAGACTAGGCTGCAGAAATGTCCCCCCCCCCACCCCCCACCCATCCATCTATGAGGTCACTGTCCCAAGGCTCCACAAGAAATGGAGAAAACCTGGAAATGCTAAGGACGTACACACACACACACACACACACACACACACACGTCACAGAGGGGGTCCGGCTGTGCCGGGGCACTACCCAGTAGAAATGTAGATCCATACCCGGCTGCTCGGACCGACATGGAGCATGATCTCATTCGGGTTCCCAGGTGTTGTACCCCAACCCCCCCAGGGAGCACTGCGGCTGTACGGTGTCCCAGGGAGATTCTGCAGGCCAACAAGCTGGAATGAGACCGGGGCTTCCGGTGACCGTGAGCCTGCCTGTGTGGCGCCCAAGGCTGGAATGTGGGCACCCCGCTGAGGCCTGTGAGCCATGCTGTCATTACCGTACTGGCACCTTCCCACTTAGAGATAGGAAGACACTCACAGAAGGGCCCTTTCGAAGAAAGTTAACCAAGACAGTTCTTAATCTTGAAAAAGGAAGGTAATTCCAAACAAAGCTGAAATTATTGATTTTCCATATACCCATATATATCTGCATGGACCTTAAAGGACCAGTAGGGCAGACAGGAGGCAGTGGCAATATAAATAAAAGCCCTCTTCCCCCAGTTAAACCAGACTGAACTCCATGAACAGTTGCTGAGCCTATCGAAGCTCAGGGGCCGCTAACAGAGCACAGGGGTGGGCAGCGCCATGTCATACGAGCTACAGCAGTCACATGACCCATTCCCGGCAAATTGCATTGACGACTCGTAATACTTGATCTGGATGCTTTAAACCTAAGCAAAACTACCAACTACCAGTGGACATACTGAGTCACCAAGCTGCACTCATCCCATCTCTTCAGGCCAGCCCAGCTTCACAGAAGGCCGACCGCATCCCAAAGGACCCAGATCGTGTACTTTAAAAGCCATCATGTCGGAATAAAATAAGAAAACCATAGATCATGACGCAATCCAACCAATTTCAGGATACACTATAAAAGCTAAATTTAATTTCTGAAATATGATTATGTTTTTTAAGTAAGAGTGAAAGGAAACTCATTTGATGAGGAACTAATTTTAAACCCTAGCGGCAGAGCAACACCATTTCCCTACTGGCCCTTTAAAATCTAGCATGTCAGACACCGGCCAATCACACAGACAAAGGATTGCTAAATGGGATTTGAAATGAAAAGTCAAATGTCATGGCAGCATCGACAGGCTCTATCATCGCAAGATCTAGGCTCAGATGATAACATTCCATATAGTGACAGAAAGCTACACACATGCATGAAATTAATTTTAAAAAAAATTGGTAAAAAGATGCCTATTCAAACTGAAAATAAAATGAAAATGCTTAAAAAACGAAAAATATAGATTAGGCACATCTCATAGTGTTCAAATAATAATAATAATTCAACAACCCTTTGTTGGTGGCACAGGGAAAACACCTGGCAATATAGTACTGGAAATAAGTCGTTGTCTAATGGAATAAGAGGCAGAACAACATAATAAAACATACTTTATGTTGAACAACTGCTAGGAGACCATCGGCCAGGAGATTTAAACCCATGTATAAACACTCACAGCCGATTTACCAGAGCTGCTCTCTCATGCGTATGTTTGTAAAACAAAAAAGCAGGTGGGGTGAAGAACAATTCTCACGCTGGTTCATTTGGGCCAAATGGGAAGAGACCATAAATAGTTCTGTAGCCAATATCCTGGTACAAAGAGGCCTTTAAAATATCCTAATGAAAGTGTAAGCGGCGTCATCACTGCATGCTTTCATGTTGGGAATCACAGCGAGTGCTTTGCATGTCTCTAGGCTGCGCAGGTTGTACCTTTACATCCATCCCATTAGACAGGGAGGAGCTTGTTTGTTTTGTACAACCAAGGAAGCTTCCCCATTACATCTGACATGGCAATTTGAGAAAGCCAAGACAATTCGAGAAGGCACTTCTTTACACAGCGTGTACTTAGAGTGTGCAATAGTCTTCCTGTGTAGTGTAAGCTAAAACCTTCCGTTAAATTAGAGCTAGGTAAGATTTTGACAACTCTGAGCTATTAGTAGAGTTCTCCCCAAACGAGCTTGATGGGGCGAATGGCCTCCTTTCGTTTGTAAATTTCTTATGTTCATATGTTCAATAAAAGGTGAAATCATTAGCAGGTTTAATGGTGTGTCACTGCATTAAACTACCAGTCTTGGGAACAATTCACCACAATCCGTAAAGCATACAGGAGCCTTTGTTCATACAGGGTTAAATTCATGGGAAAAGTAACCTTGGTAACAGTCCAAACCTTACTCCTACTTGATAAAAAGTCAATTCAATGCCAAAATGTGTACATTCCCCATTTCTAGCCAGCTTTACATACCCAGAAAGCTCAGACCGGCCAGTCAACAACACATGGATAAACCCCTACCTGAAGACTGCTCTGAAGGGGGGGCACCACCAGATCAAAGGCTAGGATGGCAAAATGGAACCCATCTCAGTGTCAGTCAAGGCATCAAACACCTCAGCCCTAAGGATAACATTACCAGCCTACCCATATAAAGAGAGGCAGAGACTCAAAGCAGTGAATTCTACTCACCTAGCAACAGTGCAATTCTGCTTTCAGTGTGGTGCAATTGCAGGTTAGAATGCTGTCCACACAATCCCAGTACCAACAACTTCCAGTGCGCAATATGCAAAGACATTTCAGGACTAATAAAACCCACCATCTTCCAACAGCTTTTCCTGGACAGTGTAATGTGTGTGGGGGGTAAATACCCAAAAACCCCAAGAAGCACTGAGCACAAGCCTGGGATTGTACCGTGGACACGATGCAGGTCGTAAAACCAATATTACAGCTGTAAGACATCTTATTTCAGCATCGGCAATGCAACGTTCAATAATCACAACCCATTTGTCGAAACCACTTTATCTGTTGACACATTTGAGGGCAACACCACTAACTTATTAGTTTAATTAAAGTAATTTAATCTTTTTTTGTTTTATTATAGCGATATTAGCCCCGGAAATTTCAGCGATTTGCGATATCATGATGTGATATCGCTCAGCCTAAACGAACATCTAACATGGCCCTTCAGACCTCATACATTCCTAGGACACATAAAGCAAAGCCTTCTCCCTCGATGCTGATTGCTAAAGGCTTACAGGTCTTTGCTGCCAAGAAAGAAAACATCCCGCATCACACCGTTCGATGTCACTCACCTGCAGGCGTTAAGGCGCACTTCCCATCCCCAAGTCAAAACTCCAACTCATGACCTCGGAGGAACGGGCACAACCTGAGCGCAGTGAGACTGGTGAGACTGCTGGTGATACCGGCAGAACGGGTCTCATACCACCTGGCCACAGTGGCCTTACAAGCTGCCCCGTGCAGCAAGGGCAGAGAGAGACCCGTCTTACTCAGGTACAAAGATCAGAGAGAGACCCCATTTTAACTCTGCGGCGCAAACACACCAATGCAATGCAAGACTGGCCGAATGATAGAATGTACCACTTATTAGATGCATGAAAATAAAATGCAGTCTATCAAAAAGAAAACTGTATGAGTCATCTACACTTTGCATATGTTACAACTTATACGGCAAACCCCAGGTTCAGCCAAGTTCCCTGCTTGCCCAACCCCCAGTTTCACATGACGAGCAGTGCTCCTGTTACAGCTTTCCTCCAATAAAACTGGATGAGAACAACCATAAATCAAAGTCCTGCACAGGGTGTCCTTAACCAAAGGAATGTGGCATTTCACCTTAGGAACGTACGCATTTCAAAAACATATTTTATTTTCTTGACAGGGTTCCATGGCAAAATGGGTAGAGAGAATGAATGGGGGGGGGGGTGCCTATGATAATACCCTAAATCAGCCAGCCAAGAGCACTGGGGCAGATCCCACACACAAGGGCCCATGACCGCTCTACTGTACAGCGCATCCCACAATGCAGAGGGGCTCCTCACTTCCCGAAGGGCAAAGTGGGCCACCCAGGCACAGAGCACACACCACATTCATGTGACACATCAGGCTTCCTTCCTGTCCGCCACCAGGAACCAACCAATCAGGGCACACCTGCTTTTCCGTGAAGTGGTTTCATCGGGATTCCCCTGCCTCTTTATCACTCGTATAGACAGAAAAAACTAACGTAAGTTTTTTTAAAAATTCTGCTCATAACTTGCATGCACGGTCCTCTGTAGGGATGCATGAAGGGGCCCCGAAAGGAGCGCAAGCAGCTGTGAGGCCAACTGACCCCAGGTGCGGAATCCCAAGAGCACGAGGCCTTATTACCACAAGGTAAAATTCCCCTGCACAGGAGGCCAACAAACCGCTGGCCCCTCCATGATTCCATTATAATCAGAACAACTACGACATATTTTTGTCTCAGCGCTGCAAATTAGCTTAATTTCAATCCTCGTTTCTGCCGGATAAAGCGATCCCATCAAAAGCTTAAAAATAAACATATTTGCCTTAAAACTTGGACTGCTTCTGTATCAAACAGACGCTCACCGACAAACTTGTGAGTGGCAGGCACATTCCAAGTATATTTTATGGCTAATCGTGTTAGCGGGCAGTTAGGATACGATCACTGAAATCACACAGAGTGGGATGAGATGCTGTACAGCAGAATAAAAATGACCTGGCACAGCCCCAGCAACCAGAAGGACTCGCTGCGGCAAGTCAAATGAGCTGCACTCTTCTGAGGCTAAGGGTAGCAATGCATTGTGGGAGTTTAACTTTACAAGCTACAAGATTTGGCAAAATGCAGATTTGATTAACTTTTCCATTATTTTGGGTACAAAATAATAACTAATTATCACTTCTGTATATATATATATATATATATATATATATATATATATATACACATACACACACACACACACCTTCTAAAGGTACTGACTATTTGCACAGCATGCAGAGACACACTTTCTACCTCAACAATCCATGAGTGTTATTCTATTATTGTGTATATTTTTGTGTATTTCAGCTACTGGATGCCTAAATTTCCTCCACAATCAATAAAGTATCTATCGAGAAGCTTCACCAATCTCTGGCCCTCACGGTTCCAACAGGGGATGGCAAGTAAACAAGTGGTTTCAGCAAAGTAACGGCAGTTTAACGCAACCAGACTGCTGCGCCTTCATGCCTTCACAGTTTGACGCACCCACCCGAATGCAAATACCTAATGTCAGCTTCAGCAGCACCTGAGGTGATGCACTGAAAGGCCACAATAAGAGCCATCCGGTGACACAGAAGGACACGCTTGATGAGCAATGAGCATCCTATCCAAGGGAGCAAACAAAAAAACAAAGACAGTTCATCGTCCTGGATTATTATGGCAAGAATGATTCATATTTGCTACTAGCTTTACACGAAGGGGGAGGAGACTCCAATCAGCACCAGAGATGCACAATATAATAGTCAACACATCAGTATTGGGTGATGTTTGTTAAAAATCAGCATCGGCCCCATGCATCGATCTTGGTCGATACTGCCTGCCAATATTTAGATTTGAGTCAATATTTAAAGGTAGCAGCACCGGAGCAAATAACTTAATCACTGAAGTAATGGAGATGATTGCATTGAATGATCATCCCTTTTCCATGGTGGAGGTCGAGGGATTTTAGTCGGCTCATTCACCACTTAAAACCTCGCTAAGTCGGTGCCGAGTCTCCCAAGTTGACGCTGCATTGTTGATGTCTCTGCACATGCATTAATATGACGTGGTCGCAACACAAGACCATGAGAAGTAAAGCCATTGAGATCAGAAGTTGGCCGATTATCACAATTGGTAATATTAGACGAAAACCAAATACCGGTATAGGCCTAAAGCATCAATGCACCACCCAAATGCACAGCTATTGCAAATATTTATATAATACTACAAATAACCATAAGAGACTAGAAAATGGAAAACTGAACATAAAATATTTTAACGTTTAAGTCATTTCATAATGACATTTCAGGCATTACCGAAAACTTAAGACAACACCACCAGATATCTCCCAAAATGCATCTTTGGCAATGCTCTGACCAGTAAAGGTGAATTAAAAAATAATAATTTAAATAACTTAGGCACTAAAAAAACCCTGCAGGTCTTTTGGGGGGGGGGGGCTCCTAACAAGGGTGGAATGAACCCTCATGCTATGTTTGTGACATATATACACTCTGAAAATACATGACACAAATATAACCACAATTACGATAAAACCATAGAAATGACAAGTCTACGAATAAGAGCGATATCACCAGAGCAGCATGTGTGCATAACTCTCCACAGGAAGTTAGACACTGTTAAACACTGCAGGATGAGGTGGGAACTTGGGGTGGCAGGATGGACTGGCATGGGGAGCAACGACCTCCGCTGCAGATGGAACCATCATTTGGCTTAACTTCACCGGTCTTGTGATCAGGCAGCAGTAGTTGATCAGTAAGTCCATCGGTCCTCCACAGCACACAATCAGCATTCACACAGTGGGGTGTTTTGGGGTCTGTTGTGTTATCACTCTGACTGGCAAGCTGTGCGTCTCAGATGGCAGAGAAGATGGCATTTGTAAAGCACAAACTATATTAACAGATTCTCTCCAGGGCCATCACCCAAACGGCACCATTACGGAACTGAAAAAACTAGTGGTTGTAAGAACAGCTTAAATTGTGTGGCTGTTGGTTTTTTCCTTAAGCCACTCTAAATGCCATTATCTGGTACCCACACTGCTGAACAGGAAACAGACGGACAGGTAGATTATCAGCAATATTAACAGAATGAACAATATCTATCGTGTTACCAAAATCATTGTAACGTGTGCACTACAACAACTAAACGGATACAACGTCTTTAAGTAGGGACACTGGTAAACGTTAGGCCGGCAGTGAAAGTAAACTCCCACTGGTTCTGAGTTGCCCTTAATAAGTGTTACACAAACGCATGTATTGAAACGTCAGCAACACCCCAAGGACAAACCCACCCCAGGGCTAAAAGTTTGAGCGAGTACAACACCGCGTTAATTCTGCGAGGCGATGCTTCGAAATGCAATAAAACAAGAATCAACGTAACCGCGGCTTCTTTCCTGCTACTTTGATTCACCGTCCGAAAGCTGCACATGCCACAGACCGGGGAATATGCACCGATTAGCATATTTTCGTATCTGATCACCCGATTTATTAAAAAGATCTAAGAATAGTAAGTGAAAACAGTGGATTATACCGTCACCGACATGTAGGTTAACCCCATCAAGATGAAAGGTGTAAGCCCAGCTATTACGGATGAAACGACTTGTCTTTTCCCCAGCTACAGCGGAGAACTAGGTGGGGCTCGTTATCAGATCAAACCCGACGCAGAGCTTCGCCTGCAAACCCTTAGTTTTTAAAGGGTATTAAAAGCAGACTCGATCAACACATAGTGGACTGAGAGTGGAAAAGGGCCAGGGAGCCTCCGGCGTACGGAGGCAGATGGTAGGGAACTGGACCTTGCTTTAAACGCCGTCGAGTCGGACAACTTTTCCCATTTCCGTTGCAACTTCCAAAAAGCCACAGCACCATTTCTAGCCCAACCCGATTCCCAAACCTCTTCCACGGTCCTAGGAAGGGAAAGGGAAGGGGTGGGGGTACAAGTTAAAAGCCCAGCACCCGTAACTTCCGCGTTGTCTGCGAGGCGGTGAGCAGGGCGGAGGCTGGATGTCGTACAGTCAGGTAAAACACTCGCGTTCGCCTGGTTTCTCTCCCCCTCCGCCATATTTCAGACTTCAGAGGCGCCGCCGCTCGCGAAGCCGTGTCACGCGTGTCGACGCCGGTCTTCCGTGAAAGTGTTACGGCGGTGCTGAGCAGCAGCAGCGGCAGCGGCGGCGGCGGCGACGACGACGACGGTGCCCCCCCACCCCGGACGGCTATAAAGCAGCGGACCGAACGTAGGCTCGGCACAACGTAACACAGCCGAGGGAGAAAGAAATAAAACAAACAGCCAAGACAGCTAGCCCGCGTACTGTACTTACAGTATCCCCCCTCGGCGTTTCCAGAGTGTCCGCGCCGCCGCTGTATCTGTCCACCCTCCCTCTTGGTCTCTCTCAACCTCTCGCTCTCCTTCTGGGTGAGGTTGGGCTTTCCGTATGACGTCATAGCCTCGCTTTCAGGCGCCCCTCGAGCCGCGGGTTGACGCGAGCAGTTAGCCCACTTTTGAACTCGCTTGGTCGCTCATTTATTTAGTCCAAAACATAGACACGTACTTTAAACGTTTCTTTATTTCCTCGAGATATTTCTCTCAGAGTTATAGACTTCTATGACGTTTTATCTCTTGCTTCAGAGCTACCTGTCATCAGCAAAACGGATTTTGATTGCAAGTATGATGAAGAATGAGGGTTTACTAGTTTACCTTGAGGACCGGCAGACATTCCAATAATTTGTTCCTATCTGTCCCAATCAGGGTAATAAATCTATCGTAAATTTTATAATCAGTTGGACTACCTAGAATGGTTATCGGACATTTAATTTTATTGACGGTACACTATGTATGTTCGTTAAACACAAACAAGAACGTAGATCAAATATAGACAGTGTGACTGATATGTTATACAGCACAATGGCGGATGTTTAAAATATGTCTGAAAACCACCCCAGAGAAGAAAATACAGATAGGCTCTGCCGAATTAGCGCCTAACTATGGATTAGAATATGCATCTGGAATAAATTTTATATATTAAAACACATTAACACACTATCTTTCATGCCATGTGTACAGTACAGAGTAACACATGACACACAGAAGTGGACATCCAGGAATCTCAGGGCACGCATTCCAAACACTAAGTGTAATTTAGCTTCATCTAAGTAAACAGTTTGTAGACAAACCAGGAAACAAGATTGAGACCCCAAAAACTACAGCTAAAGCACTAACCGCTATGAGTCACCCTGTCACTCCCATAAACACAATAATCATAAATTGTATCGCATTAGTCTTCAGCTTAGTGGAGTTTGAACTTTACATATTGATAATTCAATATTGATTTTGTAAGCACATTCACTATTAGCAAGGTTGCAGAGTATAAACACATGCGGTCTACACTGAAACAGGTGGCCTGCACTGTGCTCATTTACCGTGAGCACAGTGAAATGTACGAACTCACCATGGCAACATCTATATTTGCAGTAGAAACATTCTCGTTAACTGCACTACCTGCATTTTGCATGTGGGTTTAATAATAAGGGTGTAAACATTTTGCGTCTATTCCCACAGGTACACCTGGACGGATACGTCCTAATATTCCTTTTCTTCACAAAAAAGACAGAATGCATTTTTCCGAAAGGCGACAAAGTCCAGCCCTTGATTTTGTATATGTTGGTGCTGCTTACACAAACTATACAATCTCTCCTTTCCAATGTGTACAGTACAGAATCTTACACATGAGGGACAGATTCAGGCATCAGGAATACTGGGTATCGGGATCCCCCAAACCTGACTGGATTCTGGACAGTTCTTCTGTCTCTGAGCTGAAATATATGTCAACATGGTTTACAACATAAAAGAAGTTGTAGTGCAATTGTGTCCAGGATACTAGGTTGCGAAGAGAATCAGATACTGCTCGTATATTGCCTGTATGTTAAGGAGGCTGGCGCTGCTATCTTTGTACCTGATGGGGTCAGGGGATTTGCAGTCAGTAGCAAGATTAGTGCCGGTCTGACTCACTGCTGGCTGAGCCACTTAGACACAATGGAGCAGTGAATCCTGGCAATCGACTCAATGGCATAATTATGGGTTTGGATGAAAGACAAGTGCAAGGCCAGGGTTAGCCAAGATGTGTAGTAAAGTAGAACAGATTCTTCTGCTAGTTGCCAGACGCAGCTGTAACAGAATATAAAATGGAAACAAAACTACAGTAGTAGTACTACAGTAGTAGTACATAGGTTGCAGAAGGTGAATTGGCTATATAGAACAGGCAAGATTGTAATGCACGAAGACCCTGACCTTAGAGGCTTCCTCTCCTGCTGAGGGATATAAAGCTAAATTTAGAGAATAATACGGATCAACATAAATGGGCAATTCATACACGTATTTTTCACATCCAAATAGCAGCCTCGAAATAAGACGCACAGCATATATGCACTTGATATTTTACGGCACTGTTGTATACTTGAGGGTTCACATTTCCTCCGGGGCGCTTGGCGATGGGCACGCTGTTAATTTCACCAGGTGGTGGTGTTCTGAAAGTGGCGCTGGCCCATATGTCCTCGCGTTGTATTCGGATCATTTCACTGCATGACACCGACCGTGGGATTTCTGAAAACCCAAAAGTCTTTAATATTGATGATTAAGGGCAATAGCAAAATGTGCACAAGGAATAATCAAGCACTCTGTAATGTGTTAAAGATTTAATTTCAAAGCTGGTCAAACGCATGCATGCCTTTCCGTACCAAGATCTGACTTAGCGAAGGCATGAAATATAAGTGTTACATCTGCTAATAACTGTGCACAGCTGATGGATGAATAACAAGAATACAAACACATAAGGTCTTATAATGTTCCTATCATATGGACATTTTCCCTGAGACTACTCCTTATGTGAAATAATTTTATTGTTGTTGCGGTTTAT
Source organism: Brevimyrus niger (assembly GCA_015164015.2). Lineage (NCBI taxonomy): Eukaryota > Metazoa > Chordata > Actinopteri > Osteoglossiformes > Mormyridae > Brevimyrus > Brevimyrus niger. The sequence goes on along the minus strand of JAABNY020000063.1, from coordinate 22,427,150 downwards.
GTAAAACGTATAAGAAAGTGTTTGTGTGATCCAAGGATACTAATATACCTACCATCAATCGAGCATTACTTTGTGCAGGATACAGCTCTGGTACAGTTTTGTACCTCAAGATACAAATAACATTAATGTTCCCCCAGTGGTCCATTTTTGTACCTTAAAAGGTACATTTACCTACAGTTATGGTACAACTGGCAGACCATTGAGGGTACTGCCCCAGTGACAAGTAATTATACCTTCGAAGATACAACCTAGTACTTCCCTTTAGTCCAGCTTTGTTGTTATTATGGCATTCGCTGTAATTTCCTCTTCCGAATGGGTCACTTTTGCAACCATCACATTTTCTTTATTGGTGTTTTGCTTTGAACTGTAGGTGTGGCTTTGCAGGTTACTCTGTTGTACTGGTGGTTGGAAAGTCATCAGTTTGTTACAGCGAGTGACGATGAAGGAGAGACGATCCACATAGTAGCTCGGCCGAAACGGATTCATGAACATAACAGAACACAAAGGGAGAATCAGAAAACAAAGGGGCCACAAGGGGTCACTAAACTGGTCAAATAGAAACTAAGGCAGGGAGCAACACCAGAAAACAAGGGTAAGGAGGAAGACAAGAAACCGCAATAACTAACACGGGATAATTATACTGACTACACTTAACAATGACTCGGCCAACATAGGGCAATACCCACAATGACCAAGTGAGCGACAGACCTAAAGCAAGCAATCAAATACATTAATAACAAGGTTAGACAAAGGACAAGTGGGAAACATAACCAATTAACCAATCATAAAGGACGGCGGGGCTACAAGGAACAGGTGGGGGCAGTCAGATACAGAAAAAAGGCAAACTTTGAGTAAAAATAAAACAAGGCAAACTGAACAAGCAGCAAGCAAGGAACAGGGAGCAAAAACAAAGCACTGTAATGAAAATACACAAACAGGGAGAAGAACACGTGGGCGAAGGCCAAACAGGTACCGATCCTGACAGGGTTCAAGTCCGACGGTCGGCAAAATGATGTCACCATGGGCGTTTCATTCCAGGTGCTCCGGGGACTGCCTGACTCTGCTCTCAAGAATGTGCATCATGATAAAAATGGCCGCCGGACAAATGCAGCGTGAGACGCTCGTCTCTATTCATGACAGATACAGCCAACTTCTTCAAGCGCATGTCCAAGCGTTGGAGCCCCTCACAAACAGGATTAGTAAGACAATCCTGGAGTGCAAAGCGTATGTACATAAGCCTCGAAATAGTCAGTCAGCATCCTTATCACACTGGCTGTGATGCGTCAGTACAATTGACACTTTGCTGTAGTAGAGTCCTTTAACAATGATTAAAATGTTTCACACACCAAGCGTTCTATTAATATTCTTATTGATTGTACATCCCTGTGTGGCTCTGTGGCTGTGTAGCTTGAGTTTTACTGTAGAGATGATTAGAGCAAGGACAAGCAAAAAAAAAAAACAAAAAAACACAGAAGAGTAAAAACAGACCCCTTCCTTCACGGATTAGGAAGCGACAGAACAGACATTGGACAGATACAGAACGGGTCCAGGACTGGGAAAAAAAAACAGAACATACGGATAGACAAATAACAGATACAGTGAAAAACAGGATTTAGGAACACGTGCCCTCTCATCTGCCTTAAGTACTCGTGGTGTCTGGATAACACATCGGAGAACTGGGAGTGTGAGTGGAGTAATTTTTTTCAGAGACGTGAAGCAGAACATGGGGTACCAAAGCAATTTCAAATGAAAAATGAAATATGCTCAGGAAATACTTGAAAATACTTGATAGCTGCAATATCATATAGTATATCTTATAAGAATATCTATCGTCATACATACTGATGCTTTTTGGTTTTTGTAATCCCTCTTTTTAATGACTTGTAAAAAGACACCAGAGCTGAATGATGATCACATGCTTTTCAGCTGTGCTGGTAGGGATCAATTAATGAGGGCACAACATTCATCCGCCCTGCTGTGCGATTCATTTGTGGAATCCAATTTGGACTCCTAAATGCAAAGTAATGAAAACGTAAAGCTTGTTTTATTTTATGGAGCCAGTGTGTCTGTCTGGCTGAGTGCATCTTGATGTGAGCTCATATACACACTCACCGGGAAACGCACATGAATAAGTGACAGCGGCCGCTGCAGATTCTGGGCCCCATGAAAATGTATTCTGGGCCCCCAATACAGACCAATCCAATTATGTTTGAACATGTCAGTCTGGGGCCCTTGGAATCATCCTATCTCCTTTTACAATCCCTCCCTTTATGTTGCCTCTGCATGACAGCGCAGCCTAAAAACGTTTAACTTCAGTGCCTGATTGTGCAGGAAATGAAAACCAATCCATCCTTTGATAACACACACGAAACATCTATTTTAAGTGGGCCTGGCTCAGACAGTAAAACCCTTTTGTCGTATGATCACAAGGTGACAAATAGGATTAAATTGTCATGGTGTTTACACTGTGTGCAGAATTAGTAGGCAAGTACTACCCCAGGAGGCAATTTTAAGCAAAGTTAGGCAGTTTTCTTTTGCTCCTAGTAAATTTACTTAAAGAGAAAATGTTATACTAGATTTTCACAAACAAAAATAAAAGAAAAACACTTGATTATCAGCGAGCACAATCATTATTAGGCAATCAGAAACTAAGTGGATTTTCTCTCTTTACCATCAACCGAAATTATAATCAAACAGTTTTTGTAATTCATTATTTATAAGGAATAACAAATTCTCAATCATCCTATACAAATCTCTAAACTGAAAATACTGGTCAGAAGAGAGGATACAAGTGAAATACACACTTGCCTAATAATTCTACACACAGTATGTATATATGCACACACATGCTACACACTAGCTAAGCAATCAAACGTATGGCTTGTTTTATTCTGTCACATTACAATCGAATGGAGATATTTTATGGCTATAAACTGAATGTCATATTAATAACTCCCTCACTGTGTGAAGTCAAATCACATTTCACATAATTGGATGTCCGTGCTTTTAACAATTGCTGGATTACATTTACGGTTTGATTTGTTGATTTGGTGCCCTCTATTGGAAAATGTATTCCTTGGCATCTAGGTCAGTCATCTTTTTGCTCAGTGGGAAACAATAAGTCCAAATACTGAGGTGGGAGTTTTGTAACAGTATTCAGTTTAAAAATGACATTTAAATGACCATTTGAATTATGATTTAGAAATAATTATTTAAATTACATTTTAAATTATACCTGCGACCAGTAACATTTTCTGTCATATGCACCCGTCCAACTCGGTGGGCGGGCTCTAAGCAAAACAACATCTTATTGGTTACGTTGCAAACTAGGTCATAACAGATCGATTTGGCCTAGTCGATTGGATTTTCATTAATAACCGCGTTTTGTTATGCTGTCCTAACTTTCACTGGCCACCACATAATCTTATTTATCCGTATGGATACTCTTTTATTGATTTTACATTACCAACGAAATGTACAGAGCCCTGACATTACGTGTTTTTCATATACAAGGGTAATATTAACAAGAAAAAAACCTTCATTTAAAAAATTTCTAAGTCGTAAATTTATAAATAATCGTTGAAATGACAGATTTAGATACATTTTATTCACAATTACAATGTAAATTTTAATCATTTAAATTACATTCATTTATTAAATATTGTCACAAAACACCCTCCATAAAGTACAAGTGAAACATTTCCTGCAATATCTCCACTAACCCACTAGGTGGCGCAATTTTTATCTGAAAGAAATGTCAAAATACACATTTATATTATATTTTGACATCTAATGTTAAATATCTTGCACAAGGTACATATTACTGAAATTATTTTTTTAAAATATGTTTTTATTCATTTAAGTACAGTGGTGTCACGGTATGGCTTGCAGGCGAGAGGGAGAGCAGGGAAACGGAGCGAGGAAGTCGGGTACAACAGGAATTTATTCAAAGGCCAGGACTGGGGAAGCGAGACAGCAAACATTATTGACAAGTCTGGGGAAGACTCACTCTGACAAGCACTAAATACACTAGACAAACTGAAGTAAAGAGCAACAGGTGAGAACCGTCAGGTAGAAACACGGGGTAACGTGTTGGGCGTGGCACACATGGGGATCGGACGGAGCTGGGCGTGAGATAAGTCAGAGTCAGCTTTATTGTCAATTCTGCCACATGTACAGAACACATGGAGAATTGAAATTACGGTTCCCACAAAC
>JAABNY020000063.1:22384688-22409390 GCA_015164015.2 Brevimyrus niger | reverse complement strand
TTATAAATTTAGTGTCTGCGGACCCGGTTGCGGGGGAGCGGGGAGGGGGGGGGGGGGGGGGGGGGCAAAGCTTATGGGCACAAGGAAAGGAACAACCCAGGACAGGGCCCACTCACACACCCTTCCCTCACACATGCAAACCCAGGGGCGATTTGGTTACTCCAATTGACCTCAGCATGTTTGTGGACGAAGGGGGAAAGATGATACAGAGAGATCATGCAAACTCCACACGCATGGAACTGAACTTGAACCCAGGCCCCAACAGCATGATGCAACCGGATGATCACTGGTTTAAGTCCTGGCTTCAGTAGATCAGTCACATATCCATGGGCCCTTGAGCAAGGTTCATACTCCCCCCCCCCCTCCCCAGCTCCAGGGGTGTTGCACACTGGGTGACCCTACACTGTCACCCCCAAGCTCGCGGTAACCAGCATGTGTCTTTTGTGGAGCAGGATGGAATAGGGAAAAATTAATTTCACCACAGGGATTACTGATTAGTAAAGTATTACTAAACTATTCTACTCATTTTAGTCACCTAGATCTGTCAGTCAGCATCATAAAAGCAAAACTGAGTTTTGGCCTACAGATGTCACTCTTGGGGAAAAAAAAGGATTGCGCACGTCGTGTGCCTGTGGCTGTTTGTAGTTGCGTGCGAGTATCAGTGTACATGCGCGCTTGTGTGTGTTTGTGTGCGTGTGGCTGTTTGTAGTTGCGTGCGAGTATCAGTGTACATGCGCGCTTGTGTGTGTTTGTGTGTGTGTGGCTGTTTGTAGTTGCGTGCGAGTATCAGTGTACATGCGCGCTTGTGTGTGTTTGTGTGTGTGTGGTTGTGCGCTCGTGCTCGTGTGTCTGTATGTGCGTCTGTATGTTCGCACGTGTGTGTGTGCACGCTCGCCTGTCCGTGTGTCTGCGTGCGTTCGTCTGAATCTCAGCCATTGCTTTTAAGCATCAGCATTTTATAGGCAGGTGTCACTTATTTGTTGGTGATGCTGACATTTAGAGTGTGAAAGGGTCTTAATTTTCCTTTCGAAATTACTTTACAATTTTACGATTCACTTTCATGCTGAATCATCATACAGCGCCATCCATAAATAACCCCCTACACAAAAATATTTCATATCGGTCTAATAGAGTACATCGTTCTATTGTACATATGAGTATAACATTGAAAATTATGAGAAATTCTGAATAAACTAGATGGTAAATACAAGGGTAAGAGATTCTTTGTGAGTTAAACCTACAGTACGAGGTCTTCAACAAATATAAGATTAATGTATTTCAATATCATGACTATTTATAATTGTTTATGATGATAATTTTTGTTTAAAAATGGGAGTGTGTTTGTGTCTGGGGGGGTTGTCATGTCCCAGTGTTTTATATATGATTACAACCTGTTATTTTGATGTTGTTGGGACCATATTTTTTGATCCCCCAAGGGGGGAACACAAAGAACTGGAAACAGAAAAGTGAGAGTTGCATGTGTTCCGCCCCCCCCCCCCTCACCCCAGAGAGGCAGAAAACAAATTTTGTCAATCCATTTATATTACAACCACTTCAGTAGCGCATTTGGCTGCTAACTAGCTGCCTTGCAAGAAAAATAGCGACGTTAAACCGAGGGTAAGTAACTGCAATGTCACAGAATGCAACCGGAAGTAGGGATTATCCTCCCTCTAACCAAATGGCGCCCTAGGCGATCGTCTATGCTGCCCATAGGAAGGCCCGGCCCCTGCAGTTACCATGTGGTTATTTTTAGCCTGCTCTATAGGCTGCTGCTTTTTTTTTGGTGAGAAACAATAGGACACATGCATACGGTGAGAGGGGAAATGCCGTTGTGTAAGTGCAAACGCGATACGGCGAGGTGCAAGAAGCCCCGGGGGGGAGCGGCGTTAGCTGCACCGCAGCGCAGGAAACCGTCCACAAAGCACGGCTCTCCTTACATCACCTCTTCCTAGAGGTTCCACTTTAAGGAGCGCCGCTTTAAGGAAATGACAAACCCCAGCCTGCTTCACGGAAAAGGCGCCTCCCTACTCAGAAAAAAAGCTCTCGGTCAATGAGATGAGTAATCCTGTAAATACCAAACCATTATCACTTACATCAGAAAATATTGTCAGGGAAATAAGTCTGTTCACGCTTGGAATATGTAACAGGGGTTGATGGTGCAAATGCATTGCGTATTTCAATGTCATTTACAGCACCGGAAAACATTAAGAGACCACACAATATTAAAAAATAATACCTTCTACATTTCTAAGACAGCAGCACACAAGAATAAAATGAAGCTGCAGGAGACGCTTAGGACGATCAGAAGCCAAACAGGTAGAGGGCAGACGTGCCTTTTTAATGCCAGAGACGAGCGTCAAGTCATGAATTGTAGGATGACATCAGGTGACCTTCAAAAATCTATGCAATATCACACTGGAGATTTCAAGGCTCAGCGTCGAAAGTCATGCGCCTTTCTCATCGCCGTCGATTTTGCACCCGAGGTCCTTGCAGTGGCACTTCAATGCATGGGCTGACCCAGGCTGGAGCCCAGCGGCCTTAGCTAAGGAAGGGCCTCAGCTAACCATGTTTAGCTGAGGCTTTGCATTTTTTTTGCAAATGATTGTGTGGTTACAGCAGCTGATGCGTGGTCGAAGAAGAAAAAAAAAAGCTCTTGCTGTTTGACTGTCAGCAGACTCATTCAGGTGTTTTATTTTTTTTTCTTTTTGAAAAACGAGTGATCCTTATTTTTGCAAATTGTGCAATTAACTGCTGTTTGCGTCATGTCGGTTTCGTAAAATCCAAACAAGTTCCATATTACTGACTCCAAATTCATTTTAGGGACCGAATCCTCCATCATGTCCATGTCACTGTCGCTACGTTGGCAGAAAGGTGAATGTGTTGTACATTAGACTGGGACGACCGCCGCGAAAGGGAGAGAGAAAGCGAACCAGCGCGCTCGCTGCTGTTTGCTATTACTGTTTATTGGTGTGTTGGCTGACAAAACGACTTTAGATGCAGGTATTGTAACACTGAGTCGTAATGTTATATAGCCGAGAAGGAGAACGGTGCGGCGCTAATAATGCGCAAGAGACGAGAAGCGTACTTTCCCGAGTTTAATAAACCGCCTCAAGCGCCGGCATACTCGTCCGCATACATGGGGAGCAAGTGAGGAGAAGGAGAGAAAAAAATGTACATAAACACTCCGCCCAGGTCACAAACAGAAAAGAACCAAATAAAAGAATGGGGTACAGAAAATAATGTTGTCGGTAGAGCAAGTTATCTGTTCCCCGTCACCTTGTACTGACGCGCACTATGCTCCGCCCAGTTGTCAATCATTCACAAAATTACCATAAATGCCCTAGTGGCCGTTACAGTATGCACCACAGAAATGCAATTGACAGAATGTGCACCGTAGAACGATATTAATGACAGATTGTAAAGACATTAATGTTTTAGTATCTAATATCATCAAATTGCCCCCTAACCTGTATATCATTGTAGGATATATTAATGGGGCTTCTGACGGTTCAAATAGCACAAGGCCTGTGACCATGGTAATCTGCTTCTGGGCATTCCTGTTAGGTTTTACAAGTCTGGCCATTCTCCCCTGTCCGGTCCCATTACCAAGGTGTTTTTGGCCACAGAAATTCCATTGACTGGGTGTTTTTATCATCACACCACTTTTCTGTAAATCCCAGACACTGCAGTGTGTGAAAATCCCAGGAGGGAGACCAACACATACGGCACCAACAATCACAACACCTTCAAAATTACTTAGAACAGACGCCTCAGGAGCTGCCCCACGATTTGCTGCTCAGAGGACTGTATCAAAAGGCAGGCTGTCTGCATCAAAAAGCAGTTGTACCTAATAAATTGACCACTGAGTTTATAAGTTCACATAAAAGTTAAAAACTTTCTTTATTAAAATGAAACTGTGATGGGAATCTGTAACAGAAATGTCTGCCGCATATGATACTTGTTTAAATACTCGGATAAAGTGCTTCATGCATTTTTAATGGACTTCAACTACCGGTCTCAGGAATACATACTTGAATAATAATGGATCCTTTTGCTTTCTAGGAAATAAAAGGATCACCTTTGAGAATAATAGCAATAAAAGGCATAGGAGAAATACTGATAATACGTTTTAAATTGAATTCAGTTGCTAATGGAGAATTACCATAGCATACGAATTGCAAAAGATATGCTCTTCTACTCTACAGTAGTGGTTCTGCAAGGCACCAATCTTCCATGAATAACCTTCATTTTTATTGACTGAAATTAGAAATTAAATCCCAGTTTACACATTTATATTGTTTGACTATAATTGAACAGATATGAATTAAAAATCATTGGATCAATTGGGATCATTATGTAATGCTAAAATGTATGTTTAAAAATTAAAATTTCAATTCAATTCAATTCATTTTTATTTATATAGCGCTTTTAACAATGGTCATTGTCTCAAAGCAGCTTCAAAAAAAAAAAAAAGTTTTTTGTACAACATGGTATATCATAAATATATGAACCTAAATAAATGAATTATTTAGGTTTAATTGCAGATTCCGTGACCAACTTTGTAAAAGGTGTTCAGCATTAAAGCGTAAACTGCAGAAATTGCGAAAGTTGAAAGTCGGGTAATTGCGTAGCATTCCTTAGGAAATTGTTGCTTTATAAACATGCAAATCGCAGATGATTTTAGAGGGAAAGAGTTGCGGCCGGAACAAGCGCAGAAATACCCCAATGTACGCCTCCTCCAGCGAACGGGAAGGCGAGGGACGATTGAGCTGTTGCATCAGTTTCTGTGGCCCTGCGTCACCGATGCCGTTGGTGGCCCGAGGTGTCGGCCCGGTCTCCCTGTCAGTCGTTTCTGTCACAGATGGTCAGGACACTCCGAGGTGGGTAGGCAAGCAAGACACGACTTCCGGGAATCTGTCCACCGGTGCCCGAATTGTCAGGCCCTTCAGAACCCCTTTCCGTGACTGGGTTGTGGAGCCGGCCTCATTTATCGGAATTGATGAGGTGCGGCAGAAACGTTGCCGTTTCAGAGCCGTTACAAGGAATTTAAATCCATGAAAATCACCACGATATGTTCTGCAGGCCAAAAATACAAAAGTCATGCTCTATTCTTACTATTCATGCCTCACCTCTTATAGTAAAGCCACACATAGGTGTTGCCTTTTGTAAGAAAGGAACTATACTTTTACTAGAAAGCCCCAAGTAACCACAAGTATATCACCTGCAGCCTGTAGTGCCCCAGACCCTATCCTCTATTACACAGAGGGTTAACCCTGAAAGTGGTGTCACTTTTAAGTGACATAGGATTTAAAGGAAACCCATTTGAGGGGAAATCTGCAAAAGCCCACAGTCATCCATTAGAACCTTGCGATGCTGAACCACATGATTTCATGTCTAGAAAAAGCTAGACCACTCAGTGAGTGTAAAGGGCATGAACACGGTGGCTGCGCCCTTCATCCTGCTAAGGTTTTTTTTCTCCTTTGATTCACAGCCCCCCCCCCCTCCCCAGGAAGCTACAGTTTAACACTCAGGCCATTGAGTTTCTTTTTCAAACATCAGGCAAAACTGCAACTGAAAACTCTGAAGCGGCACGTTAAATGTAAAAGTATGTTTTTCCAATCTATCCCATGTATTAATAATCATTTTTAATTGGAGTGACTGACACATTGATCAAACTAAAAGTCTCCTGAAGAGGAGAGAGTTCATCTTTTTTTCTCAAATGGTCTACGTGTGTAAGAGCTTGGGTCCGCGTTTCCTGGCTAAGACGACTCATAGACGGTTTTAACTAGAAACTCACAGCCACACTGGCGTTGGGATTTCCACAACGTTCACCATTTATCACTTTTTTACAACTCAGTCTCACCAAGTCCGGCCTTACAGCTGCTATTCAATCATATATGAATGAAACAGAAGCCACACGTAACCTAACCCTTACAATTAAGTTGACAAAAAGACATAAAAGTAACAATAGACATTCGTCTGTAGCAATTCTGCGTCTTCAATTGCTTATAAAAAATTCAATGCACTGTCTGATTAGGCTGTCTCACACACAGGCATACAGTCCTAAAGGTACATTACTTTGACTGTTACAAGTTGTGTAACATTACTGCATTCAAATTGAAGATAAGCTGAATGCTAAGAGTGGTTATTGTTTGTTTCACAGTATGCTAATGCTAAAATTTTGTTATTTCTGACGGTGTTACATATACAGACGCTCCCCTGGATATGATGGTATTTTTTACAATATTTCAACGATATTCCGTTCTGTTAATCGGAATGTAACCCCATCATAACCCAGTAGGTTCGCCTGAATGATAACGTTCTAAAATGAACATTTACACATTTGGTACGATAAGAATCAATGTAGATTTCTAAAAGGTTGAAGAAGGTCCCAACAGTGAAATCGGGATTTTAAAGGCCAATCACAGGCACGGAGAACTGCAAAGCCCCTCACTGCCTCAGAGGAACCATATTATGTCGTTGTTAAATAAACTTGGTGTTGATCATAGACAAGCTATTTCAGAATAAGTGCTGTGCCATGATGGGTCAATGAATGGAAAATGATCTACAGAGAGACTTGACTGTAAATTGAACTTCAGAGACGCGAGAAGCAAAAATGGCCACCGGGGTCAAAACCAGGACAGGTGAGTTGGACAAGGATCAACTAGGGTCAAAACTAACTCAGAGGAAAGTGAAGCGGACACCGACGGAGACATGCACCATGCGGGAAACAAGCACACGAAGACTAACGCAATAACAGGACATGGGCCGGCACAAGTACAATATATGCAAATAATAAACACCAGATGAGAGACAGGTGAGAATCATTCACTAATTAACTAAACACTACGACTAGAAGTTCCAAGGAACGCGGGACAGTACGGAATGGCACGCGACTTGAGGACATGACAGACATCCTCACCTTGACAACAGCTCAACTGACGCTGCATCTAGTTTGGTGTTTCGCTTTTCGCTAAGTTACCTGACGCAGTCCTTACGAGAAAAAAAAAAAAAAAAAAAGCTGTAGCCTTGTGTGTGGGTTTTGCCGTCGTAAGTTTTGCTTCTTAATGACTTTCATTGGCCGTATGGGGAATGTCCCCATGTCGGCGCTGGAGAAACGCTTGGAAGATCCACCTGAACGGCACAACAGGTGTGACAGTGTGGGACGGCTCACCCCAATGACAAATGAGCTCCATTCCCTGCTCTTTCGCTAATTAAAGTGACAAGTAAGCAGGTATCGCTATATACTATATGAACCAAAGAGGGTTACGGTCCATTGCTACTGAAATTTTAAGCATTTCTTAAGGATGACAGTGATAGGCCCAGGACAGAACTAAGCCAGCAACCTTCTGGTCCAGATGAAGTACATTCGATGGACGAGCATAATGAAACATTTTATCTTGACTAATCTTCTGTGGGGACAAGGATTTCCGTTTATTTTAACTGCAAGACGAGGGAAACCTGTTTGTCCGTATTAGGAAGAACAAGGTATGCTGTGTGACGTGGAGTTGGGCTGGAGATGCTGACTGATGTTGCAGCACAAACCGACATGATAATGACTAAGACTTGCATGACGCAAGACCGACAGCGCGCGGTTTCCGAAACACAGCGGAACCCGTGCTGGAACGTGAAGGCGTCGCTCCCATCTTGCACCGATACGGAGTCGTCGTATAGACAAGCCCTGTTAATAAGATTTAATAATATTTGTATTTGAAATACACAGTTTAATACGTATCCCAGGTGTCATTCATCTGATAAGAAGACACATGTTTATGAGCCTTTTTAAGGCTTTGAGGTTTCAACCGTTTGTCCAGTTGTTGAGGTTGATTCTGTTAGCATAAATCATGAATACGAAACACTGTAAAGGCTTTGCATTCAATTCACGAAAGCTCGAACAGATGCGTGCTGAGGATTAACACGTGGATCCCTATATCTACTAATTGATTTCACAGGACTTTCTCATCCGCAAATTACCTGCTGCCCTGCTTTGTATGTTTCTTTCAAGAATTACCTAAAAATACAAACTTCCAGTGCAACACCAGTACTTCTAGCAGGGTCGGCGTGTTGCCTATTTCAGGGGAATGTTAGCATGGGGCAGCCAGGGAAAAGGTGAGGATCCAGTTAGCATCTCCGAGACAACAAGGGTTTAACTACCCAAATATGCTCGGACCAGATACCAAAAAAACAAAGAAAGACCATAAGGGGTCAGAAATAAAAATGTGATAACACTCCAAACTGAACCATAAGATAGACCTAATACAGAGACCAGAATTAGCAATGCAGGCAGAATAGCACTCACTCACGCACTGTACAAGAAAGGCCTCTCCTCCATTGCCATCTTGCTTTCTTCATTTAATTTCTTTGTCTTTCTTTTTCTCTATTTTGTATTACTCTCCCTAATGATGTTGTAACGTGTCACAGCACACCCATATAAAGTGCCTTGGGGAGACTCCGTTGTGAAAGGCGCTATATAAAAATAGAATGAATCGAAAGCTGAATTGAGCGGCCAGAGCAGACTCTACTTTCTAAGGCGGCTTAGGCCTTTGGTCATGCGCTGTCAACTGCAGTGCGCGTTTAATGGAGCCGAAATGGCTGGTCTGGTTGCCTATACTGTCGTCTGCTGGGAAAGTGCCGTCGGCGCAGGCGATGCCGAATACCTGAAACACACCCTTCAGGAAGGCCGGCTCCGTCGCTGGCCGTGGGCAGCAGCAAAGAAGAGGATGTTAGCAAATTAGCAAACGGACAGTCCTGCGCACGCGCTCCAGGAGGCACTATTCTGGAGCACATTGAGCCACTGGCTCATTACACTATGTGCTAAGAAGCGCTGCTGGGGGTCCCTCCTACCCGCTACCATCAGACACCACAGCGCCCCCTGCTGACGTGCCGTAACATGCCAGGAAGCATCGCATCTTTGCCATAGAAAAAGTTTGGATGCTATCCATTTATTTTAATTGCACATTATAATTGCACATTGCCATTAACTAATTTACTGTTATTTTATACCTAGCATTTTTTTCTCTCATTATATTTTATAAAACAGGATTATATTTGTGCACTGCATGGTGTTTAATTTGTTTTGACTATGTTTATTCCCCTTGCACTGTGTTTTGTCCTTTGTACCTTGTCCAGTTTGCATTACATGTACGATCATCAGGGCCCCACATATTTGCTGCTGCATGTAGGAAAATTTCCCTCTGGGATCAAGATTTGATAAATGAGCAATATTCAATAAATGTAATGAATTTACAAATTTATAGTATTTTTTTGGGCTGCTTATATTTCTGAGCAGAATCTTTGTCAGATCGGTATGAATCAGCAATTAATATGTTGCAGAACGAAAATCTTTTAATGAAATATCCCCCAAACCCGCCTCACCTTTTCGCTCCCTGCCAACTCCCAGCCAATCAGGGATACTAATGGCTGGTAGGGGTGTTTGGGGAGCTGGGGGAAAATGTGTCTGTATAGGGGTCCTGAGGACTGGGGTGGGAACCATTGCTTTCGTAATACCCCAGGGCACAGCTTTCCTGGGATTTTGTAAGCAGATTTCAGAATTCTAGAATTGTCAGAAAACTTTTAAGAAGCAAACCTTAATTAACTTAATTAGTTTTATCTAATTTAACTGTGGTGTTCAATTTATTCATTTTATATGTAAAGTTTTTTCAAAAACTTAATCCCGCTTGGGTGAGAGGGGCATGTCCCCGCTTCATGGGCTCTGGTTCAGTCGCAGAGGCTGACAGGGTGCTTGGAAGGATGGATGAGGTAACATGTGGGCAGCCTCTGTCCAGGCATGTGATTTGTGGCAATCCTGGATGATGTTGTCCGGCGCAACGGAAAGTCCACGTCTCTTCACGGCACACAATCTCCACCTGCAACTCAGGATTAAGAGCATGACTTGAAGACAGGATGTCAGCCACCTCAAAGCAGAGGATTGGGATGAAAAATTTGGTTACAGAGAGAATCCCTGCCTCCCAAACCTACCATGAGATGGTTAGAGACTTCTCCAGGATAGTGAAAGCCCTCGGAAGGTGACAGAGGAATCCAGAGTGATTCTCTTCCCCGTCCACAGGGCAGTCGCCCACTCTCAGGCTTGACCAGTCAGTAGTGAAATCGTAGACCGTACCCAGAAGGTGTCTTCAACGAAAATCTCTGGTTGAGAATCTACATATAAGCCAGGCTACTTCAGCAAAGAGCGACACTGGTTGGGATCTCCGTTCTACGTTTCCGGAACGGTGATCAAGACACGATGTGACTGGTCAAAGAGGAGATGCATGGAAGAGGAGCCGCTGCCCAGTGTCCTTCTATGAGTTGATTTCCCACCGATTCCAGCCAAGAGATCTTCCCCTGGTAGTCTTGAAGCCGGAGGTGGGGCTCAGCCAAATCCATTGTTCAACGAGTTATTTCGTCACGCATGGTAGGGACAGAAGGTCGGGAGACCAGGGACTGGAGGAAGCGGGTTTTATTTAGGAAAACAGGCTACCAGAAAAAAAGCTGACAGGCTGGGATCTTTGTTGAGGTCACGGTTCCTGGAGGGTCGAAATCAGGGACGATCGACCCTACACAAGCATGATGACTAGGGAGGAAACACACAGGATAAGCAGGAAACCAATGGGGATTAAGGAGGGTAGGAGAGGTGAAGGCAAGTAGAAAGCAATACCTTGTACTTAGTGTGAGGGCAGGCTGGGATGCAAAGGCAAGGAACAGGTGCAAGTGGTAATCGGGACAATCCGGGGAGCCCGCTCAATGGAGCGTGATATAAAACATTATTTTATGACGGCACTGGGAGACAGTGTGTTGAAGATCACCTGTTTTGAGCTCTGGCCTTAGCAGAAAAGCCACAGTTCCATGGGCCCTTGAGCAAAGCCCTAAACACCTGGCTCCATATGGCACCTTTGGTTTGCCTGCCCCGAGCTCACTCTCATCTTTGTGTGTCTTATGGGGCGCAGAACGAGTTTGGCGAAAAGAGAATTTCCCCCATAAAGTTTCATTCTGCGGTATCCTGTCCTCCGGTCGAGGGTTTTCCTGTACAGGTAAAACAGTCCCCGCTTATTGCAAAGCACTCGACCCCACACACTTCACGAGAATATTGGGAAACAACGCCAAGGACAGAGTAATGAATCCTTTTATTAGTGTGTCCAGACTTATGCATGTCTCGTAAACAACAAAAGATTACATACCGATGTTTCATAAGACAACAAACAGGTGGACATGACATACCCCACCTCAATCGCCCTCCCCCAGGTCAGATGTGTTCTGCGGTCCATGTTTGAAATTGTCAGTCATGTCCAACTCATTTCCATCCTCTGCTTAAAAGACATAGAAACAGACATTCACACAGAGATGTAGCAGTTTAATGTCATTTTTTCACCAAGTTACCAGACAAAGTTATTACAAGAAAAACAAAAACTCAACATCAGCAAAATAAAGGAGTTTCCTGGGAATCCATACGCGTAAAAACCCACACCAAGGAAACCTCAGCTTCACACCTACAGCATCAATAAATAGCAGACGCGGAACGCCCTTATCGTGGCAACGTCTTGAACAGTTTGACAGATCAGAGGCACAAATGGTCTCTTCACTAAAGCTGTACCGTCTCTGCAAGATATTGGTGATGATTTTCAGCTGGGCGAGTTCAACTGACTTTATATCACATAACATGAGGGATGATGTCAGAAAAATGAAGGAATACTTTGTAAGTATAGTTGCTGTGTGCGATGATGCTGTTCCGATATGTCAGTGTTTGGCTGGGATCATGCATAGAGAATAACCATCCAGTCATCTATCTTCAATGGTTTTTGGGGTAATTTAAGGTGCTGCTTGAGCCAGTCATCGTAACTGAGTATATAGTTTAGTGGGTATTTAGTTTGTGGTTTGCTCAAATGAAACTGAGCCATGCTTTATCATTTCGGTAGTGTTAAACTATACAGAGAACATTGTCGCTTCCAGTCTCATGCCACACACGTTTTCCTTCTGTTCCTCTTTTCAGAAAACCAACGACAAGTCTTTGTTCCACAACCCCATCTTCCTGAGAAGCCTGAACAACCTGGAAAACTTTAAGGTAAATATTAATTCGCGCTACTAACTGACTTTTGGAGCAAAGCAGTCATATAATCTTCTGCCGCTTCCAGCGATTTGACTGTGTGTCTGCGTTTGCGCTTTCGATGATGGACGGCTCCCTGACCTGTGTTTGGCTCTGACAGGATGGGGAACAAGGGGTGATCATTGGAGAGGTCATGGAGGTGTACGTGAACATTCTGTCACGCATGATGAACGACACCACAGATCCAGATATGAAGGTCAGCATCAGCCATACCAGGAGTAGGCTGGAAACCTTAAAGAAGAACCATTTCCCAAACACTGGAACCCTGAAGGCCCATCTTCAGGACCTCTGGGCGATTGCGGTAAGTGGACCCGATACCGTGGGAAGCCTCTTGAGTTGGTCTCAAAAGAAAACAACTGACAGGGATCACTGATTGAGGAGTTTTGTTAAAAACACTGCCTGGTGTTGGTGGCTGGTTTCTGTATGTTGTGATGACTGGGTTATCTGAAATGTACAAAATGGAACATGCAGAATTTGTATCCAAGATCAGACATGCTTGAAAAATCTCTAACAGTCACTAGCTGTAGACATAGAACCAAAGATCTAGTTGCCAAGATTGGCGTATTTTGGACTCGTGACTTCATATGAGAATTAACATATTACACTGAATATATAACTCTGCTTTTTCATATGTGATGGTCAAGGATTATAAAGATGACTTCCCTTGACAATTTGATCACTTGATCTTCTCGTCGACGTGCAGTCATGAAATGGATTTACGTTTTCCTTTGACTGGCAAAAAAAAAAGTGTTTTTCTGAGATGCCTAAACCCCAGAGATTAAAAGTACATGTTGAATTTCTTAAATCATTGCTTTCGAATGTAAAAATGTGACTTTGAGGAGAACCATTCTACACACTGACATGTTAGCTGTGGCGCTACATCCTGAGGGCTTTTGTTGCTTCCATTTAGCCTGATGACCTGCTGGTCCAGAGAAAGGCAACACAAGAACTGCTGACAGTATTCAACAGAGCATCTCTGCTGGGCAGCAAACTGCAAGCATGCAAGGAACTTTCTCGCAGGAAGCGGCAAACCCGCACAAGCCGGATATAGCAGTTTCGCCCGGCCAGCTCCATTTAACTTTAATTAACTTAATTAACTTCACCTAATTTAACTTTTGTAATTTAATTTATTCATTTTACACCTAAAATCTCTGTATAATTTTGGGAAGGTTTTTTTTTTTTTCTTAAATTAATTTATTTATTTGCTATTTGAAGTGTTTGTATAAAAAAAGGAATCCATGCATTTATTTATTTATGTTCTATCTGCAGTGTTTGTAAAATGACAAAAGAACTCCATACCACTGTGCTCAGTGGTGATGGTCACAGTTTTTGCAATTTTATGCAAATATAATCCAAACTCACTGTAAGTTTGCAGAATCTTTTGAAGTATGGTCTATGACTATATTGACTATCGCGGACAATGATTAAAACAAAGAAAGATGCATATCATTGTGTCGCATGTCTTACAGTTTAGTATTGAATCCCATTTTCTTTTCTTGGTGGAAAAACAGTGAATAATCTGAGTGATGAAAGACTCCAGCAACACAGAATTGGAACGAAAGGACCTCATATCAGTACTCACAGAAAGTCTTGGGACACTTGCTTAATTCTGTAAAAATATTGCAAATTTATTGGTTTCATGATAAAAAAATATTATTTTTTACAAAAAGTAAAGACATTTAATCTTTATGTAAAACATTCATTTAAACCCAACCCAACTAACGGTATGAGTACGTTGAGCTGTTCACTGACATGCAGTCTCACTGGGTGCTTTTTAATTAGTAACACCTTGGCAATGACATATTACTCCTAAAGTTTGTGTTTAGTATCCCTTTGGGATCAATGACCGCAATTACAATTAATAGCAAAATGGTAAGAACAGAACTAAACACAAAAAATCAGTCAGTCAAAAAATAACGACACAATAAAATGAAAATGTCTCTGCGGAAGATATATGCAAATATGTTAAACGTTGCTTGTCAATGGACTTTTGTTATACAACCAATACATTTACAACATTATTACAGAATTAGGAATTAACACTCTCTGCAAGTGCTGTATTTATCTCATCACACTATCTTTTTTAATGACAGAGTAAGAAACCGGATACGTAAGGTTTAATGTCAACATCCTCGGAGGATAGGACCCAGAACTGCAATGCAATGTGTCTATCGCTCATGCAAAGACACTGCCACACACACAGACACACAGACACACACACACACAAGCACTCAGAAACACACACTCACGCCTCTTGCAGTAACCAAACAGACAGACTGCACGGAAAAATCACACCTTGCTTGAAAATGAGAAACATTGTTACTCATCTGCTCAGGTCTCACATATGTTCCTTCCCACGCTTGGCAGAGTGCTTTCCAACGGTTGTCTTTAAATGCGACTCTACTCAGGCCAAATGCACTCCATCTCAAGCCCATGTGAGGCTCCATCGTGAAGGGAGACACAAGCCCTCAGTAGGGTTTTAGTTACAAGGCTTGTAAGGAAGAGATTCACACTCTCGCTCGCCCGTCTTCGACTTCAGAGTTTCTGTAAAAAAAAACAAAAACAAACTATGCTTATATCTACTTACAAAATTACATTCTGAACACATCCTTCATCTGTCAGAGACTTGCAAGAGGAGCTATTCCTTGTGAGGCTACAATAAGTGACTCTCAAACCACCCCCCAATGGGTGTCTTCTACAAGACTAAGAAGCCAAGAATATCTTCATGTTAAAAATAAGCACAGACTAAGAGGCACGTGAAACCGCAATCAGCATTTGCCGGGATCTTCGAAACCGCAGCGTTGCACGAAACCACGAGATCCAAGACTAATTTGTTGTCGACACAGATTGACGGGGAGATAAATGATAAAGCAGCTACGAAAGTAGCCTCATGCTCACGAACAAACCTCTATCAGCTTCAGCATTTTTCACTAAGTAATAGCGTGTTGCCTACTGTTATAGCTCCACTGCATTCCTCACGCTGGTCGAGTAGTTGGTCGAATGTCCTTCAGAGTCATGGAATATCTAATTGTTTTTAGTGATGGGGAAGGTGTTTTCGGATAACGCTTCATCTTTCTGTGTCTACAGCGGCTTATCATTCTGACAGCTGAGCCTCAATTGCTAGGCCGTTGACCGCGCTTCTTTCAGCAACCGAACAGCTGCCGGCCTCAGTCCTCACACTCTCGCCTCTACAATCTCCAGCTCTGAGCCCCCTCGTCCGCGCGGGCCGAGCTGTCACGTGACGATCCGCAGGAACCCACTGGGTGGTGGTAAAGCATGCAGAGCTGCTTACCGTAAGCAGTGCATATAAACCCCGCGCGGACGGTGACAGTTGACACCACAAACCTCAGCCTCATCGCAGAGCACATCCACAGCTTCTCTATCGCCGGTTCTACATGCAATAGGCCTCCGTCAACATGAAGCCCTCTAGACCCGGCCCCCTACCTCCAGCCAGAGGGACTCTTTCTCATGGCTTCTCTAGTAGAGCCTTCCGCTGGGCAAGTTTCTGCGTATGTTTAAAATGCACAACGTGGACGTGAGGCACAGCGAACCTCTCCTTCCACTGGGGTTGTTTTTTTTTATTCCTGTTCTGGTGCGAAGACGCAAGGCCACCCAGCGCAGGAGAAAGTATCGTGTTCAGCGGTTTCATTCTTCGCCAGTGGAGCTCGCTTTTCGCTTGTCTGTTCTGTTCCAGCTAAATCTCCCACCACGGGGAGGCGGCGGCCGCACATAAACACCAAAGCCTCCCGCTGAGCGGGCCCTCTGCTAGTCCCCGACTTTATCTCTCTTCATAGCATTGGGCGGCAGGGTTGGGGCCATTCCGCAATGCATTCGTCAATTCCAATCCAAATCCAAGAAATAGAACTGGAGTTGAGATTTAAGTCTCCCTGAAATTCGAATTCAATTCTAATTCTGTTGCCCAAAGTATTTTTTCCCCAATCCCAACTCCAGTTCTGTTTCCTGATTTGCACTGGAATTGAGAAATGCAGTCCAATGTGGCCCCAGCCCTTTTTGGCAGAGCCATAAAAACCCCTATTATTATCATCACCAGACAGAGACCCTGATTATGTTTTAATATGGCAGGGAATTGATTGTGATGGTGCTAGGTGTGTACCTAGACATTCTGGGCCGCCTGACAAAATGCCTGGGCCCCCACTCGATCTTATGTACAATTTTACAAGTGTCAAGTGCAGGGCTCCCTGAATCTTCCATTCAGGCCCCCCCCCGCCGCCCCCCAACACCCACGGATGGCATTCTTCAATCATACACCGTGTGGAAGGAAATGTGGACAGATTTTCTCCAAACTTCTGCCATGGAAACAAATTCTCTTAATTTCTCAAATGCTTAATTACCGCCGACAGCAGTTGCTATGTGCCCGGTTTGTGGCGCTTGAGTCCAGTCGCGTGTTTGTGACTCGGACTTAGACATGCATGACGTAGACTTGCACTTGGACGGCACGGTTTTATGACTTTGTTTTTCACAGTGTGATTCGCGGTCTCAGAAGAAGCACCAGCCGTAACCAACTCACAGCCACTACTAGCATGGTGTTTATTTTTCACCCATGTCTGGAAATGTGTTCATTCATTTCACTGAGCGTTCTGAGCTGAAAAACTGCTCGTCAGCAAAAACTATTTAAAAAACGGTGATACATATCGAATTGGCAAGCAAATGTCAATATAGTGTTGAATCGGGATTTGTCTGCCAATTCCCACTCTTAATGCTCATGCAGACTGTGGCAGACTTCACATCCATGCCTCGCAGCGTCCCCCTGAAAGTTATAGAAGTTGATGTGGTAGCATAGTATTAAATACCATGTTGTACTGTTACGAACAGTTCTTTGCTGGTTATCGCATTTTGGATGTGGTAACGAACGTCTAAATTTATCAATAAACATTTCAATAAAACCGGTGTATTAATATTTTGTCCATTACATTTATCTCTGTGTTTGTACATTTCACCTGATGAATTGTGACTTGGATTTAGAAGCACGCTCTCATGATGTGGGCTTGGGCCCCCAGTCAGGGGTGTTTCTAGCTTGTATGGTGCCCTGGGTGAGCCCCCTCCCCCCTTAACCCCCCACCACCAACAAAGATTGTGTCTCCTACTCATCCTTGTCAAAAAGAAAAAAACAACAGCACAAAAACAGCTTTGTATCATTCGTAACAATTTTGCACAAATCAGACAAAAGTACAATGTGTTGTGTATCACAGTGTTATGAATGAATTGTGGGTTATTTGGTAGTATTTCATATTGTGAACGATTTTATTAATTGCATTTACCGATGAGGGTATATTACTTACTGATGAGGGTGTATAACTTACCGATGAGGGTATATTACTTACTGATGAGGGTGTATAACTTACCGATGAGGGTATATTACTTACTGATGAGGGTGTATAACTTACTGATGAGGGTGGGAGTGGGAGTGCTGTCGGTAAAATCTGCTGATTGGAGGGAGGGGGGGGGGGGTACTGCACCGGCAAGAAGTTCCATGGCCTCTTTTTCTAAGATTAGTCTGGGATTTTTGGCTGTTTGTTTAATCGTGTTCTCTATGCATCCGCTGTCTATCACTCTGGAGAGACAAAGACAAGGCAAACGTAATGCTACCCTTTGATCTTTGCTGTCTTCTTCTTCTGTTAGGCTACTTGGTGCCAGTTTGCTTGGCAGTGACCAACCGGTAGATTCCAGTGTTAAAAGAAAGATGAGTAGTATAATGGGTTGGGGTCAGGGTTAGGAGGATAATCAAAGTAGGTCAAAGTGGAATAATCAATCACAGGCAGGAAGGCCTATCCAGAAATCTGTTGCTATAAATGCAAATAACACACATGTTGCTCTTATTTAAATGATCGTTTTATGCTATATGCGTAAACTTGGAAAACTTCTGGAAATTGCCTATCTTTTCCTTATGGTAAGTCCGTCCCCTATTTATATATCGGGACCCTGTGGTTATAAACTTCGTTATTTCTGAGACATATAGTACAATCTCAGGTAATATTACTGCCGTTTCCCTAATCTAAGCAGCCAGCACTCTTCTGTAGACAGCAAGAAACGCAAGGAAAAATAAGACTTAACAAGCGTGGAAGACATGATGCATGGTACACAGGCTGAGTGCACAGGTGTGCGCTGATGGGGACTGCGTTTCATTAGGGTTAGGGTTAGGGTTAGGGTTAGGGTTAGCGTTTCATTAGTCAGAAGGACACTGCACTACCCTGCTGTTTCTCAACCCGGTCCTCGAGGAAGCCCCCAGACAGTTTTTGCTCCCCCAGCTCCCATCACAGCTGTACCAGGTATTCTGTGTTCTTGATTGTTTTGATTGTTTGCCTCAAGTGTGCTGGGAGCTGGGAGGGAGCAAAAACGTGGACATTCTGGGGGGGGGGTCCTCGAGGGCTGGGTTGAGGAACACTGGGCCACTGTAGTCGGATACTATCCAAAAGGTACTGTGCCAAAGGATCTGCAGGATACTGGATCGACGTGGTCACTGGATCGAAGTGCTCAAAAAGGCATTTGACCAGTATGGCCTGAAGGAGGTTTCAGGGAATCGAAATTGACGCCACTATTTCTGGGGCAGTTTTAAAATACCACTTCATTATGTTCTTACTTAAAAGTGGAAAAGAGTTTGTTTTAGTCTAAAGAGGTGTCCCCCCCTTCGTGAACAACATGCACATGAACAACGCCCAAGTGAGGCAAAAGATCAGCAGAGCAGAACATATTTCAATATCGTCTGAATCTTGCTGGCATGAGCAAAGAAGAACTTTCTCCACCTACGGGAAACCAACCAACAAACCTGGTACTAGACCTCAGACACATCGACTGCAAATTTCCAACCAACTTTCTATAATAAACAATCATTCTGCAGACTGACTTCCGGTTCCACTTGGTGCATCATAACCACGTCAAGTAATTACCATATGACAGCAGACACACACAATTCATGGCCGAAACCTGCACATTGCTCATTTCATACAAAGAGTGATGCACTATGGCGACTGTACAGGGCCAGTCCCAACCCGTAACCCTTCGTCTCTGCCGACACCCCCTACCTGAGACAAAGTGAAATTGGCTGACAAGTTGCTGCACATGGTGTCACTATTCTGCAGAGGGCACAAGTAGGCGACCTCTCCGGTTGCCCTCCATCGCATACCTGTTCTTTCCTGGCACCCCGTGGAGAGTGCGATTAATTCCAGGGGCACAATCAAGGCAATTTTGCTTCGGAAAATCAGCTGGCTTAGTTGGCACCCCTCAGAATCTGGCACTTGGAGAGGCCGATTCATGGACACAAGTACAATAAGTACAAGACTCCAGCCACAACATGCAATTCCACCGACCGAGGAGACTGAGTACACCCTCAGTCCATGCTGTAGTTACCAAACATCCGTGGGTCCCCTTGATCGAGGCAGCAATAGAGCTGATACATAGATATGAGGAGGGAAGTAAGGAGCGTGCGCTGATCACAGTGCGTAAGGAGCGTGCGCTGATCACAGTGCGTAAGGAGCGTGCGCTGATCACAGTGCGTAAGGAGCGTGCGCTGATTACAGTGCGTTGCCGCACCCACCACACGACAAACCACCTCAGGGATAAGAACATGTGCAGCCATGTGGCGGGAGATACCTCTGAATGGACCAGTGTAACGTTTTTTCCAGTGGCTGGAGTGCCAATCCTGCCACCATCCCCCAAGTTTTTCCCTTTACGTTACATAAATAGATTAAAGAAAATACTGTCTATGTTTCTACTTTGTTCAGGTTTTTACACCATATAGTACCATACAATTATTTTGAGGACAAATTGCTAGTCAAAAACAGACAGAATTCAGGTATTCCTTCGAATCCTTGTGACTGGATTTACCGTATGTCACTTTGCCAAGTCAAACATTTTCACTGGATTACTGTAAAATTTTAACTGGGACAAATGCATACTACTTCCTAAAGGTTTTTTTGGGGACTTCAAGCTGTTGCGTACAGCAGACACCCCACCTTTCTGATATTGATTTCAGGAAGGTGGATGATGGATTTGTAGTTCAGGGATTTGAGTCTGCTGCTAGGCTGCTGGCAGTTAGACCTTATTTAAGCATCATCATCGCTCTTGGACCGTAACACTCAGTTGCTTCTCAGTCACAAGACTGTTTTATGGGGTGAGATGGAGTAGATCTGTTTTCTCTGTGCCTGTTAGTTGCCAGCAGTACTGGCTTGTTCGGGCTACTTGGAGGGTCACAGTTCTTGTTGACTGGCATCTTGCTTTGTGCATCTGGTCGGCTGGTGTCTGGTTGAGGGATTCGTAATTCCAAGGAGCCGGCATTTCACAGCTCGTGTACTGCGCCACTGTGTCCTCATTTTGAGGTTCTCTTCATGTGTCCTGGTTTTTGCGTTGCCCCTTTTTAGGTTCCCTGGTCCACGTTCTTCAGTGGTCTGCGTTGAATCTGCCTTCTGGTTCACCGTTCTGGAGCCATCTATCTTGGCTATGAGCCAAGCCCCCGCTTCCCTATTTTCAGCCATATTTAACACAAAATACCAGAATAGCGTTGTTTGTAAAATACAATTAAAATACCATAGACCACAGAGATAGTATGATACCATTAAAAATGAGCCCCAAAGAAGTAAAATTTGCCAACAGGGGTGCAGGTGGCTGTCAGGGTCAGTTCCGGTCCATCCCTGTCCAATTTGTTCAGTCCCTGTTTGGCCAGCAGGTGTTGCTGGCCATCCTGTTCCCTCCTCTGCCTTAGTCCTAAGTCCCTAGTGTTTTTTCCTTCTTCCTCAGGCTTCTGCACAGTTCAGTACGGCCGAGCGTGTGGTACCTTGAGGTCACACAGTGTGCATATTGGGTTGGAAGATCGAGGGGGTATTAGCCAGCCCATACGTCATCACCCGGTACTTGTACTGTCCGGTGTTGGTGATAAAAGTCTTCCTGTTCGAAGCCAGCCTCACTTGCTTTCTTTATCGGGTTTCTGTTTTCTAGTGTTTTAGTTTTGTTTATCCAATTTGTGTCCAGTTAAATTCTGTTCTGTTTGTGTTTGCGTTCCCAGTCCCTCCCAGCGTTGACCCTTAGTTGTGTGTAAAAATTCCTCGTGGTTATTTCCCAATATATAGTTTGTTTTCTAGTTTTGGTATTTGGTAAAGTTTCCTAGGTTCTGTGTTTGGTAATTGTTAGTTACGTTTCTCCACCTCTGGCCTGTTTCCTGCACTGTGCTCACTGGTTATTGTCTAGATGATTCACACCTGCCTTTTGTTAGTCCTCATTATATGTGTATTTAATTGCCTGCCTTTGTCCTGCATCTCAGTCCACCGTTGTGAAGGGAGCTGTGTTTTGTTGCTCTGTTTCGCTTCTAGGTCTGCCCCTTGCGTTACCTGGTTCTCAGTCGTTCCATTTTTTTTAGTTGAGTTTAGTTTCTGGGTTTTTAATTAATGCGGCGTTTTTCCCTGTTTTTTCGGATCCCTCGTGGTCCTTTGGTTGCGTAGCTTTACCCTGTGTGTTCAGTTTCTTGAATTAAACCCTTTTTTGTCTTGAAGCTGCTAGTGGATGGTCCCCTTTTTCCCTCCTGTGCCATGGCAAAACAGTGGTCGAATTCACTGAACGAGTGGGGCCAGGATGCATCATGGGATTTATTTCTAGCTACTTTTGCTACCACTGAATACACTGCACATTGTTCAAGTCAGGGAGCTGCTGTGAATTTGTGGGAGACTCCTGGAACAGGATATCTAGCGCGGTCCAGTAAAATTCTTCCGAAACTGTTCTTAATAATAACGCCACTAGAATAGTTTGCTGTTTGTTACACCTGCCAGTGCCACGCCAAATGTCAGCCAATCGGCATTTTCTGTTTAAATGTCCTCTCCGGTGTTCTCATACCCAGGGAAATGACAGCCTTTTAAGCCCCAAAATTTATTCTGAAGGCCGTCCAGCCTTCGCCGCACCCTTGCCTGCATCTTCGTATGCAAGCTGTCGCTTCCCCCATGCCGTCGGGCCGCAATGTGTCACATCCTCCAGATCCGACCGGCAGCTGAGTGGTTGCGCTATGATGTAACAACTGTGTGGGCTTGAAGGAGATTACAGTCACAAGTAACGCTCCCGCATTGTGTGGACTTGAAGCATATGCTTCGGTGTGTAGGTTGAAACATCCCATTAGTGTTGTCCACCCAGGAATGTTTGAATACAAAAAAAAAAACACAAGGATGGAAAGGAGCGGTTAGCGGCCAATCGGGGGTTCCGCGTTTCCAGCGAGCTGACCAATCATGGCCCGTGAAAAGCCGCCAACAGTTTCTGTGCGTGATAGGAAACATTGATGCTCCGGTGAGTCAGCACCACGGGGGAGACTACATTGTTTAGATGTGGCTAAGCAAGTCCCAGATGAGCCCCCATCAGACCAGGTAACGAAGAGAAAGAAGCCGTTCAAGAGACAGCAGTTTTTTTTTTTTAGCAGGCGCTG
This sequence comes from Brevimyrus niger, assembly GCA_015164015.2. Lineage (NCBI taxonomy): Eukaryota > Metazoa > Chordata > Actinopteri > Osteoglossiformes > Mormyridae > Brevimyrus > Brevimyrus niger. The sequence goes on along the minus strand of JAABNY020000063.1, from coordinate 22,386,879 downwards.
GTTGACAGTTGTGGTGGTGTTGGGATGCATTGACTCCCGGCAGATCCCATCAAGGACTGAGTCACAAACAAGCCTTCCCGACAAAAAATGTAAAGAATTCAGCACAACTACAAGGCGATCATAACCGTCTGCATTCCTAAACTGCAATCGCTTCTCCTTCGGCAGTTGTGTATATGTTGCATTTTTGGAAGCTCTTGTAGATGCCAACAGCAGTGACAGCTGCCTCAGCCGGCGCATACTTCTACGGACCTTGTGATGATAGGCGTCTCAGTGAAGCGACCAAATTATCACTGGGTCTCTCCCTCGCCAGACATAATGTGGATAGTCCTTATGATCACAGCCCCTCTTTGACGAACGATGAGTAAGCTTGGGGTCTTATTCAGTGTCTTCCACACAGGATGGGATTGTCTATCCTCTGTAAATTTACCTTTAGTTTCCTGGTCAGGTTTCAGGCTCCTGGTTCCTGTTGGAGTTTGTTAGTTAGTTCTTTTCTAGCCTGTACTTTGCCAGAGTTCTGCCCGATGCCCGATTCCCATGTACTGGTTCATATCCTCTGGTTCTTCTCACTGGGCTGGTTCTCCTTTTAACTCACCAATCCACCGCACTTGAGGATCTCCTTCACCGATCTTTTTTTTTGAGCTGTCTGGTCTGTCAGAGGCCTTAAGTCCATGTGATCTGGGATGGTTAGGAGGACGACTTGACAGTTGGGTGGCATAATGATGCCTGTTTTGTTGGGATATTTGAGTAACCCTTAGGGGAGGAGATTACGCTGTGAACCATCAATCTTCATCCTTCAGACTCTTGATGCAGATTGTCACCTTTTGTCACCTGCCCAGCAATGCAGGTTTGAACGAGACTCAAATTCCAACACTGCTGACAGCAGAGGAATCAATCCCAGAACCAGCAAACACTCTAGGAAAAGGGAATAGAGAAATCCTGACCTCTGGTGATAAATTTAAAACATTACAATAGAAAATATTTCCCCACTCAAGTACTGCAGGAAGGCTAGCAGACTTTCTGAAGCATTAATAAGCACCAGTTTTTTTTTTTTTTTAGAGTAACAGCTCAGCACAGTTGGGTCCAGAACAGAACATACTCAGGTGACCAGGATAATCAATTGGGAGATAAACCGTATACTGTATGTTCCATATTCTGTATGTTCTATATTTAGCAACCTCAGAAGTATGAGACCCCAAATGAAAATGTAATTCTTTGTAATTGTGAATATGTTACGATCCGTGCTGAAAGGCGAGCAGGGAAGCCGGCGAACAGAGCCAGTAGGACGGGCAAACGGGGTTTATTGACGTAGACGGGGAGCACACCAAACAACACTACAACGTCAATGACAAATGTGGGGGAAACTAACAGAAACGCAGACTAAATACACAAGACTAGCTGGTATTAACAAGAGACAGGTGAGAACAATCAGGTGGAAACACGGGGTAGCGTGGTGGGCGTAGCACACATGGGGACGGAACGGAGCTGGGCGCAACAGAATATGATCATTTTTCAAGATTTTAATGCTTTCCTTTTAATCTTGCAGTGCAACAATTGGGATTAAACAAAAAAGGACACAATGAATTGACAAGGAAGACTGTCAAACACTTTATTAATTGCAAAACATCCTCTATTGTTTTTTTAAACATTTAAAATGCACATTATGCTGAGGTGTAATTGAAACCAAAACCCCTAAAGTGCCCCTTCACTGAGGTGGGGCGGGGCCAGTCCAAGACAATGGCTGAGATTATTCTCTGTCCCTTCAGGAGAGAGTCCCAAACCTACAAAAAAGAGCTAATGTAAAACTTCACTCGGAACATTGTTCTATATAAGCCAGTCAGTCCTTTGATGAATGTGTTTTATATGTTGGTTTTGGTTGGGAATCGAACAGAATGTTATCAAGGTACAAAGTGCAGAAAAAAGTGGAAAAAAGTGTCTTTCAATTTTAGGATAGGAAGTAAGACATCTTACAATTTAGATTTTAGATTTAACGTATTTTTATTTTTAATTTGACAGCATGTCCTCTTTAGTGCACAACAGAACTAAGTATGTCTCCTTACATCAGTGAAAAGAAAGATGCAAAAATGGACATAAATGAATGGGTGGGGTTTCAGGAGGAAATACTGAAGAACATTATTGACAGGGGGGCATTGATTAGGCCAAAGAGCATTACCTCACACTCATAGTGTCCAAA
>JAABNY020000063.1:22369298-22380621 GCA_015164015.2 Brevimyrus niger | reverse complement strand
AGTTCCGATGCGTGATCTGCTATTTCTCCCGAATATCACGTAAAGCAGTGAGAACTGGTTTTCAGTTAATTTACCTGGTAAAATAAAGTCTAAATAAGTGACATAAATGCTCTAATAGTACACATAAGTTAGTGGTTTATTTATTGTTAGTTACTGTAATGTTGTGCAGCTTTATTTGGTTAATCACCCAGTCTGTGAAGAAGGCATTCAAGTAAGAATTGCATTGTAGTATGAATCATTTCCTGGCGCGTACAATTTATATTAGGTCAGCGTTCACGGTTCGACTTTTGTTATTCAGATCGAGTTCTAGGTCAAATTGGTTTGTTCGACTTTTAAGAAACTCGAGTTCTAGTGAGTTTGAGAACCGGGGTGCTACTATATTATTCAGTATTAGTATTATCGCACGTTGCAATGTACCGATCCATTTCTGTTAACTCGGAACATTAAACCTTCTACTGAAAGGAGTATGATAGAACAGCTGAATGGTATGCAGTTTTACGCAAACAAATGCTAATTCTACTAGCGTTTGATACTTGCAAGACATGTCGATTGTGCTAGCAGAAATTAGCGTTAGCTAATGATACATGTAGCGGGGAAATTGCGCACGGCATAAAAGAAAATACAGACGCTCCCCTACTTATGAACAAGTTTCGTTCCAAATGGCCGTTTGGAACTTGAAATGTTTGTGAGTTGTTATTCAACATCATTTTAAGGGTATGCAAAAGTACTGTACAATAAACTAATATGCTGGGAGTACGCAGGTTACGCTGTTGCGTGGCGAGAGTAGTGGCCAGAAGTCGTACTAGGCGGAATTGGCACGCAGAAATAAAAAATATGTTGCGGACAGGAAACGTAGTTTGTAAGTTGAAAGTTCGTAAGTAGAGGAGCGTCTGTACTTCAGACCATAAGGCTGACTTAGGCCACAATAACTCAAAAATTAAATAACTCAAACATACCCTTTTAGCGATTCACCAGAATTTGTCCCGTCACCAACAATAACAGAAAACCCGGGTTTCACTCAAAACGGAAAACATGTTAGGGTTACAATACTTCACCAAAACATAGCACAATACCAATCACCGTTTACTTATTCAAAGTCCAGTACATAAATGACATTAAACAAGCACTTAAAATTGCCGTTCGACTGCACTTAACAACTACATCCAACACACACATTATCTATACAATTGTCCAAACCAGCAACCTCTATGCCTGAGACAGCTCAGCCTCAATAACTCTAAAAAAAAAGGAAAAAACGCAGACTTTTGTCCTGCCAAAAACAGAACCGAGGTTTGAAGTATAACAGCTGTCCGCCATTACTCAACTGTCTTCTCCAAAACAAAAAACCCCGGGCTCTCGTTCGCCTCACGCCTCATCGCGTTAGACCTGCCCACCAACGCTGCTCATTGGATAAGCATGACCACATGATCCACCAGGGCCCAGAGACTAATAGAAAAAAAATTTAAATAAAAGAGTATGGATCTTTATATCTGCTATATAAAGTTGACCCCTCTGTATGATTACATAAAGTTGACCCCTCTCCTGTGCACCCCACCTTAAAAGATCCTAGAGTTGGCCCTACTTCTGATGCCCAACCTGTTTCTGATGCGAAGGCTGTGTGACAAGAGGGTATCTGCGTAGTCAGCCGCACATGACAGAACATAAGTCATGGTTCTACTCAGTGGTTAAGTGATTTGTATCATAGCCTGTTGTTGGTTTTTCGGCAAATGGAGTGTGGAATATGACATGAATAATTCAGGTATTCCTCTAAACTGGAGCGGAAACCAATCCTCGCAGAACGAGAGCCGTCTACGCCATCTGACTTTAATCTCGACCAAGAAATGAGCTGCTTCTAATCTCCTCTTTGTGTTAGAACGCATTTTCATCAATGTGCAGTGAAATTGGCATTCAGCCAAGGCTTTTCACATAAAGCACATATCGCACATATAGGAAAAAAGCCTTGGAGTGCAGCTTCTATTTGCTTAGTTCCTTTTGCTCAAATACTCCGTTGACCATTTTACAGCCCGTAATAAAATGAGTACAGTCAATATGCCTCGTGCAATATGACTTCATTAAGCTTTTAGGAGAAGCTCCCTTCTGCCTTTTTGGAGCTTCTACAGGCACATAGGTGTTTTACGTACGCGAAAAAAATTATGAGCATGGAATGAAAAATTATTAGTTCAGAGAGATAACCAATCAAATTATAGAGAAGGTGGGTCCATATAGACTAACTAGAAGAGGTGAGATCAACCAATCAGATGTTTTGGTACCACCTCCTCTACAATCCGATTGGTTGACTCCCTAAACCAATCATGTTTCGTTCTGCCTGTGTATGTGAACATCCGGCTAAAGTGTAGACCTGGGTGAGCAAGACTGTAGGTTTAAATTGAAGCTGGGAGACTGCTGATGTGTAATTGTACAGGCTAATTAACCCATACAGTGCCAATAAATAAGTAGCAGTAATGTGTATTGATGGGCTACAATTGTTAAGTTTTGAATGGTTTATGGGGTTCCCTGTGAAGTGACAGATTCCTAGCATCCACTCACTCCAAAGACAAATCCCTCCCCCCCCTCCACCTTCCATTCATGCTGAAGGTGCTCAGTTACCAGATGTTGTATGTTAGATCTGACAAGGAAATGGGGAGTCATTCCTATTCTCTTTTCTGTCATATAACTTGCTAATAACAGGCTATAATTACATAATAAACTCTTAATGCATGAGTTCTCGCAGTATGAATGTCAATTGAAATATTTAAAGCAAATAAAAGTATAAATGCTTTAATAATTATAGGTCATATAAACTATAGAGTAATTAACCAGATGACACACAATGGATACTTGTGATAAATGATGCTTCTTCTGCTTAGATTAATCCCATATGTGCTCATTCAGTTCTATCTTGGCAGCAATAACATGTTGATGGAAATAATTTACTGCAGCCTTTAGTTGCCTTATTTCCTCTGGTCACTAGGTGGTGCTAGGTGTGTCTGCATGCCGGACCGTGCATTAAAAGAGACAAAATGAAAGTAGGGAATGTGCATGTTAACGAATACAAACGAATGGTCTTGCTTAATCCTGGTTTTCTTTTTTTTTTTAATTTTAAAAGGATTCCGATCATTTGGCTCTATACCCATAAATACGAGCATTAACCGGAGGCGGAGGGTGCTTATTCCCAGGCTGTATAACTGTGGCGGCCTTGTGCCAGTGACACAGTTACAGTGAGCACAGTTACAGTGAGCACAGTTTGCGGACATATTGTCCCTGGAATCCGGTCTTATTCTTTCAAATAAAAACAACGAGAATCATCCTGTAGGGGTCCTTATTCCTCGATGACAAGCTGATTGGGTCAGAACTGATAGGCCCCTCTGGATTATACCCACAACCATAAGTTACATAGACTGGCCTCACAATCAGACATATTTCAATATATACATTTATTACATATGTATTACCTGTACCATAGACATCATATTTATCAAAAATCAAATTGATCCCCTTCATGTAACTGTCCTACCATCCCATATATACAGGTCGGTTCAGACCTGGTGTGTGGTCAGGTTAATTTTCTGTATTTTTAGACAGTAGGTCTCAGTATTACAGTCACCTGGTGGTTGAGGATTGCCGCCATCTTTGACCGGTGACGTGCTTTCAGCAAGTCTACCCACATTCCTTGAACCGGCAGCGGCAGTTCCGTAGCGGGAAGGAATCTGTCAGGGCGTCGCCATTTGGGACATCTCCAAGGTTCCGCCAGCCCTCCCGCCCTTCTTTGACAGCAGCCGCATCATTACCGGCCGATTCTTCCCTAAGAAGGCGGCTCAAATTCTCCCCGGAGCATCAATCCACTGGGCTGTGTGGTTGCCAGGCAACGGTCCCACACAAAAAAAAAAAAAAACATGGTGTGCCAGCATCCTTATTCCGTCACTGTCCTGCTAAAGCGTGACACGCTCTCCAGCTCACCTCGCCTTCGTATGAAGAAAAAGGCTATTTCTGCCCTTCCAAACATATGACAGACCTGTTTTTGTGGGTGACAGGAACAAGCAAAGACTCTGGAATGTTATGTGGGTTGGACGTTTTTGTCTCACTGTTTCCATTCTAAGTTTAGCCATATTAGTTATTATCAGCTTCTGCAATCGTTTGTTAAGTGAGCTGTACAGCTGGTACATCTTATCTTACTTGGTTATGTCCTTACAAGAGCTGCCTTAGAATGAATATTTTGCGACATTCTGAGAATGCCTTTGAAGCTCAGTGCACTCTGAATAGTGTTCTAACTTTATTATTGACACCTATCGTGTCATTAATTTAATCCGTATTGCAAGTGACTCAGCATTTTTGTCTGTTAATCGCTGTGGCAACTACACCCTACAAAGATGCAAGTCAAAGACAATGAAGACACACAGCACTGAAGCGGAGCAGGGTGCGGTTATTAGATTTGTAGGGCACTGAGCTTCATGACTCTTCTTTAAAGTGCAAATTCATTCAAAGACATCCAACGCCCTTAGGTGCGATATTTGTCGCCTTCAGACCTGGCCTGTGACTTCCCCTCGAACCCAAGGATTCCCAGCCAGGTCACATTAGTTTAGTGGTTGTCCATAAGGCAGTTCAACAGGCAACTGGAGATCATATAGTCTTCCCATAGTTACAGTATTGTTTTAATCTAGATCTTTATCAAATAAACATGCGGCAAAAAAAATCCCCTGTCAGACTTGCTGTACAGGAAATGAAATGCTTTAGGCTATGAGTGGAGGACTGAAAATTGGTAGAATTAAAGCACCTGTCAGGACACAAAGATGATTAAATACTTTATGTAAAGGCTATTCAAAATCAAAAGAAAACAAGTGTCATGGTAAAGCCGAGCAAATTTTCAGATGTTGATAAAACTGGTGGGGCAACTGGGAAACGCTCCAAGGCACAGATTCACAGAACCTTTCTGCCTCTTAACCAACCGGCTAAATCAATGTTTCCCAATCTGGTCGCAGCCGCTCCACGTTTCTGCTCCCTCCGAGCTCCCTGTCAGACAGTCCACATCTTTGGAGCAGGGAGGGAGCGAAAACCTGGGCTGCCTGTGGGTCCCCGAGGACTGGACTGGGAGACACCGATCCACCTACTTGGTTACTGGACCACCTTAGAAGGCCAGGAGCACAGGTAGACTTTTCAGGTCCACAAGTTCAGTACTCTAAGACTGTGACTCTTTACGCTCAACAGGTCGGTTGAAACAAAATCTTTGTCTGGATTTTTACTTCCTTGACCCGAAATTGTCCACCTCTGGCCAGAAGATCACCAGGAACCCCAATGATTTCAGAAGCTGTCATTGGTAGTCCTGCTTGCTCCATGATGGAGTCGATGATTTGATATGAGCTACAGACCAACAGGGGTGTGTGGGGGACAGATAAATGTGTCCGCCACCCCAACCTACAACAGGCCCAGGTGTGAGGAACATGGCAAGGCCCTTTATGAGAACAGAAATGACTTGTCCTCTAATTGAGAGAGCCGACTGCAGTCAGTTTGTTCTTATACAGGGCTGCTTGAAGTTCTGTCCACTGTCTCCACCCCAAGGCACTGAGCCTTCCTGCAAAAACCTGCCATCTGTAGGACCTGATCTGGAACCATCCGGCTCAGTGTGCTGTACTGGATAGAAGCCGGGTTGGGCTGTACCCTGCTATACAGGGCTCGGGGTAACCCAAGCAGAAGGCCAAAATATCAGCAGCAACTAAATAAGGTACAACAAGTCCCACATTCTCTGCCAAAACTGAATGAAAATGGTTTTGGGTTCATTGATAACTGACAAGCACCGAAGTTTGTGTGAAGAGATTTTTCCTCGGAACACTATGAGAGTCTGATGGATGTGATCTCTTCGTCAGAGACAACGAAACATTCTCCTTCGAACCTGCAGGCCCCGACAAAGGGACTCACTGTAATCAGCCCCACTGAGATGTCCGGCTGTGGACAATTATACACAAAGTGAGTAGCTATGGATGAAAGCTGTAACACGCCTTGCCTGTCCCACTAAAACCATCAGCTAGTAAAATTTAAGCAGATATCCCGGTGGACTAGCTACGAGCAAACAGGGCAGCCGGGAAGGTCGCGTGAAATGAGAGACGCTCTGAGGGACAGATGGTGGCTCTCTGGAGAACTGAACACACCACACTGACTCACCGCATGTCAGACATCGCTCTGATGTCACAGAGTAAAACAGCCTAACAAAGAAATGGAAATCGCTGTACCAGGAAAGATTTAGTATACATGAATTTATAATGGATCGCCACAAACTCCTGTGCTTTGGGTAAATCGTGTTGTGAAGGGCAGAATATAAAAATGTATTGAGTTCAATTGAATTGAATAAAGCCAAATTATAAGTCGCCCACATAATGTGAGGAAGGCCTTAACTCAATTACACAGAGGACCGTCTAGATGAAATCCTGCGGGACAGCAATATATGCACATGCAATCAGGTCGAGCTCCAGCCAAGAGGGAATCTGAAAAAAAGAAGATCCCTGTCAAACCAGAGGTGAGAGTGAGGAGCGAGCGGTGAGATGCCAGACGTCATGTGTCAGGCACCTGCCACCTGTTGCCGGACCTGCTGCCGGGTCCCATTACGTTGCACAGCTGCACAATATGGCTTCACAGCTGCGCAGATGGTGCCGCAGCCGCTCGGAGAGGCGGGCGGACGGCAGGATTCTGGCTACGCGCCGGGCCTTTCCAAATATAACAGGCATCAGCTTTCCTGGGATTTAAGAAGGAATCCCTGTACAGGAAGGTGACGCCACGTAACGGCCCGGCAGGACGAGGGTGTGACTGTAGAAGGCCCCGCCTCCAGCTTTCCTCTGTTGTTTGAATTCCCGAGTGAAAGCAAACAACAACACAGCCCTACGAGCCGCTCAGAGATGGAAATCTAGGTGACAAACAGAAACTTTCCAGGGCACCAGTCAAGCTGAACGGCAAACATTTGGTCCGATTTACTGTTGACACAAAAGATAAAAAAAACAGTTTCTTTTGCTTCTGTCACCTTCCTCCTGTGAGTTCTGTAACGGGAACGCATCAGGACACATACTTTTGGGAAACACGGAACAACAATTCACATAATCGACGCTTTAATATAGTTGCCGACCGTCTGATTTAATTTAGTCTTTAGTTTGTTTAAGGCTTATTAAAATTGAATAATTGTAGAACATGTTAGCAAATGTTACCAGTTATATTTGCTAATATTAAGATTTGAATGGGAGTATATGCTGCAATGGGTTGGTGCCCCGTCTTGGTTTATTTCCTGCTTTGCACCCCTTGGTTTTAGGATAGGTTCCGGGTTAGGTTCCGGGATAGGTTCCGGGTTAGGTTCCGGACCCCCGTGAACCAGCGTAGGTCAAGTGGATATAAAAGGTGGCTGGATGGATGAATGGATGGAAGTATTTGCTTGCAAGCTTTCAACTGATTGGCCTTTGAAATCCATGTAATGACAACTAAGGAATCCAATGCTTTACAGTCCTCTTTAAATATTCTGTATGGGAGCCATGTGAGATTACAGAGTGGGTTGATGAATCATTCGTTACCGGTGATTACATATCTAAGTGTCACACGTTTCCGAGCTCCTATATTTGGTGCACACCCCACAGTGGTGAAATTTCGCCGAGCTCGGACCGTTTTCACGTCAGCGCATCCATAAGCTGCTTTGCATGAATGCAGAGCCACTTTGTGAAATGGCCCTGCCCTAGCATGCTGAATGAGCTCCATTACTAACCCAAAGCAGCCGTTTTCAAAATCAGTCAGAGCACGTGGCGCAGAAGCGGACAGTGGCGTTACAGAGGGGATGGGTGAGGGCATCCAGGGCTAACGGCCTTGAGGTGTAACCGCTTAAGGATGCTAAGGTAAGGGGCTAACTGCCGCCTGCATTCAGCCAATCTAAATGCTGCTCCATCTTAGCTCCATCCATCTTCTGCTCCAGCATCTGTAGTCATCTTCCAAACAGAAGCGTCCGGACACGTCACCGAAGGCTTCTAGACGCACGGAAACACCCCGAGTCCAGTTAGCGGCACTGAAAAGCACAGGTGACTCTTCAGACGTGCCTGCCAGATAAGGGGTTCCACTCCCTGAAAGCGATTCTGAAGCATTCCGTCTTAATTCCAAGTGTTTATTTGTGAGCTAGTCTCAGGGCAGCATTTTATTTTGGTGGAGCCAGAAAAAGAGCAGGCATATGGCCATGGAAAATAAAGGCAGAGCGACAGCGGAAGAGGAGAACATGTAATATTGTTCACACCACATACAGGGGAAGCACACTGCCCCCATAACTATGCCAAAAGCATTCAGTCACGTTGTTTGTTTTTATCCAACCCAATCAAGTCTGCAGAAGAGTGGTCCGTGATATATTCACAGTCATTTGGTTCCCCACCTCCGTTTGCCTCTCAGAGACACTCAGCTGTCTAATGATCTGCTCTTACATTCACACGATCCTGCTTCTCGGCACGAGAGATCAACGCAGACGTGGCCTGCCGAACAGGGGGTTTGAGCGTTTTTGCCAATTAGTCGGCGATTCTTTCTCGAGCGAACATGAGGATTCTAACCGGAGAAACAGGTTTTGGTTCAACCATCCAAAAGTAATAGAAAGGGTGTTAAAAATAGATTTTATGATTCATTGCCTTGGAGGCTGAAGTGGCGAAGCAGCAGAGGGAAAAGTACAGAGACCTTCCTGGTAGGAAAAAAACAGGACAGGCCGCAAAACGAGCCGCGCAAAGTGTCATTTATGGCTTCGCCTCTGCGGCTTCTGCTGCTTTGCACAAATGGGCATTTCTGTCTGCTTCGCCAGACTTAACATCAAAGAGAAAATCTGTGATTAGTATTTTCTTGCCGGTGGCAATTTGGCAGATCTGATGCATGTAAGACCGGAGAGGAATAGACACAACTCACATCAGCGGCGTTCACTTTAATCTCGAGATCCTGAATAGAAACCGGGGACAAAACACAGGCAGGGTAATGAGAATTGGGTAGGGAATTTTTTTTAAGGCTCCAGCCAATCATCTTACAGTACAGGACCCCATGACATCTGGCAACAAATATGCCAAATAATAGGTCAAGGAGGTTTTTTTTGAAACAGCCATTCTTATTGGCTGTTTTCATCATGCTTTGAGGTGCTCCAAAAGTATACCCAATGAGATTAAATCCACTACCTTGCAGTTAGCTACCAGCCTTCAGAATATGGAATAAATGTTCGTCAGATTAGAGCATCGTTAGGCTACCGTTGTGTGGTGTTTTTATTTACGCCTTCAGCAGGTTGCATCTCCCCAGAAAAATAGTCCCATCGTGATCCCCTGGCTCATGTACCATGTTACATTAATCATGCAACAAATTCATAAAATATGTACCATGTGCAGATGAAAAGAAGACCGAAACCATTCTAAGCATTAAACATGATTGTCTGAGGGTAACTCGGGGTACATCTGTATAAATTGAATATGTCTGTCTTTTACAAGTGTGTTGCAACTGTTTCCATCCATTATCTCAATGGACTAGAGGCTCTGCTCTCCAGTAACTCACCACGCCTCTAAATGGCATCATCATTTTGGTTCTTGAAAGGTGTGTTTTAAAGGGCACTACGTTGCACTTTTCAGCAGATGTTTTTAGGCAAAGCAACACACTAAGAGGCCCAACACTGACATCACACTGCTGACCCTGGGAGTTGAACCGGCCACCTTCTGGTTACCAGCACAGCGCCCTCATCCTGCTGAGCCACGCATCGCGCTAGCAGCAGATCAGGTTCTCATGAAGCAGACAGCACGCTGACCCATGGCGCAGACACGCCGTCTCCTCCAGCTCCGGCTATCAGAGAGTGTCCACCTCTGGTGCTGTCATCAGTAGGCCTCGTGCAGCTGTCTTTCGGTCATCGGCACACGGGTGCGCTCTTGACAGCTGTCAGGCCACCGGGCCCAACTTTCCACGCTGCATTTTTGCGGAAGACGGGGGGTGATAAGTGGCAGCTGCCCCAACCGCCTGCCCCGGGGGAGAGGCAGAGATTTATGGAGCCGCAGACTCTGCCAATGACCTAAATAGGAGGAAGCTTGCCGGAGGCCCCGTGGCAGATATCACATGCAGATATATAACTCAGCTGAACTCCCCGTGAAAACGCTGCGGCACGCGGCGCACGCCTTACACGCGTTTCCACACCATTAATTAACAGCGACACCTTGATTGCGGAGAGATGTACGGATGCCTTCCCAAAAGGCCGTCCACCACTCCCGCAGATGATCGGCCACATCATTCCTCATGAAGGGCACGGCTTGCTGGGCTGGTGTGTGGCTCGCTGGGATAAGCCGTGTGCCTGTAATCGCAAGGTCGCCGGTTCAAACCCAGCCTCAGCACATCTGTGGCTCCTTGAGCAAGGCCCCTAACCCCCAGCTTCCTGGGTGCCCCAACTGGTGGCCATCCCTCACGGACAGCCTGCTCTACAAAGAGCAAGTTGAGGGAGGCATAAAAAGAATTTCCCCATGCGGTTTAATAAAGTATCAATTGTTATTATTTTTATTATCAGTCTGTAGTAGTTTTACCATTGAACCCCTGATATAATTTTAGATAAAAGCTTCTGCTAAATGAAGGAAATTGGGATCAGAGTGAATCCCCTCACTACACATTATTATCAACTTCTTTCCCTCGGGTGTGACACGATCCGCAGTGAGAATATGAATATTATCAGACGACTGGCTTGATCACTGGCTTAGTTAGCTCTATGATTTCTGCCAGCCAAATTCCACATGTGAAGATGTTATTTTTATTTTAAATTTCAGAGTGCAATGAGTGAGATGATTCTTCGGAATCAGCTTCTGAAAAAAGTGGTGTCGCTGCAAGCTGCTGCATAGCTCACAGATCATGCACAGAAATGTGTGGATGCAGTGCGAAGGCTCGGGAGCAGGAGGGAGTCCGAGTTTTTGGGGCCTTGCAGTGATCAGCGTAGTCAATGCCAACACTTACCATGTGCGCTTAGCCCGTCACGAGGGGTTAAGCTTTCCAGATGATACATGCCCTTCTTCAAGTGGATACATTAGCGCTGATTAGCCTCCCAGTTGATGACCTAGGCCTTAGCATTTGTTCTAATTAATCACCGTTGGTAATGAGCAGGCAGCTGATTGGCCGGTTGAAGAGGTTGGGGGAGGGTATGATGGAGGTAGGAGTTATTTTTGTGCTGGCAAGAGTGTCACAGTGCTTTGACTAGCCCCAGCCTTTGGGCCATCTGTGTGATCAGTGGGACAACTGACACACCGCTGATGTCCCCCCGCCCCCCCCCCCCCCCGCCCCACGCCAGACCGAGCAGGAGCGCTCCGGCGTCTGGTGTTCCCTCCTGCGAGTA
>JAABNY020000063.1:22348725-22362213 GCA_015164015.2 Brevimyrus niger | reverse complement strand
TTTTTCTATGACCTGGAGTTAATGTTTGTACCCCACAGTGTCAAAAGAACACAGCTGACCTTTGCACTTGTGTTTGTGTAACACTTTGCAAGAGGTAGAGCTACAATTCATTCGTATAACCTCCCATTTCATATGAGGCAAAGGAGCGTTCTAGATGACTGCAGAAAAGGTCAATTATAGCCTTCGCAAAACCTCACAAAGAGCTAAAACACAAAAGCATTCTATTAAACCACAGCAAATAAACTGGACAAATTACACTCTGTAACGCTTCCAAATCCACAGGATTTCGAATCTGACATTATTTTAATAGCACAGCCGCACGCGGTACACAGACAACGCCGTCGTGTCAGAACGTCACGAATTACCACAAACATTGGATGATGTTTTAAAAGGCACCGTCGCCGGGCGCCATCCCGTCCGCACGCTCGCTCAGCCACGAAGGTCATGTGACCCAGCACCGGCTTTGCTGGCAGTGGCAGACGCTTTCGTTTTTTACAGCGGCGACAGGCCCTACGTGCCAGGCCTGCCAAGTCAACAAATCCCGCTCGCTCGAGCGAAACCACATGATTCATTCAGTCTGGCAGTATTTCTGTCCAATACACACTTATACAACCCCCTGGAAATGACCCCTCAGCCCCCTGACTGGTAAAACAATGGAAGAATATGTGTGTGTGTGTGTGTGTGTGTGTGTGTGTGTGTGTGTGTGTGTGTGTGTGTGTGTGTTTGTGTGTGTAAACACACACACACAAACACACACACACATGGGTATTTCCTTGGTTCAGCACAGAATGTTCTGGAGTATATTGATCCAGGTAATACGCAGGTCAGTTTGTCCAGTACTATGTGGGTCAGTCATAGGCTGTGTCCAAATTCAGGGGATGCATCCTTCGAAGGACGCGGTCTGCATAGGTGTAGCCTTTGTAGGTCGTGGTTTTTGAAGGTCCCGAAAGCGCTGTCAAATAGGAGAGTACAGACGTACAAAGACCTGCGCTCTAATTTGCCTGGGCCTACAGATAATTTCCCACCAGCTGTTCTCACCCTCACCTTTGAGTCAGAAAGCGCCGCTAACTATTGTCTGGCCGGAACACACCCACTTTACCTCTGTGCAATGAATCGTGGGATATGTTGGGCTGAGAAGCATCCACTGGGTGCATCCTTCATGCCTAAATGTGCCAGTTCTGGGTGCAATCCCAGCGCTAACATTAACCCTCAGCTGGCCCATCAATTGATCGCAGACGAGAAGCCCCAGTGCTTAATGGTGACGGGGGTCCGGCTCGGCTTGGACAAAGCGAAGCAGAGAGTCAGCTTTCCGCTCGGGCGCTGGATTGACCAGAACCCGAGAACTGGGTGCTTTCGCTGCGTTAATCTGAAATGCTTCAGTTTGGAGACACTCAGACAGTGGCTACCAGGCTGAACACGCACCTTTAGTTTATCTAATTGCAAATAAGAAATTCTTTCAATAGATGTTCTTTGTTCGCCGTGTAGCATCTGCCACATGTGCTTTTTTACCTCGGAATAATAGTGAGAGTTTTAAACTATTTAACTGCACCTGCCTTAAGTTCATCGGACTTTGCCCTGGCCTCAGACACAATATTTATTGTGCACATGTGTTTAAAGCTCCTTGATGGGGGTCGAGTCTCATTTTCTGGTACAGGCCACATGAGAACAACTCGTCTCAGTTTGGCTGCATAGGCAGCCATAAATGGTAAGAATCTGATGCCTTCATTCTCCGTCGCAAACCCAGTCCATAAGCATGTACCCTGTGTATTTTCATAAGACACACACGGCAGCTCTCTGAGTGAACTGCAGCAGAGATGCACGTCGTGTTAATGGCTGTTTGGTCAGAGGGAAGGTCAGGTTCTGGTTACAGTACAGCTACCGGACGCATTCCTCACACGTGTCATGTTTTATTCCTGGCAAACATCAAATGAGGTCTTTGTGTAAATAAGGCAAAATGTAAGCATGAGAGTTATTTAAAAAGGCTGCTTGCATACCCAAGAGATTTTCCTCCCTGTGCCTGCACCAAAACAGATGAGAAAACACTGCAAATACTGTCACTGAGTTCGAACTTCGAAATAAACTTATACCAGTAAGGTGCATTGTGGGTAATATACAATGCTAGTAAATGAACGCACTACAGAGATTGCTTTTAAATATGGCAGGGAGCAGTAACAATAATAAAAAAATAATCAATGCAAGAAAGAGTCACTATGCACAGCGTTCGTAAAGATGGATATTTTTTATTTTTCTGACCACAACGATAAAATTTAACAAATGATCACTAAAAAAAATGTTTACTTCATCGGCTGTACAATACATACAGTCATAAAACTGGCCCCCACGATGAAAACCCACCACGACACTGTGTGTGTTCAGCAGCAATTATCCAGAGGCAAAAAAAAAAAAACAAAAAAAACAAAAAAAAAAAACGATTCACATCCAGAATGAACTCTGCAAATTCCACATATGTACATTTAATGTCACAGAAGCATAACACAAACAAGTAATCAGTCTGTTATTCATTCGAGGTCCCCTACAGTGGCCAAGTTCTGCTTTCGACATTAGTACTGATAGGATGTGGCAGGAAATGCGCCTCAGAAGGTCCTCACTGGCTACCCGACTGTAGCATGAGCCCGACCCCAAGTCACACAATGGGCTACATCCTGACTCACCGTGGATGAAGCGTCACGCCGCATCCGCTTCCACGGGGATACACCCAGCCAGGTTCAACAAAAGAGCTCTGAAGCTATGCTACATTGTTTCGACTACACCAGATGACTGCAGGATTTTCGGAGCAGCCCCACTCTTAAGCTCTGCCCCGGAAGAAGATTCTCACATCCTGCAGCTAGGAGTTCTAGAATAGGGGCTCCCCTCCCCCAGTCTGCAGCCAGTGCTCCACCGGGCGGGGGGAATTTTGGGGGGGGTTTTCCAGAGGGGCTGGTTAACTTCCCTCCACTGTTTTACCAGTTCATGAAAAGTCCTGCAAGCTGCAAGACGGTCCACACACACCAAATGACCGGGGACCCTTATTCCGGAGCATGGCAGGACGGACGCGGTGAGTGGGACGGCCTTCAATCAGGATCAGTAGGGGGCTACCTTCTGACGTAGCCATGGAAACCACAGGGAAGGAATGCCCTTTCACCAAATGCCCTGGGTTTGAATTTGAAACGTGGTGCATCGACAGACTGAGGTAAAATCCAGACATACAACCCTCCCCTCCCATCTTCCGCTGATGTTACATTGATGTTAAGACAGAAGATATTACAGTAACAAAGTCGCCGTTCACCCCGAGAGAAAGCCGTGCGGTAAATTTAATACTGGATTATTTTACAGGTGCTTACAGGTGTATTTTCAAAGAAACGGTACCCGTGTAATCAAACCGTACTGACTGCTCCAGCACAGGTACTACCTATGGACAGATATGATAGGCTGCTGGTCCAAGATATATAGCCAAACAAACATAAGGAGTCGTGTGGGATTACAGCAAAGAAAATGCGTGGATAGACACTAAAACCAAAGGCACATTGTGTAAAACCAAGGGCACGACTCTTCCTGCGGCTGTAAATACTCACAAAAGTGTGGCACTGGGACTGTTGGGTTACTGTGTTTAGCAGCTGGTGGGACTGCCCGGGGAAAGGGCCCCCTACACCACCCCAGAGAGCTGCTATTTTCTGCTTCATGATAGATGAGGCCCTATGGGTGTAGCATTAGCTGTGGAGGTTATCGCAGTACACAAGGCAGTACACAAAGGTTAGAGGACATTCCGTGGTTACCATGCCGACGGAGCACGCTCAGGTTCCGCATTTACAGAACCTGTATTTCAGTGTCCAACTCCATATGATAGTTTTAGGAAATAAGTGTGTACAAACGCTTAAAAATGTGCTAAAACAGCTATAAAAATTCTTCTCTTCTACTGCCCGAAACACAAAATTTTGTAGGTTTGGAGAGTGTACAAAGTTTTTTTTTTTTTTTAGAATTCAAAGTCTGACTTAAAAATTGAGATTTTGGGGTGTTTAAAACCTGCCGTTTCAAACACCACCAAAAAAGCTGCTGGAATTATGAGGGACCTTGTTTGAAGAATTACGGCTTTTTGCAAATACGTGGGCGTAAATATCCATCACCCCAAATATTGCTCTGTCGAGGGATTCACAATACTGCTGCAGAACTCCAAGTGCCCTCTGCAGAATGTCTTCCCTACAGTCATTCAATCTTTAAAAACGAACAGACGTACAAAGACCTGTGCTCCTAGAACAATCATGCCAGTTCAATAAGTCCATGTAATTTGTCACACGTACAGGTTTCCTTTAAATGATCCGCGTCACGCAACTCCTTGCCGGTGGCAACACAGCAAATATTTTCCAACCCACTATGTAAGTCAATTAACATGGTTTTATTACATTTTTAAAAAAGTACCTTAATAAAAAGGTAGAGCACCAGAATATGTCATTTTAAATACCCAACTGTAAAACGCCATCGTCTGCTGCTGCTCAGAGAGAGAGCAGGACCAGGAGGAGACCTGAGCCACAAGGTAAGGATCATGTGGATGTAAATCCACCCAATCTTCATCACCTTCACTTAAAACCATGTGCCGTCATGGCAGAGACATGACCTTGAACTGTGATTTGCACCGATGCATCTACTCCAGAATTCCGATCTTTCGGCCAATAAGGAATGTCGAGACAATTTTAGGCACATACCAAAAGCATAATGTGAACATATTTTAACATTAAAACCAAGAGTTCTGCATGTTTTTTTGCTCATTTTTCATATATATATATATATATATATATTTTTTTTTTTTACTACATTGCCCACCTCCATGTCACTTATATATTCTTGCTTACTTAAAACTTGCATTTCAATCCGGGGAACTTTTTGAAAGAATCACCGCCGAGCAGAAGAGGTCTGTTTTTGTAACCTTAGCATCAAGGAGGCACAAATATATTTAAAACCAGCAACAACGAGTATGCAACTGTTGACACGGGTATAAGGAGGATGCCGTGGTAGATGCCAACCCCTTCCTCCATGCAATGGCAGTGATAACGGCGGCCGAGCCATGGTGTGGAGCTCTAAGCCCGGCACTGTAAGCGCTCGCCACCGCAGCACGGCCAACCGCGTCAGTCCCCGACACAGAGATAAATGACTTGGGCGTCAGTAATATATTGGGTCAGTTTGCATGAGTGTTGGCAGCATGGAACATCACGTACAGTCCTGAGATAAGAACCTAAAAGCATGGCTCCATTTTAGTTAAAAAACATTAAAAAACCAAGGTGCAAACAAAGCCAACCATTACAAAAAAAAAAAAAAAAGCCTAAAATTTTTGCACAGACTTCACACAGAAATAGCCAGTGACAGGCCACTCTCTCTCTTCTCATCAGACACAGGCTACTTCCTTGTTAAAAAAGAATAAATTACTAGACAGATCTGGTCCCAGCTCAGCTCACTAATTTCGGTAACACGGTCCTCTGTTGGATATTCCCATTGGCGTCAGTCATCTGAGCCATGTTAGTCCTCAGCTTGGTGGCTGAACTTGTGGGGGGAGGTAATTTCGAGACAGAGGTTCCGGTCCCGGAACCCTCCGGCACACACTTCAAAGGGACCTTTTCCCCAGCTGGGGGTTTTGGCAAGCGTCTCCTGAGCCAGGGGTGTCGCAAGGCCTGGCTGGGGGTCATGCGTAAAGACGGGTCCCACTCCAGGCACTGCTTGAGGAAGTCCAAGAACGAGGGATCGTCGCAGCCTTTGAGAGCCGTCGACCACTCCTTGCTCCCAGGGGGGCCCCGGACTTTGCCCCGGCGCGAGCGCCCCCCATTCAACGTCACGGAACCATCCGACAAGGTGGTCACCACACAGTAACGTGGGTAACCCTTAGAACTCACAAAATTCTTGGCTCTTTTCGATGCGTCCAGAAGCTTCGGGGCCGGCATACCCAGAAGCTCGATGACGCAGGCCAGCTGGTCCCCCTCATCCTCCCCAGGCAGAAGGGGATACCCCGTCAGTAATTCCGCCAAGATGCAACCCAAGCTCCACATGTCAATCGGCATCCCATAGCGCGAGCCTAGGATGACCTCTGGCGCACGGTAGAAGCGGGATTGGATGTAGGTGTACACCCTCTGGTGCTCGTAGCAGCTGGAACCGAAATCAATTACTTTTATACCACTGCGACCCTGCTGCTTGAGCAGGATGTTCTCGGGCTTGAGGTCACAGTGGATGATCCGGTTCTTGTGCAAGGAGTCCAGGCACTGGAGAATGGAGTGCGCAAACTTGCGTACTAGAGGCAGGCTGAAGCCCTGGAACTTGTTCTTCTTGATGAGCTCATACAGGTTCATACTGAGCAGTTCAAAGGTCATACAGATGTGGCTCCGGAACGTGAAGTGCTCCAACATGTGGACAACATTCATGGTGGCGTCTTTGTCCTGCTTGCGTAGGTGCTCGAGGATGCGGATCTCCTCTGCCGCCTGCCTGTGGAAGCGCTTCTCATTCCGTACCATCTTGAGTGCCACCTGCTGGTGCGTCCTGTGGTCATAAGCCTTCACCACTTGGCCGAAGCTTCCCTTGCCAATGACTTTGAGCACCTCATAACGATAGGCGACGTGGTCATGAGGCACGTGGATGTAGGAGCCCTGGTCATCGTCGTAGCCGTTGTTGTTGGGGCTTCCAACCACACCAGGCCTCTTCCTGGCATTCGGGCCGACAAAGTAGATCTCCGAGTAGTTGAATATCTCGTGGTGCTCAAAGGCTGTCAACTTGGACACGTTCTGCTTCATGGCCTGCTCCGGGGACATGGGAGCCGGCCTGGCTTTGCCGTCAGAGGATTTGAGGGAGTTTGAGCTGCCCTGCCGACAGAGGACACCCTCTTGCATCCTATCCTGCGCTGGGAGGCCACTCCGACCCATGGGGGCCAGACCATTTGGTTGCGCCGTCAACACCGCCCGCTTGTTAATGTTCTCCTCGAACAGCTGCTGAGCCTGGGTCTGCTGGTGGTTCCCAACATGCAAGTGGTCATTCATTGTGTGCCTGGAGTTTCCAACCTGGGTGACAAAAAGAAAGAGAAAAAGAGAGGGAGCGCCATTAGGACAAAAACAAAAAATTCAGATACACACAACATAAATAATATACTTAAGTCCACGAGCATATAATGACTTCATAAATTTAAAAACAGCAACAAAAACAAGAGCAACAAGAATGTCTGCCAGCTCCTTCCTCCAAGAAATGCAGGTGTCAGATACCATACTGTGAGTCTATAATTCAGCTGTGTTATGCAACCAGTCCTTCGCAATTTAAAATATTCTCTTCATCAAGATGGCCTTTACAAGAATCAGGGCTGGGGCCATTCCGGAATGCATTCATCAACTCCAATGCAAATCTAAGAATGGAACTGCAGTTGGGATCGGGGAAAAAAAACTGTGGGGAACAGAATTGGAATTGAATTAAAATTTCAGGGAGATTCAAAATCCAACTCCAGTTGCCTTATTGTACTTCAGTTCTTCCATCTGTGAGCATTCCCCAAAGTTTAACAAAGCCCACTGCGACTCATAACACACACTTTCCAGAAAATGCCCCAGTTCCTTTTTGACAAAAGCTTCCGCAAACAATTTATTACCTCGATATCTGGATAGAAACACATATCCCTTTGTCTCTTTCATTAGGTATCCTTTTCCTCAACAGAGCTAGAAAAGATACTGAGTAAGATCGCTTCAGCGACCACGATATCAGCAGAGAATTTTCACACTGAGCCACTTCAGACAGTTTAATTCAGATTAAAATTTAAATCTTCTCCTGGCTGCAGTTGCTCGCTATAGGTCTCTTATGTACTGCCAAGTAACAGAACCCGTTGTCCTGGAAGTAAATCTAGAGCACTATAAAACTCCGACTTAACATATCAGAATACATCAAAATGTAATCCATCCACTCCCTCTGCCTTTAGCAAAAAGACGGAACAGTATCACTGAATCACCTGCCTGCAACATTGTAACACCAACTACTATGGTTAAAAAAAAAACCTCTTAGGGAGGGATGGGCAATCTTATCCGCAAAGGACCAGTGTGTATGCAAGCTTTCGCTGCAACTCCCCAATTATGTCACTAATTAGAGGACTGATTGGCTGAAGAGTCCTCACACCTGGGTTTGAACAGCTTCCCTAAAGGTTATCCCAAAAACCTGCACACACACCTTGCCCTTTGCGGGTAAGATTGGCCACCCATGTGCTAAGGTCTTTCAAATTTGACCTCCGTTCTTTGGCTAAATAGTTACTCCCAGACAGAGGTGGTTAAAGAAGAGCGTCCATTTTGACAGCCACTGTAGCATGTTCCGAACGCAAGTCCTGTCTATTGCACTAGGCACACCGCTTCCCAATCAGTGTGCCACCCAAAGTTAGGTGGCATCTAGCCGGCACTCGCAACCGAAGCCCTAAAGAACGAACGAGAGGGTCTGTCAGCTGACGGGGTACCACATGCATTCTGCACGGACAGGTGCAGGCCAGATGGCAACCCTAAAAACACATGCTGCATATTAAAGGCTCTCAACGGCTGCATTCGGAGAATCGGGCTGCACCCACGTCCGAAACGACGCCGTATGAACGTCAGGCCACAGAGCATCTGTTCTCCCCGGAGCGGGAGTGTGAGAGATGGGGTGACCGTGGACCCCAACGGAGCAAAGACCACGGGCCTCGTGAACGTCTGACCACAAAACACACTACAGCTCCGATAATACCCTCCAGCCCCATGACTCCCATTCATATCATGGCAAACATTTTCAGCATCATAGAATATTAAAAATAGACTGCTTCACAGCCTGCTGGATGCTAGCTAAGAACCAGGCCTTAGGCGGTAGGGGGTGAAGTGAGGGCAGAAGCTTCACATGACTGCGGCCCTAGAAAACTTTTTGTATATACAATTTAAGTTATATATACAGTATGCTCAAAGCACAATGGGAACACAGACAGGAGCCCAGACATTAGCAGTGCAATTCTTACAGCTACCGTCAACTGATGTCTGTATTTTTAGCTTTTTAGCACTCAGGACTATCGATAGCCAAACGGGGTCAGTGACTTGAACATTTATCTGTGGAATTTCAGCTCACAGGTGAGGACGTGCAAGTATTTGTCAACATGACCATCAGCCTCACACAGCCCAAGCGTGTGGAGCCAAAGTCTAATAAGGGCAGCTTTAAACATGCTACTCTCAAATAAATCATAATCTCCCCACAGAACTTATCATTTGACTATGAAAAGCTCAGTTTCCTGCCAGGTCATCGGGTTTATGCATCCCGTACGTATTAATGTATTATCGAGCAGATGAACTCAATCCTTTTTAGCAATATAAATTAAGTTTAAAAGCCATGGACGACTGGGTGGAACACTGGGTTACTGAGAAAACAGTGAACTGATATGACACGTTAAAAACGAAAGCAGGAACACGAGCGCTCTAGCATGGACGCTGGCCATTAGTATTTTGCATTTTATATTTTTGTCAAAATACGTTTGACAAAATATAACGTTCATATTGGGCCCTCAACCCAGACCAATCTGATTAAGTTCCCAAAATTTGTAAGGCTCCTGTCGCTCAGGGGCCCTTGGAATCGTCCTAATAGCCCCCCCTTACAGAGTCCCATCGAAACTAATTTATCCGGACTAGACGATATTGAAAAGTCTGCCGCGACTTTAAGTCCATCACCTTAAGTTTACCGACGGCACTCAATAGGGCGCATCGTATTAAGAACGACTCTGTCTCTCTCTGTCACACACACACACACACACGTTCCCATAAAGCCTCGTGGAGGTGAACTGACCGAATGCGAACAGCGGTGCTCCATCCAAACACGGTCCAACACAAAAGACCAGCAAAAGATTCAACGGAGCGGATCCCGGAGTTGACAGCTCGTTACTCTGTAACTTAATCTGGCGGAAATTTAAGGCGGCATCCTGAGACATTGTTGCCGTGCATACCGAAACCGAAATTAAACACGTACTCTGGGCGACGGCCGTGACGTCAGCATGCTTTTAGACGCGGAGTTTCGGTGATCAGCATTTTAATGAACGATCTTGGGCCGGTAAAAGAAAATAAAAATAAAATAAAAACCCAGGAGCCCCCCCTTAACGGCGAAATCATGCGTGCAGTTGCCGGATGCTCGCTCATCCATCATACCGAGATCGAGTTGGGGTTTTTGAGCGGTGGCAGCGTGACGGGAGACGGTGTGTCGGATTCGTCTCCGGCCCTGTGACCCCCAGCGCCGATTCCGGGGGAAGACTGTGTCTGGCAACCAGCCTCACCGCCCTTACCTACAACACGTAGAGAGAGAGAGAGAATTAAAAAACGTGAGCACTGTCATTCATGCCTACCGCTCATAATTAATCTCCCACGTCAGAGCAACGTATACAAATTTCGATCTATCGTTTGTAATGGGTTAGCCATAAACATGTCCTTGAAAGTACCGATGTCGCGTAACAGGGGAATCCCACTGAAACAGAAATAATCCATCCTGAATTATCTGAATTGCATAATGCATTTATCTTAATTTGCTCCGCACAGTCAATCTGTGCGCAAAAATAAAAGTTATTACATGCCTTTTTTATGGTCGATATTGAATTCACACGAAAGATTTATACAAAGATATTGCAAAGCACTTATTCGTTTTTAGTCCTATTGTCCATGTCTAATAATTGGCACTGGTTATTACTGTACGGAAAACACCAAAAAGCCACCTCCTTTTTTCGACACACAGCTTTGCTTTTGGGAAAGAAAAACAACGCCCCGGACATTTAGCGAGAATACAAAACCTAAAATCGTACGTTAGTTAAGGGACGCTCCGTTAAATGACAGACCCCTGTGGGCATCGCATCAACACCGGTCAGAGCAAACCGATCAGAGAATATAAAACACTCTCAGCTGACACACGAAAAAAAATAAATTAAACATGTTTTCTTTCCCCATTCAGCTCTTGGCTTGCGGCTCCTTACCAGAAGGATAGATGGCAGCGCACGGTTTCTTGGTTAACATGGCCGCCTGAGAGTCACACATAAAAACCCACTTCAGATTCTCCCCTCCTCCTCCACTCGTTGATCACCAACTATTTTACTCCAATCAGCTACATCCAGACTCGAATTCTCAATCCCAGCCGTAAGAGTAGCCTTCGCGAAGGTTGCCCGGCACACTACCACCATCGCTTTAAGGGTTTAAATGTTGGTGGAGAAGAAATCGGCCAGAGCAGAAGTTGCCCGGACTTTCAGCAGCCGCGACAATAGTGCGCTTAGCTGGCTGGTGTCGCTCGCACACACCCCACACTCGCTGTCAGACGTGACGTTTGTTAGCCCTGTTTATGAACGCAGCCGGAACCTCTCCATCCTCCCTGTGATGTGAAGGGAGAGCAGATCACTGACAGAACCGGCGATACACGGGCAGTTTCGAGGGCGCTGGTAACGCTTCAAATGGGAAGTTAAATCGCGAACATCCAAAAACTCATCGTGTCTGTTTCCCGGAACCTTTGGATCCTGCTTATTATTATTATTATTATTATTATTATTATTATTATTATTATTATAAATCTATCTAGATTTCACTTGCTTCTCATGGACAATGTGATGGAATACTATCATCATCATTTTCATAATCATCATCACCATTATCATCGTTATTAATATTAATACTACAGCTATGACGTAGTTAGTCAGCTTGCTAGGTATTTGTTAATATTCGGCCGTTATACGGATACTGACAAGTGCCCTGCCTGCTCATTGCTGGTGTTTATACCTTATTAAGCTGTAATGAAAAACAGGAAGGCCTTGTTGTGCGTATACACTGTTCCCACTAGAGGGCGCCGCACTGCACCATCTGTCATTTGCATGCGGCAGACTGGAGCCCCCAGCACTGATACCGATACCGATTCTCCCGTATGCCGTTCAGATATCCCAGACTGTATGCTAGGAAATAAGAGATTCCTCTGTTTTGGGTTACATTGCTGTTTAGAATGACATGGGTTAACGTTATGATGTGCTTTGAAGACCGCGCCGAATCAGCTCTTGGCCGCCCAGTTTGCCAGTACCAGCATCAATCACCCACTAAAAATGACCTCTTATCTTGAAATCATAGTAAATAATACTGTGAGTCTCCAACAGTGTTCCAGTGCATCGAACCCCAGCACTGTTTCCATGCACATCAAAGCACCCTTCAATATAACGTAAACTATGAACGGACACACCATTATTTTTATTTACATTATGTCTGAAGCAACATACAATTGCCAAAACAGGGTCAGGCAGGTGTCTCTGGAATAATTGCAGTTAATGGCTTGCTCAAGGGTCCAACAGTGGTATAACCGTTAGCTAGGGGATTTGAATCAGCAACCATCTGATCATAGACACAGATACCTAACCCACAGTCCACCGCCCACTAAAACCTAAGAAGCTACAATAATTATACATATTATACACTGTTTCCCAATCTGGTCCTCGGGTAACCCACAGACCCACAGCTTCCTCCCAGCTCGGAAGCAAAAATGTGGACTGTCTGGCGAGGAGCTGGGATGGAGCAAAAACATGGACCGCTGGGGATCCCAGAGGACCTGGCTGAAAAACAGATATTCTGACTATTTAGACGTTATCACCATGTGTTCTGTGATGGAACTTGTTTTCTGCTTGTAATTATAGATAGAAATTTAACTGAGCTCAAATTAGCATTCATTTAACTTCTCAGCCAGGGTTCCTCAGTGCCTGCAGCTCCCAACCTGGAGGAAATCAGGTACCAAATAGCAGATCATGACTTCCTGTCGTGAGACCACAGTTTTCCACAGCCCTGGTGAGTAGAATATTGCATAACACAGTAGTATTGGCAGCTACGTGGTTCTGTACATGGAATGGAGCCAGGTAATGCATTCAGAGGCAGATTTGCAAGACTTTGTGCGGCTGCTAGTCCTCTCTCTCTTTCTCCCAGAGAGCTATATATACCTCAGAGGAGAGGTTTGATCACCCACACGACAGGTTAGTTGATAAAACCGCATCACTGAACCACAACGCTCAAAAACGGTTGTTTGATGCTGAAATGGTGCTTACTGCAATCTTGATGGTAATCAATCAGTCACACCCAACTATACAACTAGAAAATCTTCGTGGTATATCGTACCTTTTCCCCAGCACATGTAATTTGGTTGTTTTCTGCTTAAAACTGTGATCTCCCCCACCCCCCCACAAAGTTAAATATCTTTATCTTTCCGCGCCACAGCTGATGGGGAGAAGGAGATCATAACAGGGCCATTTTTAGCAGCACCTTGTGGAATGGCTCCGAAGCCTCCATGTGACTAACTACGTCTGCAGCATGGATGTTTAGATGGGATGAGTAAGAGGTGAAGCCATGACTCATGGCTCATTTTAATGCCGTCTGATTACAGGGTATCAAGCAAAAAAAAATGACATCCAGTTCTTAATCAGGAATGTGTCAAAAAAATATGACCGTCGCTTCGTTTGAAGATCCATACAGGCCAGCTAGGTAGTGATAGTGA
>JAABNY020000063.1:22299251-22322140 GCA_015164015.2 Brevimyrus niger | reverse complement strand
GGCGGTCCCCCCGCGGTGTGGGGGCGCTCGGAGGGGGGGGCCCCCCCCCCCCGCCCCCCCCCCCCCCCCCCCGCACACACACCCCCCCAGGGCCAGTATCCATCCAGCGACTGCGGCTTCCCCGGCAACTAACAGCCGCAGGAACTCAACACGACACTGACGGCAATCAAAACAGCAGCCGGTCGAGCTCGCGGCCAGTGTCGTCCTAGCCTGTGCAAACCGCTGAAATATTGTATACAGTGTGACTGGCACACTAAAAACGAGACGACATATTTCAAATGAAATGCGATTATGGCCCCGGTTTGACATTATCCAATGAAAGATGTGGTAATGACTGCCAGTGGGCAACTGACACACCACCAGGTAGACTCTCTGACATGAGGCTACTCTCACCGCCTCAGGTGTTCAGGTGACAGGGGCAGTAAAGCTGATTTATTGCAGTCAGGTGCTGGGGAAACATTGTACCTGCACTAATATCCATCAGGATTGACAATAATTGGCCGAAAGCTGGCCTTTGCCGTGTGTTTGTGATTGTACTGACTTTAGGAGGACTGACAAGGTAAGTTATCTATTGGAAGGGCAACGCCGGAGGCAGAAATGACTAAAGTTTAATGCTGAACCTGCTTCCGGCTCAGAAAACTTTATTTTGAGCTTTGCGGTCAGTGTCTTGCGTTCCTGATACTGAGAAATGCTTAGTGACGCTAACATTTAGAAGTTGGTAGGACTGGCTGGAAGGGGCCGGTAGTTTGGCGAAACCTACCAGTCAAGATCTTGAGTTCATTTATTTATTTAGAAGGTGCTTTTACCTAAAGCGACGTGCAACTGAGAAAGCCGTGTCAGCCTGTCCCTGGAGCAATGGATAGCTGTGGTTAAGGGTCCAACAGTCAAATCACTCTGCTAACCATAGGATTTCAATGAGGGATCTTTTGATCACCAATTCACAAATCAGCACGCTATTTTGAATGTAGCTAAATGTTGAACTCTGAACACTCCACGCCCTCACTGAAGAACGGGTATTCGAGGTCTTCTGATCACTGATTATGAAGGTGCTTCCTAGATGACACCGACCTGGAGCATCACCTGCCAGACCTTCACGTCTGGCGTTGCCTCTTCTCAAACATAGACTGATTCTGCTCTGCACCATTCCCGTGCCTCACCTTTGACACACCTAGATGTGGCTTTCAAACCATGTGTGCGGTCAGTGAATGTGCCTGCATCAAATCCCCGTGGTCTGTGTCGGAGGAAGGGTTTTGCCAACTAATGGCTAAATAAATCGTGACATACTAAAAGTGTGGAAGGAAGACAGGAGGTGTTTGCATCGCGTGTGCATCTATCCAAGGCTCGGCTAACATGAGGAGCTCAACTGCTAACACAGCATCTCTCGCTAACAAGGCCATTGTTTGTGTGTGTACATTCCTTACACTCCAGAGGGAGTATGTGGCCGTCAGACATTTACAGCTCATTGATACCGGCCTGAATGGCTGTTAACTGCCACGAAAACAATGGACGCCCATCTCATATGAGAAGTTCTCCAAGTCGGGCAGACCTTTACGATAACCCCTTAATGTCACATCGCGATGACCAGGCATCATTCGCATTAAATTAACAGAGAATCTAAAAAGTATAGCTGGACTACTGAAACGGATTCCTTACCACCTCTAACACATGTAACTGAATCCTGATGAAACCGTCAGTAACACACAGATATGTCTATGGGTGAGGTCATTACTAATTTAACACAGGCTTTACCCGGCCAATGGAATGGAATGGAATGGAATGTATCTCTCAGCATTGAGGGGCTCATGGCTTACCAGTCCCCTCTAAACCTTGGCCCGTGTACTGGTGACACAGCGATGTACAGACGTGAACGGCCAAGTCCTCATTATACCGCGGTACAGTTAAAAATAAATCGGCGGTAATACGTAAAGGCAACAGGACGACTTAGTGTTGCGAGGTACATGCATGGGCAGCTGGTGAGGTCTGCAGTTATAGCTTCACCTCCGGCTTCTTCACAACTGAGAATGATGTTTTATTTATATAAACCTGTAGGGTTTCACGGTGGCAATACACTACACATAATAACACCGGCCACAATAATACTGTTTCTCGCAGTGACAGTGAGTTATTGCTATACAGAGACCGTGACCGTAACATATAAGGTCACTTACATGGTAACATGAAATTGTTTTGAGAAGCCAGAAAACAGCACGATAGAGCAGAAATCGACGTCCCATGCACTGCAGTTACTACTTATTTTAATACTTTGATTTTCCGTTCTAAATGTATTTGTTTTCTAGCATTTTATTTGCCGTTATGTACATTAACCCCTCCTTCTCCGCTTCACGATCTCCTGCTAGCCTACTGAATGTTCACGATATGCAGCTTACGGTCCTTAAAAGATCAAACACACAACTTGGTTTGGGTTAAATTTGTTTCCGACCGACTGACACACCTCCCATCACGCTGGATGAATGGACTCATACGTATTGTCTCGCATAACGGAGCGCACCAATCCCCAATCCAGGGATCCATCACTTATATCTAAACGACTGCTATTCCGAGGCATTCTGCTCTCCCAGTGAAAACGATGTTAATTCAGATAAGTGATAGAAGGAGGAAAGAAACGTGCCCCGACAACTACACGCACGTCATGCCGTAATTCCTTTCCCTCCGTCGCCCTCCCCTCCTTTGTCATGTCCTCCGTGGCTCCCTCACTCCATAACGAGGCTGAGCTAGAAGCGGCGTTGAATTACACCGGCCACAAAAACGAGGAGCCGGGGCTGTAGGAACCGAGATCTGCGTGCCGAGGCTGGAATGCGCCAAGGGCTTATGTTTTAGAAATATATACCTGAATGCAAACACTGCAAAGGAGATGCCTGGCTGGAAAAAGAACATGCCGGCTTGCTTTCAGGCCGACGATGAGACAGGTAAGCAAGGGAGCTGGGCTCTCATTTTTAAAGTGGACACGCTTTGCACGGAATCAGCTGGCTGTAGGGAAAGGGGGGCTGCTCCAGTTCATTACAGCTGTGATCGGGACCGGTGCCACGGTATACAAAGTTACTATGCGATCGCAAGCTTGTCGATCTGCTTTGATTGTTCTTATTTGAACGGGTATGTGAAGACAATGTGTTTTCTTACCATTCGCGCCATGATTTAATTTCAAGTTGCAAACGGATAAGGGGCTGCGGGATGTGCATCCAGCACCATGCCGTGTCCGTAAGCAGATGCTCCGTGCACTTTGTCCGTTTCGGGCTGCACGGGTATCGAACCGTCTGTCCAGTGTTACTTTGAGGACGAAACGCATGGTTCAGTGTAGGTTCAGGGTCGCAAGTTATCTTTCTGGTACACAGATCGTGCTGATTGTGGCTTTTGTATGTGTCTATGTAGTCGTTTTTGTTAGGGGGCTTACAGGAAACCAGTACCATCTTAGGTGTGTGGTTTTTTGAAGGTAGGGGTGTGACCACGAGAATTGATTTGAATGTGGGGGAACCATCGCTGTCGGTGTCTGAATTTAAGATCCGTCGGGGTGTAAGCCGGTCACTGACAGTGGGTAGGGTGTATCTGTGCCATGCATTGTGGAGGCATTGAGCGAAATGGCAGCGCATGGTAAATTACTACGTTTGTGTAGGTTGCGGGCATGGATCGTGGTAATCATCACTATCGTGTTATGTTTTGGGGGTGGGTGTGAAGCATTTGCCCCTTTTTGCACGGAAAACAAACATGCTACACAAAAGACCGGGTAGTACAATATCACTGTATGTTGTATCATTTTTTTTTAAACACAACAGCCTACGTAAAAGTTACAACCTCGAATGCAAATATATTCCCGAGTGGTCGTGCTATTTAAGGACACGATATACAGGCGGCAAAAAATTTAGGTTTTAATGTTATTTTGAAATAAAAGCGAATAAAAGGACAAATGAAAATGGCTCAGAATGTGTCTTTGCATTTCTCTCAGCACGTGATTCTTCAAAGGCAGCAGAAATAAAGGTCATAGAAGAGTATGATCAGTTATGGCTTAACTTTACCCGTGTTGCAAAGAGCTCCTTTGTGGAAACAACACGGGAATATATGCAGACTTAACAGTTAGGGACGCACACAGTGTTTCCATATACAGTGTAAACTGCAAATCTGATACACGCTTTATGGATTATGTTTGGAGATTTTGCGTCTTAAAGCGTATTACACTGATCTCGCGACTTGTCATCTCGGCTGTCATTTTTGGCTCGTAATTATCAGTGCCTTTCACCCCTCTGGGGAGATTCCGGATTTAAGTCACTCCGCCGTGCCCGTTAGGTAAATCTGTGCACGGCTGGGCGGGGTCTGTGACATCCATTCTGCAGATGGCTCTCAAAGAAGAGTCGGACCCACGCTGAGGTGGACCTGGCCAAGGTTCCCGTTGAGTCTCTAACATCAGAACCCACCTCGGCGATGGGGCTGCACCATGCATCAGTGACTCATACACTGTGGGGGCCAGAGACAGGTAAGGTGCCACAGACAGCAGTTACAGCTGGTATTACAGCTGGTGGCACTTATTACAGTGATTATCACTGTACTGGGCTCCGGAAGAGGAGGTTGTGTCTTTGATTACCAGTCTGGGAGTTTCTGTCTCTAGCTAGTACAAGGTGCTTAACCTGTTGGTTTTTGGTACCTTTGCTGCTTCTTAAAATGATGTGTAAAAAGCATGCATATCAGGTAGATAGAAGAAATGTATAAATCTTTGGAATCTGCACATCTCAAACTTTTGTCTATAAATCATAGATCAGATGGCAAGGTCACAACACTGTTTTATAGTGTATTTTCTCCTGGTTTCAGAGTGAGCTGTTGGATCCAGTCTTTATTATTCTTTTCCTCGAGTAATAATTAATAGAAAGAGAATTACTCTTGGCGGCGCATTAATCAAAGTAAGGTGCACCCCGCAGCCGTACTGCCATGTTCAGTCCTGCACGTTCGACCGCCATCTGTGAGAGGGAAGTCCGGAGACTGCCAGAGAGGCTCTGGTTTTGGTGGGGTAGAGACTAGGTTCCTCTCCCAATCTCGTGGTGTCGTCTGCTGTCAGCGTACCGCTTTCAGTTCTGTGGGTGGAACAGCGGCTCTCGCGGTCTTATGTGCTTGATATGATGTCTGTAGATTTATTTAGGGGGGTCAGTGGTGGACCACGTGTATTGAAAGTGAGCATTAGCGGTAGGTGATAGCAGCCTTCGCCACTCCGCAGTTGCCGTGGGTGCGCATTGAGAGTGAGACTTATGGCGGGATTAATTGGCCTTTCCAGACTGCGAGGAATATTATAAAAATAAATTAAATGAAATTCTAATTCCTTCCCCTGAGCGTATCTTCAGCTTGTCATAGTGCCCTCAGTCAGCCTTTCCGTGCATTTAGGTTTAGTGTATTGTACTTTTCGAATGTGTTTGCAAAGCATTTAGGGCTTCGTACAACACTGTACCCAGAATGCATTTCTGTTAATATATTTAAGTTGTCATACTGGGGTCTTGTCAAAATAAACTTTTCCAATGGGTTTTTCATGTTCAGTGACAGTCCTTCTAGTATTTGCGAGCTAGTTGGCCTTAGATAAGTGTACTGGAAACCAGTCTGCTGTTCACAAAGGTTTCTTTCATTGCTTGGAGAAGTTTTATACTGTGTTTCACACTTTTCAGCTCACGCAGCCTTCTGTATGGATCCTCTCTAGCATGTGGGCACCCGAGACGAGACCTGCTATGCTGAGTTAATTAGATTTTTCTTCCCAGAATGCCCGAAGTCCTTTTAGCTGATCAGATGCTTAAGCACCAAACTGGTAATGGTGCTCTCTTAGAGTACCTCAGATCCTGGCAGAAACCGAAAGCGAGACTCCAGACGTCGAACGCTGGGTCAGGGTTTAACAGACAACCGATTCCTCTAACAAATTCGTGACAGAGAAATTCGGCTAATGTTTCCATTACGGCTGACGACGAGTGCTCTCATTGTAGGTCATGGTAATAACAAGGACAATTTGATGTTCAATCCTGAGAGAAGAGAGAGAGAGAGCGAAAAAAAACGAAAAAAGGGAAATGAGCAAGAATATAAAAACTGTTTGAAATGTAATTTGTTTCTTGGTATTAAGATCTGAGTTCATCAAACGGAGAAAAAAAAGGAAATTACGTTTTCATTTATCAGCTTATCTGTTTTATTTTTCAGCAGCATTTCCGCCTCTGCTTCACCGCTTCACTGCTTCACACAGTTGGCGAGTCCCAGAACGTCAGCAGCTGAAGCTGAGTTGGAGGATGGTCCCGCCTGTCACCTGGGCCGTGTGGGGGCCGGGGCCTTTGGTACTTGTCTGATGATAACATTAGTCATCCAGCCTGATGTTACAGCTTTCAAGGGGCCGTAATTAATTGCCTACACACTTCAAATGTTGTTTGACTCGGAGGACCCGCTAACTGCAGTGACCTCAGACATGTCTGACGGCCAAACATTGAACACCAAGAACGCAAAGGCCGTACTTGTGGTCTCGGCAGGACTGGTCTTGATAACTTGCCTTCCAGGAATGAACTTGGGGAGCAATAAATCACGGTATTGATATTGTTTGGCAAGAATGCAACCGGTGTATCCTTGATATTTGGGGGGGGGGGGGGACGGACGGACACAAGACCAACATCCGGGAATTTTTACCATCCCGTGTACTTGTATTTTTAGTAATGGAACTGGTCTTTGTCAATGGAAGATGATGTAACAGGGTGCACAAGAACATAAGTACCGACAAGTTTGCATATTGAGATTCACCCTTGCTTTCTTCGCAAAATGCCCCCACTAACACTTGGCATGGGTCAATTTCCTTAGCCTGTTTTTATTTCTCTGCCTCAGGGATGATTGAATTTTTACGGCTAGTCTATCAGATATTTATGCAGGCCTCAAATGGTTTTGGTGTTCTTGGGTTATTCTTGAGTAATAGGTTTTAATTAGAGTTATAACTTAATTTTGCTTTTATGGTGCATATTGGTTCTAATATGGCCATCATCTATGATTAGTCATCTTGTGCAGCTTCTGGAGTCGGTGTGCCGTTGACACTTCAGCTATTGCATTTGCTGTAGCTGGTTTACCTGTAGTCGTCCAATTACTCTGGATAGAACACTTTTAATACATCACCTTGGTGTCTCCATTATCTGTTTCTTTGTACAGCCTCTGCCTCTATTGACTGAGGTACCTAAAGTAACGGAAAGGTGGGACCAAAGCATCTGATTGGTTGATCCTGCCTCCTCTAGCTGCTTGGACCCACCTCCTCTACAATCTGATTGGGTATCTCTCTGAACCAATCGGTTTTCCTTCTACCCTCAGAACATTTTTGTGAGGGCAAAACTCCCATGAGCCTCCATTTCCTGTTTCTTTGTACAGCCTCTTCTTCCAGCTCCCACAAGTGACTGAGGTAACTGAGGTTACAGAAAGCTCCCCTGGAGCGCTGTATCATTGTGAGGTGGCTGGAAACTGCCAGAAATGTGGCATGTAAGACACCGTCTGGTTCTGGAGGTCCTTTGGAGTAGCAGAAGGAACTGGATGCGATGGCACCGGCATTGCGGCTTCGAAGTTCCCTGGGTGTCTCAAAGGGACTGCACGATTTCCCAGCTGGTGTAAGAGGTGGGGATCTCTCTAGAAATGCTGGTGCAGCAGCTACCGCCTTCACAAGACCGAGAGCATCTGAGATGCAGGATCTCGCTTTGCTGATCAATGCAGGCTGGTCTGGGTGGACTTCATTTACAGAGTAGCACTCGACTGAATTTCACCTCTTATTGAGCGACTCGTACATGGTTGTATTGGATCAGTTCGTCTAGGTTTTAGCTATACTGGTACCGGGTCTGATGGCTGTTGTGGTGGTAGGTTGCTTAGCTGTTAAAATGCCTGGCGTGGACTGTTTTATTAGCCTGATGGAAAAGCATGTTATTATTCAGAATATCATTCTGTTCTCTTAATCCAAAGTAAAATCACACATTTTATTTTCCTTTTTTGTATGGCTTAGCTCAGTTTGAATTTAACTCGGTAATAGCTACGTTTTATACTGAAGTTTCTCTGCTTTTACAATTTATATATATATATTATATTTAAGCATTTTAGCTTATTCTATGATGATTACTAGCATTAAATAACAGGCATACATATGATTAAAGTTTTTTTTTTACTGATTTGAAATAGGTTGGTCTTATTGCACTAATGATGCTTACATCAGGAGCAGGTTATTGATTTCTATGATGTTAGACTTCATTATTCATTCTGCTTCTGCAAATGCTGCACGTCAAAAGAAGTTACTCATTCTGCCTGTGCTAATGCTACGCTCATCACTGGGAGAAGTCACTGCTACTCATGCTAATGCTACGCTCATCACTGGGAGAAGTCACTGCTACTCATGCTAATGCTACGCTCATCACTGGAAGAGGTCACTCATTCTGCCTGTGCTAATGCTATGCTCATCACTGGGAGAGGTCACTCATTCTATTCATGCTAATGCTACACTCATCACTCGGAGAGGTCACTCCTACTCATGCTAATGCTACACTCATCACTCGGAGAGGTCACTCCTACTCATGCTAATGCTACACTCATCACTGGGAGAGGTCACTCATTCTACTCATGTTAATGCTACACTCATCACTGGGAGAGGTGACCTGTTCTGCCTGTGCTAATGCTACACTCATCACTGGGAGAAGTCACTCCTACTCATGCTAATGCTATGCTCCTCACTGGGAGAGGTCACCCATTTTATTTGTGCTAATGCTACACTCATCACTGGGAGAGGTCACCCATTTTACTCGTGCTAATGCTACACTCATCACTGGGAGAGGTCACCCATTCTGCCTGTGCTAATGCTACCTTCATTATTGGGAGAGGTCACCCATGCCAAAGCTATACTCCTCACACTATTGTGCTAATGCTATGCTTGTCACTTGAATAGCCCCCTCGTTCTGCCCGTGCTAATACTACACTCGTCACGACAAGAGCTGTTTCATTCTTGTCACCTCTGTCTTTTGCATTTCTATCACATTCCAAGAGGCTTAACAGTTGGATTTGACACCTCCTGTCTAGTCTGCACCTGGCTATCATAGAGCAGACCCAAGGTGTCAGGTGTCATGGTGTATTGAGCAGTCGTGGAACTGATTTGTATCCAAAAGTAGCTTTTCTGCACTGGGTCTATTAAAGTCTTCTGCTGAACTGCAGGTAAACATCCGCCAATAATGGGAACGCAGCCCAGTCGGTAAATCTTTTATACTTGCAAAAGCCAGGTGTCACTCTTTCTTTCCAAATGATTGCTATAATGAATCCGTTGAGTGTTGGGGCTAGATTGATAACCCCTGGATCCCCCCCCTCCTTGCTCCTCATGGCCGACCTAACAGATCGTAACATTGTCTTATTGGGGTCAGCCAAAAGCAATGCATCATTCCTGATTACACTTTCATGTTTTCCCGCAAGAAAGGGATGTCTAGTCTGAGATTACGACGCCCAGAATTTAGCCCCTGGGTGACCATTAAACCACGGCTGAAGCTAAGCTAATGTAGGACTAGCATTGTTTCCAGTTGTATGGGTTCTGTAGTGCAGTGTCAGAGCCTCAACCATAACTACTCTAGGAGAGTAGGTGTGTGACTGTGTGGGGAGGGACCCGTGCGTGAGCATGCATCTGTCTTCATGCGGTGTTTGTTTGTTGCCTTTCTCTTGTCATCCTTCCTACCACCAGGGGCTGCACGCAGAAGTTGGCCGAACAGCAAAGAATGAGCGTTTGTCTTGTCGTACAGTAAGTGCTCTCGAGCGGATGAGCACAAAACAAAGTCCGATCCAGTGGCAGTGTACTCGTTGTGCTTTGTAAGGTTTATGATTCAAAGGCAATGCTTTTCAAAGGTATTTCTTCAGCTCTCCCGCAATGATCGTGGTCTTCTGCCTACCACTGGCTCAAGGGGCTTTCTGTTGCTTTAATGGTTGTGCCGTCAGTGAAGTATCATCTGCATGAAAATGCATTTGTTTAAAAAAAAAAAAAAAAAAAGCCTAATGCTACCATCCGCTCTGTTTGTTGAATTACTGACTTTCTTCAAAGCAATTTGCTTTTGATCACTGGTGGTACCTGCTTCTCATTTGTGTTCGAGGGCTGTTTGAGATGCGGTAAGGGGAGCGTTTAGGCCCAAAGCAGCCGGTGGGGGGCATGGGAGGGTTACTGAATGCCGGAGTCGGAGGGAAAAGGTCAAATTCTGCTCCTTGTGTCACTGCGTAACCAGGATAGGATGACATGGTGACATATGGTCACTTTACATTGCGGGGCTATAGGCACTGCCGGAACATCGTAGCGTAGCAAGTGTCATTAATATAGATGGTGTTCAGATCCAGCTTTAGCTGCTGTCTGTTTCCTGGCATCTTAGGTCTAATGTGGTGGAAATGGAAGTAAAATTACTTTCGCCTGAAATGTTAATGTCATCTGTCTGGCTGCCGTACCTAGTTACTTGCAACGTTCTTCCGTGCTTGTTTGGGTGCTCAAAGAGAAATCCTGAATGATCCTTATGTCTGAGGTTTAACCGTCGAATAGCGTTTCATGATAATGCTCCTGACATGGAGCTGTTGTGCTTCGCTACCATTTGTATTAGTTTAAACTCCCAGCCAAAAATAAACGCCGAAAAACTTCTTTTTTAATACCGTTAGGAGCTGCATACTTGGAACACTACTGCATATAAATAGGAACTTGGAGATTAGCCAAGAATAAATTGATTTTTTTTTTTTATATGTGTGTGCGCCTGGGTGTGCTTTGATGTTTAAATTACA
Organism: Brevimyrus niger; assembly: GCA_015164015.2. Lineage (NCBI taxonomy): Eukaryota > Metazoa > Chordata > Actinopteri > Osteoglossiformes > Mormyridae > Brevimyrus > Brevimyrus niger. The sequence goes on along the minus strand of JAABNY020000063.1, from coordinate 22,311,379 downwards.
CACCTTTTAATACCAAAAGCATTTCATTTTCAGTTGGTATTCGCTGTATATATTTTTGAGGCTATATAGGGTTGAGAGAAATTATTAAAGCTAATGAAGTGTCTTTTTCTGTGTCTTTTAATTGTAATGGATAAAAAATAAAGCTTTTTTTTTTTCCCAGGACGCTGGCAGGTAGGAAGGTAGGCCTCACGCTGACACCGCTGACTGTTTCCAAGCGTCAAAAGGTGCCTAAAAGAGAGTGAGGTTTGTTGGGGATGTCCTTGGTAACATTTCTGGTTTCTTTGCTGTAGAGCGGGGTTCCCCGGTAGGTACACCCTGAGCCAAGTACAGCCCGTGAGAGTCGAAGCTGAGGCCCACTGCCAGCGATTAAGGACGTACACCTTGGCTAAGTGTATCTAGATAATGGCAAAATCAGTGCAGAGGAGGTAGCCTACTGTTAATTCACCGTGGTAACGGGGTCAGTTGAAAGCAAACCAACAGAGCGAATGTAAATCTTCCTTGCATGAAAGCCTTAGCCGGTGCTAAAATGCGTAAAATCAATAACGAGAATAGACAACTTAATTCTGACTGAATGGACCGTTTCTGTGTTCTTTTTTACCGAACCACATCAATGTTAAACCGACGTTTGCTATGTGCTTAGACTGTAGCTGATATGAAGCAGCCACAGCAACACTGCAAAGTAAAGGTTGTGAACCAAATCACTGTGTACAATCGTTAACCTGCTACCAAACTGTAAGACACGGGGGGGGGGGGGGTGTTCCCCGAAGCAGAGAGAGCCGGGTTAACTTAAGCTAGAAGCCAGTTACAGTCCAGTTACATTTTAGGTAAGGGGCATTCTGATTGGACAATCTCAGCCCACTGAGAAATCCTGCTTTGTGGGAAAAACCCGGCGAGGGCCGCAAGAAAGAACATGAAGGAAGACGGTGACAGGTGCAGAGTTGTCGGAAATGTGTAAAACCGACATGGTGGAAGTTTTAACTCGCAATGAAAAAAAGCGGAGAAGGTCGTGGAGCCGCTGCAGTCATGGCACGTGGGAGCCAGGAGAAGAGCGGAAGCTTCTGCGGACCTCGTGACTGATATATAACCGCTGTCTCCGTGTGCGAGAGTTTTCAATGGAAAACTAGCTACTGTGTTCACTTTCCGTAAACCAGCACATGGCTGGCAAAACTATCTCTAACAGACTGAGCCAGCTCTTTGAAGACGAGCGGAAAAACTGTGCCACTAATGGGCCTCAGTGCATTGGTTGGGGAACATAAATCAATAATAATAACAATTATAAATATTGTTTTTATGCTGGTACATAAACTGCTAATAATAAAACCACACGAGGATGACGCCCGGGCCCTCTGCTTTGTGCCGGATTAGCTCCTGAGAAAGGGATTCCTGCTTAATTCCTGCTTAACGTCTCATGCTGAACAGACGTTATCACGGTCTTCGCGTGTTTGATGATTTTGATGCGCACGTCGTTTTTTCGGGTTCGTCACCGTTTCCCCTTCTTCCTGTAAGGTGCTGAGCATTCAAGTTGCTAAAGTGTCTGTTTTCCCATCCGCTAAATACGATTTTGAATGTTTTCTGCTGTAACTAGCGTCATGTTTTTTTTTTTTTTTCTTCCTTATGGTTCACTGGCGAGGTAACATCGGGGCGAAGGAGTCAAGCGGCGTAACGGGTTGAACGAAATTTTGAGGAAGGTTAATGTCGTCACGGGACAGCACCAGTACTTCTTGGAAAGGGTCGTGGGAACAGCTCCCCGCTGAATGACCATCTATCCTATGAGCCTATCCCCTCTGCTGGTTCAGCTCCGGATCACCGTCATACACTGTCCTGTCTCTCAGGAAATGCATGACTGAGGCTCCTTTGTTTCAGCTGACGCTCATTTGCGCATTACCTCTGGTCTCTGTTCCTTGCTCCACCCAACCTGAAGGACACCAACCCCATGGTCTATTGTTCCATCTCCACTAAATTATGCATATTCCATGTTTCCGGCTCACTTGTACCCTGCACTTTCTTTTGATTTCTCTGAGGTGGGTGCAGAGTCTGGTGCAGGGAGTTGTTTACTCTTGTAATGCTACCGGGCAACAGAAATTCCCCCAGGAGGCAGATGAGTAAAATTTTATCTCATCTCAGCCACTCGAGTATGTTGTCCAGTTAGTATTGTGTAATGTTTTTCTGCGCATTTTAAGCTAAATATCTTTTGAAGTACCAGTACCAGTATGAACTTCAAGTGTGCAGAGCAGAGTTTCTGCATCTGTGGCGAAGTTTAATTTCTACCCATTTACTGCTGTATTGCCGCTGCTTAGATTTTTTTTTTCCCCCCATTTTCAAGCACCATGAAGAAGGCTTATTCTTCTGAACCAAATACTTCCGCCTCCCGTGGAATGAAAGGCAGTAATCGTTAGCATTTGCATTTGAAGAGGCACTGATATGCTAATGGTTGCGTATGCTTAGATCACATGGTCTGTCACGTGACTTTCAGGCCCGTGATCCGTATGTCATTTTCTCTTGTTTTTCACTTAAATTTCAACTGTGATGCATAAAATCTTCTTCATACTCGTAAATTCGCAGTATGTACATATTTACCAAGAACATCAGACAGAGGATGCTGTAAACTTAAGTGTAAAAATCTTTGACTAGGAAATCACGTGGTCTCCTTTCTTCTCCACCTGACACGGTTTTGACAGGTTTTCCTTCCCTCGCAACCGCGGCGCCGCGTTCGTCATCCCCGACTCCGTGCAGAGTGACGTGCCGCTCGCTCTGATAGGTCCCCCTCTCCTCCTCTTCTCCTGCCTTCCTACTGCTCGTTGACAACATCCTTCAGAGCTTCGTAGCACTTTCCGCATCCCACTAATGTCGAGAAATATCTCGCGGGTTGCGTTCGATGGCTTGTGCGTCGCTCTGATTTTCCTGTCGCGCAAAAAGTGGTGACGGCACTATCCAGCTTGGTGGGGTGGGGTGGGGGGGGGGGACACACCATTGACCGTTAACTGTCCCCCACCCTGTGCAATTTTGGCATGCTGGAAGGACAGGCTGACCATTCTTACCTGCCTCCAGAGACCAGCGTTTGGACTTGGTGCTGGTTGCCCATCCATTGATGTATTTAATGTGTCTGCCCTATCAATCTGTGTGCGTTACTATCGGATCCCCTCCTTCACTTTAAGCTTTGGTATGAATCTGATTGGGTGTGGCCTGTGCGCTCATGCTGCTGCTTTTTGCGTAAAGCTGCTTTGGGGATTGGCCGAATGGTTTGTAACAGATGTTGGTGCCCGGTTTGTTACATCAGCCCTGCTTGCCTGCGGAATTCTGGGAAAACGTGTCATTTCCTGGCATCTTGAGCAGCAGGTAAGGATGTCACTTGTACGTCTTAAATGACTTTAAAACACAGTGTGAGTCGCTGTTGTGGAATTTTGAATGAATTTAAATGTGGGATATGTCTTGGGCTTTGTTAGATGGGTAAATTTAACCCAGCAAAGCAACTTGGTCTCTTTTTCTTTTTCAAATAGCTTTAAAGATCACATTTTGAGACCGCATTTCCTTCAAGAAAGAAAAGCCTTTTAGCATTCCCCAGTGTTCTTCTATATCCATGTAAATCTGGGCTTCTTAACCTAGGGTTCATGAACTTTGATGGAGGAGAAAAAACATTATTTTCACTAACCTCTACCTGAAAATTAGGGGTGACACACTTCACAGAAATCACCAGACTTGGGCCAAAGACAGTAAAATTTGTAAGACCCACTAATATACATGGACAGTTTTCAAGTCAAAAATTTCAAGCAAAATGTTAATTAATTCCCTTCCTGCTCCTGTCTGTGTACTTTTGTTTGGTTCATTTAGATTGCGTGCTCATTCCAATGCATCGCGGTCATCCTTGACAGGCTTCAAGCCTACAGAGGCGTGTTCCCATGACGTTGGTTCGAGATGAACACCTTTCTCATAAATCACCGCCACCGTGGAACCCCGGCTCAGGTGTAAAACCTTCTTTGAGATTTGGCTGTGGCCGATTATATACGCGATTCGGGATGTTCTGCCGTGCTGTGTTATTGTCACCTTGCAGCAAGATTCTGCATTGAACCGGGAGCGACTGGCTGGCCGGGGTGAATCGATACGGTTAAAAATGCAAAATCTCCAGATAGGGGGGGTGGTCTGCTTTGTGGTCAAATGAATATCTCACCAGGGCTGCTACTCATCTCCTGCTTTCAGGAGTATAAATCATTTGTGTGTGTGTGTTTGTGTGTGTGTTTGTGTGTGTGTTTGTGTGTGTGTTTGTGTATGTGTTTGTGTGTTTGTGTTTGTGTATGTGTTTGTGTATATGTGTGTGTGTGTGTGTGTGTGTGTGTGTGCGCCTGCCTGCATACAGAGGCCGGAATTAATGCGTTTCGTGATGCTGATCCACTGATTTTTAATGTGACGGTTCTCATGGATGGATCCAGAAACAGGCCGAGGCTGGGGATCCGGCCCACAGGAGCCACGGCAGCATTTATCTTTAGAAACGTGATTGCTTCCGGACTCGTGTTTGAGTCCTTCATCGTGATGGTGATGAAAGGCACAGCTATGCTAATGATACCACAAAGTGCAAACGGTGTCACATGGCACATCTGGGGGAAGGTCCCACGTGACTAATTGCCTCATCGTGACTCGGTGCCTTAAAGACACTAATTTTTTTTTTTTTTTTTAAATCGTCTCTTCGTTCTTTGCTTGGGTGATGACGGAAATCGTTAAAAATGGAAGCTTATGTTGCTGTTGAGCACAATGGCTGCTAATTTCCATTGAGATTAATTAGTGGCTCCTTCTAATTGGAGTTTGGAGTGAGTGCAGCTGGGTGGAGGGTAGGTGGCACTTGTACGTCGAGCATGACTGGCAGAATGTGGAGTTGGAACAGCTGCCATTTCAATGTCTCTTCTGATGAATCCTAGATTTGCTACCACAGAAATGGACCTGGATAGTTTGTGGGGAGGAAATGTAATGACTATTGTGTATATTCATGGTAATTCCCATGGAAAGTTTCCAACTTTCCCAGCTTAACTTCCCATGAAATGGAAAGTTTCTGGAAATTTACCACCCCTTTGCAACCCTACTAATGCAATAATGTGTCCCCTGCTAAGCTTAGTCTTTTATGTTTATCAGGTGTTATTCTGGTAAATTGTATTTTTTGGGTTTATGTTGTAAGTCTTTGTCATATAGCCTTGGTATTGTTGACTCACCGCCAAGCGATGGAAGTGCTGCTGGCATTCCGTTAAAAAAGAAGGTTTCTAAATCAGCTTCCTTTTCCTCAAAACATATCCTGAATGACTGGGGGTGTCGAGCGGCGATTAGGCCTAAGCCCTCTTAAGGAGCGAACAGGAAACCGCGATCTCCTTCACGGTCGTGCAGAAGTCCTCCCCTCCGCTTAGGGATCGATGCATCTCTGGGAGTTAAAGGCGTTTAACTATGGATCGCGGGTGAGAATTTAAGGTTTTTGTACGGTTGCCAAGTCGTCTAAAAGCTTGCGCCTGATAGGTCCGAAAACCTCGCATAAAACCCAACGCTAAATGCCTAAATGTTTCTTTCAGAGCTACAGGAAGTACTTAATGCCTTTCGACGGTTACAGGAATGATTGATTTTATTTATTTTTTTATTTTTGGAAACGTCAGGTATTAAGAGACATGAGAGGATTGTGAAGAGGTAAATAAACCCTCCAGGAAAAAAACTAAGAGTTATGAGATACGCTGCCTCACCTGCTAACGACGTGAAAAATGCTCGGTTTCCTGATTAGTCACAGCCTGAGTGGAAGATTAGCAGTGTCATAGAATTCTGGAAACATGCAAATGAGCACATCTACATCTTCTGCGCCTGCTGCGAGGTGTCGGTGGCGGGCGGAGCAGGGGCTGACGGGTAAAATCCTTCCGCCGGGCGGGAATTGGCTCGGCGTGACACTTCGGCTGCGATTATAGCACGGGAGACATGAGGGTCCGCATTGGTGCTTGGGAGGGAGAGAAGATACCGCCTCGCAGTGAGCGCTAACATGCATGCGCCGTTAAGTGTCTCTTGGTTTCGCCACGTAAGGCTTTTCAGCACCCTAACTCCAATCCTCTCAGCGATGCCCGTCCCCAAGCCGCTTATTTGATGGCCGCTGCTTTCCTCTGCTTATTTAAACTGCTTGGCCCCATTTTCTCTTCAAGCATCAGTGTTAATTGGATTTATTTCATGCGCTTTTAGCAGCAATTTGGAGTTTCTCTTCCTGGTTAGCTACGCTCTTCGTGCAGGGAGTGGGTGCCACCGCTTGTCCTCTTTTCCCCTGGGTCCCATGCGGACGACTCGGCGTGTTACAGATCACGGTTGAGCTTGTGGTCACACGGCGTCCCTAAATCACACGCAGGCCCCTCAAATGCAGAACATGGGAGTCTAAACCATGGGTGTAACCAGTGCCCAATGGCAAGCCTTCTCCCAGCATGCCGAGTGCTCCCATGGAGACATTAATTTGGGTTCACCTCCTGGCCTTGCTGAAGGGTGGGCTGTAGGTCTTTTCTAAACTCGCAGCTCATCCAGAGGTGCCACGATCATCATCTGTCTCTGTCGCCTTTATCACCCGATGTGTTCCCCTTAAAAAAAACAATCCTTGGAGTATCAGGGGTCCCATTTGACGTTAGCAGAGTGAGCTGGCAGTCCAATAGGCTGAATAAATGGATGTGTTTCAAGCAACTTCTCCCCAGGGTAGAGCGGAGAGGTGGGAGTCAAAGGAACAGGCCTCTTGAATTTTATACTCTACGTCTTAATAGCATGTGACATTCCTTGGATATGAATGCTGGTTTCGCTTGAGCTTTCCCTGTAGATTTTTTTTTTTGGTTTGAGATTTGGATTTATGGAAAGAAAATCTACGAGAAAAAAATGCCCTTTTCTAAAAACACTAAATTACCAATGTATACATGCATTATGATAGTGTCACCAACCTATTTCACTTATTCAGTCAGGTTTTCATACCCGGATCGAATCTTATTAGCAGAAAAAGGGTTTAAGGTTTCAGATTTTTGACCTGAATCTCTTCTGTTATGCAGTCTTCTTCCCATCCCTCAGGGGGGAAAACCTGAAGCCTCTCAGGTTGTCATGGTGAGGTAGTGCTATCTGTGGCCGTTTTGAGGGAGATCGGTGGGGGGGAATTCTCCTTGAGGACATAACAGCCCTTTCCCAATCCCCGTAAGAGGCTGTATCGTATTGTATCCCTCCCATTCCTCATCGGGGATCAGCCCATGTACAGGAAATGGGAGGGTCACTGGGATTTACTCTCCATGTAGGAATGAATGTTGAAGTAGCCTAGCGATGCTAGTTTTGTGAAGATCCATGAGCGAGCACAGATTTAGCTTAGCATGTCGCTCATGCTCACTGCAACAAGCCCAGATTTAGCTTAGCATGTTGGTGATTCTCACAGATCAATGTCAGTTAGGTGATGCCTGCAGCCGAGAGACAGCCCCATTTAACTTAGCGTGTTGGTGATATTCAGGGTGGGAGAGACCCCCAATTTTAGCTTAGCGTGTTGGTGATGTTTAGAGCAAAGAAAAAAGATTTTGCATAGCATGAATGTGATACTCACAGCAATGAGCACCAAGTAGCATGTCTGTGATGCTCAAGGCAGGGAGAAAGGGAGAAAATTACCTTCGCGTGTCGGTGACGCTGTGGCTGAAAGAGTCACCATGTAGCTAGCATGTCGGTGACATTTTAGTGGGGACATTTTAGCTTAGCCGGAAGAAAGCCCTCATGTATCTTGTCTGTGATGCCCAGGCTGGGAGAGACCCCGCATTTAGCTATGATGCCCAGGCTGGGAGAGAGCCCTAATCTAGCTTAGTGTTTCAGCCGGGAGAGAGCCCCCATTTAGCTGTGATGTTCAGGCTGGGAGAGACCCCTCATTTAGCTTAGCATATCGGTGATGCTCAGGCTGGGAGAGAACCCCTATTTAGCTCAGCATGTGAGTTAGTTGCCTACCATTTTACATGAGGCTCTTGGTGCTCCATAATTAGGTGACTGAACCATAGGTCTCAATGATGAGCCTGTTCCTCACTTTGATGTACAGCTGAGCTTTTCCTGATGATTTCTTTGTTCCTACAGTGTGCATTTATTTTTTCTATAAATGTCTGGAGCATTGTAGACACAGTGTGTTAAACTACTGCTGTTGAATATATAGTTGATTTTCCATTGTAGATGTACAATATCTGATTTCTTTGAAAAGACATCACTGTATGGTCTTCCATAGCAACTCACCAAACTGATTGGAGTAGAACCAGTCACATGGTCTGCATGGCACAGACTGTCAGTAATTGGTTCATTATATCAATAGGTGTTTGAGTTATGGGTCTTATGTTTTGTCAGTAGTTTACTAGATGAATTTGAGTTAAGACTGCAGATGGGCGTCTTGCCTTCTAAGTGAAATAATGGGTACCTATCATTCAAAAAAATGAGTTCAGCTGAGACTATTATCTATCAGCCATTCATCAGCGGAGTGAACAGCAATTACCTTTTTCCACTTCTAATCCATTACTTGTGGAAGTATATATATTAATTAAATTAGTAACTTGACAACAGCAAATAAACTAGTTCTATTGCCATTTCTGCCACATTTTTGTTAGAACTCAAACTAACTTGAAGCCCTTGAAGTCAAAGACTACTCTAAAAATCCTGGAAGTCATACATTAAGCCAGTGGTGGCCAATCTCATCCGCAAAGGGTCGCTGTGTATGTGGGTATTTACTGCAACTCCCTAATTATATTACTAATTAGAGGACTGATTGCCTGAAGGGATTGAACAGCTGACCTACAGGTTATCCCAAAAACCTGCACACACACACGCCGGCCCTTAAGCGTCATTAAGCTGAAAACTCTGCTAAAAAAGATACGGTTTAGAGTGTGTGATTTTAAAGTGCAGCTGAAATGCTCAGCTCAAATCCCTGTGAAACCTACCCCACTGACATTTTCATAAGAGCTATAAGATATTTTGTCAATTGACTCTGCTGACATGTGTTGTGCGTGTTCATGTCTGTCAATCCTCATCGAGTCGAGTATTAAAAGCTTAACATTCGTTATCTATGGTTTTATTTCGGGAACGTGTGTATGTTTTCTTAGGGCAGGGGTCACCAGAGCAAACAGCCGAGTGCTTTATCCAGCTCACTATCCCCTTTGTATCTGGGAGTCAGAACAATGTGTCAGAAATGTGTTAACGTAGAATACAGTGATTGGAAGGAGAGGCGGGTGTTGAACTACCTGCAGAACTTCTCAGGCTCCTGGAGGAGAGAGATCACAGATCTGTGAGGCGATATGGGATGAAATGCACGCTGAGGGATTTCTTTTCACAAAATCATTCTTTTGATAGTAAACCTATTCACCTGGTGTTTCACTTATTAGAATCTTTTCTAAACCTGAAACAAAACCTGTTTGTCACTTCTGTACCAACTTGAATGGAGATCTCAGAGATTCCGATTCTAATTTGAGTGATGGCTGTCTCTCTTTTTAAGAGTCAATGTAAGTCAGTGCTGTGTAGTTTTTTGTAGAGTTTGCTTTGTTCCTACTCAAGGCTGAGCTGCTCTTGTTTCTACGGTGTTTGTGGCTTCTTTTTCGCTTTGTGTTTTTTTTGCTATACGGCATTCAGTCTGTGAAGGATATTTGTCCTCTTTGAAAAAATCTATATTCATGAATGTGCGTAGAGAGATGTTTTAAGGTTACAGATGCGGTCAGGACGCATTATACTATATCTCTGTTTTTTTTTCTTTTTACTACATGGCTTCTTTGAACACTGCCTATGTGAGATAGTGACCTAGTGCCGTGCTAGCTGTGTTGGTTGCCATGGTAATGTCAGGGCATCGCGGGGTTGCCTCGCAAGGTGCCTGGGGCTGTGGTTTGTGGGCGGAGTCAGGTTGCCATGCCGCCGGAAAGCGCCCCTGATTTTTTTTTCTCCACACCAGAAATGTCTGTGATCTTTGAGGCAAATGCGGGGAGATGCTCCTTGGTGGAGGAACATGGGGTGGAGGTATGACTGCTGGCTCCAGCAGATAAGGAGATGGAGTTCTGCTCTGTGGCCTTCACTGCGGCACGATCGCCCATTTCCACAGAGTCGGAAGCCAAACTTGTGGCGGATATGAAGCGTCGCTCATCTGTCGGATCTTCCTTTTCTTGTGCGAGATGGACACCCCGGGCTGTGGCTTTCCTCGCACATCTCAAGTGCCCTCCCCTCCGGAGGCTTTTAAACCTGCTCGACGGTTGATTGGCTGCGGCGGGCCGGCTGAAGTGCACTTCCGCGCGTCATCCGCGAAGTCAAGAGGCCCGTGGCGTGGAGCGCCAGCGCTCGGGGGGGGGGGGGGGGGCATATGTGACGGCCGTCCTGGACCCTTAGATGGCAGCCAGAGCCTCCGCAATGAAAGCAGGGTCCCTCACTACCTTGTAGTAGAGGAGGAAACATTTAAGGTTTCCACTGCGGGGGTACTTCACGCTCCAGAAAGCTCATGCCGGTTGGGACCTGCGTGACGTGATCGGTGGCATTTTTCAAGATATTTCCATGTAGTGCAGAACTTTTTTAACCACTGCTGAGATTGGGCCCAGATTCCTCAAAGGGCTTCAGTTCTGGTGGTACCACCTTTGCTTGCTCATGGTGCTGCGGACGGGACCCAGACTGTCGGCTGGGAGGATTTGCATGTTTCCCTTTGCGCTCATTCCACCTGGATCATTTTAACACTTGAGAAAACAAACGTTAAAAAAAAAAAAAATTGAGGAAGCCCCACAACCCTTGGGTTCAGTGTGTGTGTGTGTGTTCTCGCTGCAGGATTCTTGGACACGGGCCAGTACAGTTCACAAAAGGAGCAGGATGTGTGTAGCTGGTTGCCCCGTAAGTTGGATTACTGCCCACTGTCGCCCTTAGTGGCCTCAACCCGTCCCGCCTCTGAAGTGACCTCTGGCCCCGCCCTCCTTTGAAGGCTAAAGGTGTGGCCACCAATGTCACATGTTATTTTATTTTTTTCCCCTGTTGAGTGTAAATGAGAATCCCAATTGTGTGCCTGCCATACCCTGAGCATGTAAGTTTGGGCAATTTGAGCTACAGGGACTGGTCCTTGTCCAAATCACAAGTGGATCGCAATAGAGAAGTGGTTTGATGGGGTAGAAACAGGATTCAGGCTATTAATGTGGGGAGGGGCAGCAAGACTAGCAAAATTTTTAATATACTTGTTCTGACATTATTCTCTTAATGCAATGACAGGGGTGCATGCCGGCTGCCTCAGCTTCTGGCTATAGCTCTGCCTTCCATTAATACAGCCTGACCAGACTCAGCGTTTTTGTCAAGCCAGTTGCTGACTCAGATATGTCGTCTAGATCGTTTGGCTAACCTGTGATCCCTGCTTAGCGGGAAGTGACTGGCAGGGTCATGCACGGCCAGCAGGGCGGCGCTCTTCCCCCCCTGCTTATGTTTTAAGTCTCGCGGCTCCCGATTCCCCTCGACGAAATGTGTATGAGCTTTCTAGAAGGCTATGGTGCCCAGGTGGATTAGCCGGGAAACGGTCGTTCTACCCGGACAGGTGGCCTTCAGTACGCAGCGGTGCCATAGCTGTTGTGGGGAATGCTGAAGGAGACGAAATATCGGGACTTGCTCTGAAGATCCTTTCGCTGGAAATAATAGCAAAATTTATGCACCTACTTCAGTTATTAAAAGCTTTTATTTGTGGGCGAGCTGCCCTGGGAGGGAGCGCTTGCCGTTACATCCGTAGCTGCTGTATAAGCCTTCTTCAGCTTGTTAAATCTCGCTGTGCGGCTGCTTTTGCCCCCACTGATGACTCCTACCTCCCGTATAATCGATCCGGAGCTGCTTCCCACCGGTCATGCTTGCACTTCCAGAATCCATGCACCTGAAGACTGAACGCTATAGTCATCCTATATAAAACCTACAGTTATGGACTTGGGCTGGGCCGTTGTTCACGTGCGGTAACATCTGTACCCACTGAATGTGGTTTTCAGTTTTCGACTGATGCATATTCTTCAGATCTTTAGGTTATTTGGGGACAGGGGATGAGAGATCATATATATATATGAGAAAAACTCTTTCTTGGAAAAACTCTTCCTCAAAGAGAGCATACAGAATCTGCAGCCCCAAAGAACAACGTAAGAGTTTTGATAACTGGGTGCTGGCTG
>JAABNY020000063.1:22284349-22295134 GCA_015164015.2 Brevimyrus niger | reverse complement strand
CACAAAACTTTCTAAATTTGATCTTGAATATCTAATTTAGTAGTATATACATAATGTATTTGAATTCCTACCAACCTTCTGTTAAATTGAAGGATTTTTTTGTGAACACAAATCACCACACGATTAAGCTCAGATCCTAAAAATCGGAAATTAATGAACAAGGGGGATTCTGGGTATCTTGTATCTACATCATCAAAAGGATACGTGGGAATTTCCATCCGTTTTCCCGATAAATGGAGATTTTAATAGGCCAGCTTCTGCCAGGGCGGAGAAATCTCGAATGCGCTATTGGACCCAATATGGCGGCGGATTTGCGATGATGCTAATATACCTACTTGATCGGCCTGCGTAAACGTAAATGATGGCAGCATTCAGGCAATTTTGATATTACTGAATCTTATACTGTGATAGAAGCTGACATAACAATAAACAGCATTTTCCAGGCTAAACTGTGAGTTTTAATTTTGTGCTTTTTTTAAAAAAAAAAAAAAAAAAGTTAATGATTAAGCCGCGCTTTGTGATGATGTCAGTCAGGGGCGGTCACTGATGATGTCATTTGGTGCCGGTACCATTTTTTTACGCCAGTGGAAAACCGACACAAAAGTAGTACCATTCTTTCGGCACTTTATGGAAGTACTGAAAGTACAGTACCTGGTGCGGTGGAAAAACGCCCTAAATTGTAAGATGTGTTATTTCCTCCAAATACAAATAACCTAAAATTGAAGGACAGTTTTTTCCTTGGGTCTCAGGAGGATATAATACTCACTGAGTTGCAGTACTTGCAGCACAAATATATCAAGTAACCATGGCACTTTAAAGTTTATAATTTATAATTTGCTATATGCATGGGATGGGCCAAAAAAATAAACTATTTGTACCATACTTAGTTGTATAACACCAAATAATTTTGCATGGCATTGTATTGTGTTGAATTCGATTGTGTGGAATTGCACTGCATTGTAATAGAGGTGAATCACATTGTATCGTATGAGTAGTTACTTTGAAAGTATCTAAGATTTGCATCACATCGGCCTCAGTGATGGAGACGCATATCCCGGAAGATAATGTCCATTTCACATTTCAGCTGGAATTCCTCAAGTCCGACAAGTTATCTAGCTAACAAACAAATCTAGCCATGTGACACAGACCCCTAGTGATGAGTGAACACCATGTGACACAGAGCCCTAGTGATGAGTGAACACCATGTGACACAGAGCCCTAGTGATGAGTGAACACCATGTGACACAGACCCCTAGTGATGAGTCTTCACCTGAACAGGCCAATGAATGATCCATTCCTAGGGAGGAATACAAAAAAATACAACTGATCTATTCATATTAGCAATACTGATGTTACAAATTTCCTCAGGTGACAAGATCATGTTGACAATCAACTAATGAATTTTACAATCAGAGTAGTTAGCTAACAAGTCTGTTTGCTTGTCAGTTGGGATTACTTGAAATTCGTTTATTTTTGCGATTTAATTTTATTTGTAATATTATATGCGACCCTGACTAGGTAGAGCCATCGGAAGTAATTAAAGTAAATTGCCATATTGCCTAAATATGGAGACCAGATGGTTATCTTCACTGATACGACTTAACATCAGACTGCAGAGATTCAGAACACAGCTGATGTGTTTTTTTTTTTCTTTTATTCTGACAATTTGTGCCGCGAGAAACATTGGCATGATGTATTTACAGAAATGGGGATCGATGAGTTGCACCCCAGTCTTTCGAGGCCTCGTGTAAGAAGATGATATCAAAGGCGCTTTACTCCCTGATAAATTCGGAGGGGCACTGGGGTGATCAGCCGTCAAAACACCGCCGACAGTCAATGAGGGGAAGGTTTTTATTCCTGTGTCTCATTATACACTTTTTTGGCAGATAGCTCCGTGCTCTCTGGTGCCTCTAGTGGATAAATGGTACAGTATGTTAGCGCGAGAGGCTACGTTAGCCAGCAGAGCTTTAAGCGGGGAGATGGTTTTGCCTTGCTGAATTCAGTTTTCTTATGGCTCGGGCCCACCCCGGTGTGCTAGCGTGTGGTGTTTGAGTACCTTTGTTTTGGCTGTCACAGGTATTTCCCTGCTGCTTTGTATTGGAGTCATTTACAGCTGCCCAGTGGCTGGCTAGCAGACTCCCATTGACTACGATTATGACCGGCTGGGTGGTGTGGAGAGGGAAATGGCAAAACAATTTGCATGTTTTATTATATTTTATTAATTTAACCCCCCCCCCCTCAAAAAAAAAAAAAAAATTGAACATTGTTATTATCTCAAATGAATAGCACAGCAGTGAAGGTGAAGGTAATTTCAGGCTAATTCAACATGACGAACTTCCTGTTCAAGCTAAACCCATTCACTTGTGTGTGTGTGTGTGTATTATGTTTATATTACATAATGCGAACCAAATGTTCCTCACAATTTAATAACCTGTTCTTTTGTTGTAGGGACCATTTATCAGGTCCCCACAAAGATCTGTGAATGATATAATTACAAACCTGTGTGTGTGTGTGTGTGTGTCCGTCCTCCATCTCATTCATATTCCTATATCCCTTCAGCGGCGTTCCACCTGCCCGGGGAAATTTAGCAAACATCCGAGATCCAGCAGGAGCTACGGATCAGCTGTATGCTTATTAAAAGTACCAGTTGGGGTTGAGTTTGAGGCCAGGAGCTGTGTGTCTCTTACTGGTCCCTTAAAGGTCTGGATGCCACCAGCAATCAATATCCATGCCCTAATGACCTGGGCGAGGGCTACACCCAGCACCTGAGTTTGGTAATTGTAGCCGATTCCTGGCATACGCATCCCAGCATGCTTAGGGTCATGTACTGAAGATTTTCAGCTGGGGCTGCCTGCCTGTAATTACAGCTAACATGGCTTAGGGTGGGAGCAGCAGTGAGTGTGAGTGGCAGGGCTGTTAGCCTGTTTTGGCAGAAGCCTGAATGGTTAAAGGCACCTCAGCCTGTCTGTTTCCTGAGCAACCAACTCCAACAGAATGACATCAGCAAGAAGCAACAGTGCACAAATAGTGCAAGGTTTTCCTGGTGGGGGGGGGGGGGTGTGTATTAACCCTTTATTAGTGAGCGATTAAAATTGAGACCTAAGAATGTTTAAGTGTGCAAGAAAAGAAAAAAAGTTCATCTGTGTCTGTGTGTGTGGACAATGTGCATGAAAGGGTTAATCCAAAGGGCAAGTCAAAACAGACCAACTACCTCGCGTCAGGCTCCGCATCGGATGTCAACCTGACACCTGAGCTGCTGGTTTATTCAAATTCAACCCCAAAGATCAGTATTCCATACTCTTCTTGCCGTAGTGCACAGCTCATCAATCTCCAGGAGCTATGGATTTCTGAGCAGAAAGATAATGTGCTCGTGTCGCACTTCACATTGTTCTCGACAGACAGACGAGTGGCAACAAGGACCGTGGAGCTGAACCCCACGCGATTCCTGCAATGAGCGATTCTGATGCCACAGTGTGCATTGTTGTGATACGCATTTTTTTTTTTTGGTGTATCTTGGAATCTGATTATTTCATTAATTAGCTACTAAAGATTCAAGATTCTTTGTTTGCCTTCTGAACGTCAGTACGTAGCAATTCTTACTTGTAATATCCAGTCACAAACATATGACATCTAACAGACTTGGATGGCACAAAACAAGGCACTCACAAAACATCAAAGTAGGCATATGACTAGGTACTGTAAGGGGATGTTTTTTATGGAACAAACATGAAATGGCTGAAACTGAGGATATGACAATTATAAATGTATGAAGTAAATACGCGGGACGAATGGCTGAAATGGGAAATATGGCAGAGTGAAGTGAAATAAACTATTAACCTTCCGTATAACGGTTTTGAAATATCATCTTTACCTCATTTTCTCCTGCCACGGCAAGTATTTTCAGAATGTGATACAGTCTTCACCAGTCACCTGAGCTCCACCACGGATCTTATGCTCTGTGAAAAATGCCTTAGACAGCAATTCCGTGTCTGTCAACCAGGTGTGAGGTGATATATTTTTCTCAGTCCTTTCTGTGCAATCTTGTAGTTTGTCGTTCAGAAGCGACATGGAAAATGAACTCTTTAACTCAAAAGCTTAATCACAAACTGTATAGTGACAAGCCAAGCGTGAGCCTCTCGCCTTAGCTTCCTCACCTTATATCTGTTCTCGGTTGGGTTTTCTTACCAACATTTATCCATCTTTTAACTGCTTATCTCGGGCTCAGTTCGGGAGCCCGTGCCCAAAGGCAGCCCATCGCAGGGAACACGTACGCCCCAGTGGTCATTTTAGAGTTGCCAATTAACCTACCTGCGCACCTTCGGACTGGGGGAGGATCCCCGCGCAACACAGGCGGAGCCTGCAGACGCCACGCGGGCAGAGAGGGGGTGGGAGTCAAACACCGTTCGCCGGAGATGTGAGGTATCCAGGCAACACCCTAAGCCAGTCTGACATCCGTATGTGTTTATTTTTACAGCCATTGGGTAGAGACAGGCAAGCCCATTAAGAGGAGAGCCTCAGGTTACACCTTTTGCTTCAGGAATGGAACATTCCGGAATTCTTTCCAGAACATGGTTGTATTTTTAACTAATTTTAAAAAATACAGAAAGTGCTCATATCTGGACGCGAATGACCATACAAATGAAAGTCACAGAAGACGCATCTTTGCCGCGTATTTAAGCTGATTATAATGGATAGACGCGTAATGGAAACGTGGCGTGTCTGTGCTCATTAGTGATTCCCACCTCGCTAATTGAACGGCTCAGGTCAATAGATTCCCCACAACCATGCAGCGGCTGTGAAGTGAAACTTGAAAGAACTCGGGGGGGGGCTGAATAGTCATCCTCAGTTAGTTATTTATTTATTTGCATTTCATGGCTCTGAACAGGCCAACAGAAATACACATACGTTCTGGTCCCCCCTCCCCCTTTCTCCAAAAAAAAAAAAAAATTGCATCATACCCATCAGATGTCTATCAGAATTGGTTAGGTAAATAGGTAAATGTCCCTTAAATATACAATTATTTCCAGCTGTGCATAATTCATTGCACAATTCATTGAAGGAATTCGTACGGTTCGATTCGTACGTTTTGTGGAGGTGGCCTGATGTGAGTGTTTCTTCGTCAGGTGCCAGCCCCCGCCCCCCCCCCCCTCCCATTAATATATCTTATTCTCCATTTTCTGCTTTTGTCAGGATAAATATATCATTGTGCCAATCATGGAGCTTATTGTCTGAACAGATGTCCTGAGTATCTCCCCCCCCCCCACTGCAGGGACAGACAATTACAGTCCAGTGTATATATCTGCAGTTCTACTCTGACATATCGACACTTTGACCTTTGACCCCAAGTAGCTCGTCATTGCTGACATTTTAATTGCGACAAGGTATATTGTGAAGGCTAATTAAGGAGACTAGATTACTCAGTGGGGGTGTTCGTGAAAATGGTCCGTAACTGGTTGGAACCTAATTAAAGATTATTTTCTCCTTTGAAAAATCACGACTGGTGTTTCGGTTAGTGATTGGATATCTGTTTTCCCCTCTCTGTTTGACATTTAGCGTTCCTGACCATGGGGCCCCTTGAATTATCACAGAACATTGCACTGAAAATGCCGTTCGCTCAGATAATTTTCCAGTGAGCTCGCCAAACATCTAGAGTTCATCATCAAGGTCAAGAATAATGAGCGTCTCCACACAACTGAGCAAACTGTTTAAATGTTTCAACATAAGCAGTAATAATGGACATTTTCAAGAGTAATATAGTGCAATTTCATAGTTGTCCTGTGTTTCATGAGTGATTCTGAATGTCGTCACGTTTGATAGATGAGGGGGAGGGGCTGTTTGTCTTGGACTTTTTGATTGGTGGGCATCATTCTGTTTGGGGTGGAGCCTTGGTCTGCCTGGAAAATGATTGGCAAATCCCATCACTAATACATGAGCTTGGTCCACATCACCCAGAAAGTAGTGATATAACACACTGACTGGTAGAAGGGCAACATGTATTTTACTGGTTGTATGTTGGATGTATGATTGATTGTCGGAGGTATGAATGATGAGCAGATGTCTTTTCTAGTTTCACTTATCGTGAAAAAAAAAATTGCATGGTGGCCTTAGAGCAGGAATGGGGAACCTGTTCCATGGCGGGCCGGTGTGGGTGGGTTTTTTTTTGGATGACCTCTCAATCAGCCAATAATAAAGCAATGTTCTCAACTCCAGTCCTGGGGACCCACTGTGATTGAGAGTTCATCCCTCCATGGAACAGGTTCTCCACCCCTGCCCTAGAGGAATGACATTTCATGGTTCCGTGTGCGTTTATGGGTCTGGATTCTTTCTTAGCTAGTCATTCTGCTTTGCTCTCCACGCTAAAGAGAAGCAGCCACAGCCCCCACCTGCATTTGCTGTCCCGGTTGTTTGGCTCGCCGGCATGCCGACAGGAATGCTTCTATTTATTACAGCAGCTGAGACACCAGGAGAACCCTCCCTCTTCTTCATGTCTCTTGTTGGCATTATCCAGCTGAGACAGCAGCAAGTACCCCTACACACTCCCCAGTTGGTACAGTCCAGCTGAGACTGGCAGCAAATACATTCCCTCTTTGGTACAGCCCAGGGTTTCATTGAAGAGAATTTTCTGCCATTATGTGTGTGTGTGTGTGTGTGTGTACACAATCCAGTATAAGGAGACTCATACTAGCTTTTAACTAAGGGCATGAAGTTCCATATTCGACAAATTTATGTAGTTTTACTGACTTATGCTCAGAGGACACATTACAGCCGGCTCCCTGTAAGAAAATAAGTTATTTTATATTACCGTAAGAATAGCTGTGGGGTCTGCGACGGGTTGGAGCCCCGTCCTGGGTTATTTCACGTCTGTAGCTTCTACAATAGGCTCCAGATTCCCATGATCTTGTGTAGGACAAGTGAGTTTAGAAGATGGATGGATGATCAGATGGTTCATATAATCCCCTGTTCTTTCTCACCATACAGCTTGCTTTGTGCATTTGTTGATGAAGAACATTTTATAGGTATTATTCCTTGAATGCCTGTAGTCTCGTGGTTTCACTCCTGATATTTTTGTCCTGGGGAGTAGAATAGCTCCCCTTGTATGTGCAGGGTTTGCATGGGTTATCTCTGAGAACTCTGATTTCCAAAGAGAGGCAGTGAGTTGAGTTGATCTCTCTGAATTGTTTATGGTGTGTGGATGTATTTTTGAATGTTCCCTGTGACGGACTGGCGTCCCATTCAGGGAGTTTGGCCTCCTCGTGTCTTGCGAGGCCTGGAACAAGCTCAAGCGGTCTTTCTCAATACATGGAATGTAAAGATCATACTCGTGGTCTTGGCAAGAGCGATCTTGCTAACTTCCCTCCCAAGAACAAGCTTGGGATGCACTGAATCATGGGATCGGTCTCCTGATGTATCCTTGATATTTAGGGTGAAGCAAAGAACAAGGTCCAAACCCTTGAGCCCAAGATTGGTCATTGTGTGATTTGTGTAGTTTTTAAACTGGGGGGGGGGGATCAGGGTCTGCCAGTGTGGCAGACCCCGTTGTCTGGAAAAAACAAAACAAGGAAGCTCGGGGCTTCATACTGGCACTTGCATCCTTGTCACCTTTCTCACCCCCGATGAGTTTGCGTCCCTGTATCTGTGACCTGGTTTGCCCGCCTGCTGATTCCCGTGCTGTGTCTTTGTACGATCCTGTGTTCTGACGTGGGAAATACTCCCTAAGGCTCACGGCATAAATGACGGTGACGCTCGCTGCTGTTTATCATAACTGTATAAAAATGTGCTGTATCTAATTAAATGTGATAGAAAATTTGACAATGAAGCTTAATTAGTATTCAATGAAGTTTCAGGAAGATGGGCGTCGCGCTCGGATCAGTGATTTTGCTGGGATGGTAGTTGACGTGTTTCTCGTGAAATAGGCCCTGCTGTCTCTCCTTTTATCCAGGATTATTTTGTTGAGTTCCTGGAGGACAGACGGAGGGCAAGGATGTCGTCCGTAAGACGGTGTCACGACAGCACTGGTGACACCAGGAGCACAAGACGTTGACCTAGAAGTAGTAAAGCGTAACCAACCAGTGACCTAGAAGTAGTAAAGCGTAACCAAACAGTGACCTAGAAGTAGTAAAGCGTAACCAAACAGTGACCTAGAAGTAGTAAAGCGTAACCAAACAGTGACCCAGAAGTAGTAAAGCGTAACCAAACAGTGACCTAGAAGTAGTAAAGCGTAATCAAACAGTGACCTAGAAGTAGTAAAGCAGGCCCGAGCCTCAGGCATGATCAAGCTGTCCCTTCTTTTCATTACCTTCCACTCGCTGCCCTGTGAGTAACTTTTGGCTTAAGAGTAAGAGCCGGCCCTTCAGCATCTCCGAGATGGAGAGCGGCCCAGATCTCAGGCTGCCGCATCTCCTAATGGCTCCCGTGATGTAGTGCAGGCAGCGAGGAGCAGGGTCCTCGCAGCCGGCGCGTGCGGCTTGAGCGATGCCTGTCGCTCTTAGTGCCTCCGCAGTCGCAGCTGGACACTTCCTGCCTGCGCCAATTTAGGCCTGAGCGTCGTGGGTTTTCAGTAACGTGCGTTTCATCTCGGTTCTAGCGGCTGTCATGGAGATTAGCGGGGTTCACTTATTCCAGAGTAAGGGAAGCCGTTACCGTTAAACTCATCCTCCCCTCGTAATGTTTTTTATACAATGTTAGGACAGATTTAGTACATTTGTAAAGTCTTGTAAAGCTGAAGTTTTTTTTTTTCCCCCCAAAATCAACTGTATAAATGGGTAAACATGGTATGTTACTTTTGTATGAAACCTACTCAGATGAAATTCAGTCTTATGGTCAGTTGTCTCCAGCTGATCTGCAGTTTGTGATGACCTCGCATTATTCATCTCCATTGCTCTCCTATAGCCGTAAGCGGTTCTCTCCGTGCTCCTCACCTCGACAGCGCATTTCAGCTGTGTGATTTACCTTGTCCGCACCAATCAATGTGCCCGGAGCTTTAACAAGACCAAATTGACCCTCTGAGTGGTCTGATCCTCAAATCAACAGCGCTGAAAAACAGCCCTTCCCCCTGCATTACATCACCCCGGGTGGCCCGAGACTTGGGCGTCCGCCGGATTTGCCAGAGGCCCCCGTCAACTGGCCGGTCGTTTAAACCAGCGTTCTCTCCTTTATTTGCGAAGTGAATGAATAACGTAGGTGTAATTGGTCAGAGTTATTTTGCGTTGCGCTCGTTTATGATTTTCAAATCGGCAAGATGGTGACTCACCAACACTAGGCAAACTGCTTTGTCCAATTTGAATGTCTTATTCGTACTTAAATGAGTGCTTGAGTTCTGCTTTAATGTGACAAGCGTTTGTTAGTCGTTAAGTCTGATCCACATCTGTATGCTGAATTGGAAGGTTGACTCTGTCCGCGGCGTGGTAAGCGATGGAGATGCGGCGATTGCAATTTTCTTGGCCGATTCCGATTTCCGATTTTGTTTTTGCAAGTGTGACTGGCCAATACTGAGTTTTTGCAGATTCCGAATTTCTTCCTAGGAACCTTCATCGACGGCATCTACAGACGGAAATCAGGTTTTCTTCGATGCAACATTTTATTTTGCGTAATAAAAGAAATTGTTAAACTTTACAATTTCTCCCCAAACTGCACTTAGTTACAGGATCTTTTCTCAATTAAAAAAAGTCTCGGAATAAACTGTGATTGGAAAGAGGTACAAATAACAATTACCTTAAAATGAGCTGCTGTACACCCAACTTTATCTGTCATGTTTTATGTTACCAGACAAGAGCAGGTGCAACAGATTTAAATAACAAAACAGATATCAGTTACTTACAACATTTTCCAGTATGTTTAAAATTCACCAGATAACACAAAATTGACCCTTTTCTCTGTTCTTACTTGTCTTAAAATAAAGTCTGTAGGTTACAAACCTCTAAATAAACCTGAAGTATATTATGCTCTTCCAAATGATAATAGCTGCAGAGCAATATTATTAATACCAACATGGCATGTTATCCACATGCAATTCTTATATGGCTAGCAAGCTCCATTAAGATCAGGCTTTTGCATACTGTATGGTGGACTTGACCTGAACTGGAGAAAAAAAAAATTACTAAAACATTTTTAGTCTGTCACAGGAAAAAAAAAAAACTTAGCTAGCTCTGCAATTTTAATCATTATTCATTTTCAAGATTATCTAGTATATGTTTAATAATCAGTTTATTAACCGTGTTTTCGTGGTGGTTATCCCACGGTTTACTTTAGCTTTACATACATTACAAATTGCAAGGCTTGAGGTCATCTTTACTCACAGTGAAGAACTTCCGTGATAATGACACGTTAGCATCTGGCTTGCGAGTGTGCAGGTGGCTGTGAGGCTATTGTCTGCACCGCTGGTTGTGTGACGTGTGGAGCGTCCGTAAAGCGGATCGGTTCGGTATCGGAAATACATGCTATTTGATATTTGAGATTTACGTATGTCGGTGCCCACAACACGTAGCAGTCTTGCGGTCATACATGATACTGCTGCATTTCTCAGACTGAAGCTTGTTTGTTGAGGCACGTCATCCCTGTGCAAAATCACATGACTCGGTCCATTAAAGCTTTATAAAATTGTAACAAGCCAATGGGAGGTGTGGCCAAAGGTAGCTGGAAGTCAGAGGGCAGCTAAGGTGTGTTTGAGCTTCAGCTGTGCTTTCTGCACTGTAAACCTGCCCAAGTGTATTTTCTCCCCCACTCCCCCCCCCCCCCCTCCCCACAGCCCACACCGCTCCCCTCCCTCCACACCGGTCTCTCCACATC